>PVHT020000886.1:2328572-2466621 GCA_004024745.2 Catagonus wagneri | reverse complement strand
TAGTCGGATTCGTTAACCACTGCGCCACGACGGGAACTCCTTTTCTTGGGTTTAGAGAGAGAATTCATTATTACTGTTGAAAAGACTTCTTACTGTGCCACAGCTGGCCCAGGTGAAAGAAATTAAGAGCCATAGCACTATAAGACTTCATCATCTACCCTGCTTAATTATACAAGTCAGAACTTGAAAATGAGATTTATGAAGTTAGGTTGAAATGCAGATAATATGTTTCAGGATAATGTTGGGTTGATGATGTGTTATTTTGGAATCTTGAGTTTTTAAGTTCTGTATATGTGAAAAAAGGTAGTACTATCAATCTAAAAGAGAAGATGGATCTTGCACTCTCTAGGCCAATAGGTTTGATGTTGAACTTATCAAAATTCTAAATTTGATGATTAATTACCTAGAATGTGTGCACTGAGTAAATGAATAGATACAGCTGACATGAACTTTTGAAACACTAATATCAGCTCAAAGGACTGTGTAAAAATAATGGACTTTAATTTATACAAGTTATTTAACAAAGACATTATATTCTTTTCCATATGATGGAGAAATATGAGCTAAATTACATTCATAATTTGTTGATCAAAACTACCAAACAGCATTAATTAATATATCAATATAAATCTAAAGGGAGTACTCCTGTACTACATATAGTCTTTTTAAAATAATGATTTTTAAATGAGTGGTTATTTATTTATTAATTTCTGGATAGATATGATTTTTCAAGTTTCTGGATGATGATTTACTTCTTGAATTTATATAAAATGTTTAGTGTTATCCTGACTCACCAGAAGGATGCACTAAGTAAGAGTACATTTTATAAGGCAGATGGTTTTACATTTGATTTTTTTTCTTTTCTTTTTTCTTTCTTTCTTTTTTTTTTTTTTTTTTTTTTTTTTTTTTTTTTTTTTTTTTTTTTTTTTTTTTTTTTTTTTTTTTTTTTTTGCTTTTTAGGGCTGCTCCTGCAGCATATGGAAGTTCCCAGGCTAGAGGTCAAATCAGAACTACAGCTGCCGGCCTACACCACAGCCACAGCAACTCATGATTTGAGCTGCATCTGCAATCTATACCACAGCTCACGGCAACACTGGATACTTAACCAACCAAGCAAGGCCAGGGATTGAACTTTTACCCTCATGGATATAGTTGGGTTCGTTACCACTGAGCTACAATGGAAATTCCTACATTTGACTTTTAACTTTGGAAAATAAACTGTATAAATATAGAATGCTGAGGAATCTAGCTTGATAGCATTTCAAGTGAAAAATGTCAGATTGGTTAGAGAAATCTTGGGCTTCATTAACAGAATATAGATTTTAGACAAAACCAGATAAGTTTCCCGCTCTGTACTATCCTGGTCAGAGTTTATGCCAAACATTAACTATAGAGAGCATGTTTAGTAGAACAATTGTTTAACTGAAATTAATCCAGCAAAGTAATTATATTGTTGGAAGTTCTCAAAACCACGTGTAGTGGACCATGGTTGTTTTTAGTACTCGACATTACTCAGCTTTCTTCTGGCAGCCATAATTCTCTTTCCTTTTAGAAGTGAAGACTCCTTCCACTATTAGACCTTACTTTTAGGGTGAGGTTAATTCTATAGTCTGCTCTGGGGACAAGTCAGGGAAAACATTTAGTTCAGCACAGATGCACTCTGCAGCCATAATTGTTGTTTATGGTCTGTGTCTATGCTGGTTTTTTAGTGTTAAGGTTCATTCTGGTTAGCTCATACCCAATAAATATAAATATATATATTACACACACATATATTATATATATGCATATAAAATATATATCATATGTGCACCCATATGTAAGTGTAAATATACAAACTTAAATATATATATTTATACTTAATAAACAGTTAAAATCTGTTTGCCCTGCCCACATTAATTTCATAATGAGAATTAGGCTGAGGTTATTTTCTTTTCCACTAGACTCGGAGTTTTGAAAACCTAAGTCTGGAATTATTTTAACATTAAAATGGTGAAATATGTGAAGCCAATATGGTGTAAGTGAGACAAAGTTTTAAAGATGGAAAAACAAAGATCTGATGATGTAATTTGAGCCCCTCAATCATACTAAAGTTGAACTAGATCTACTTCAGAACCTAGGTCAAAAGTCAAGTTTTTTTTAAGAACCAAAAATGTCCTATAATGTAGGATTCATCATGTAGGAAAGAAACACAAAATGAAACCTGAAAATATTTACCTTATAAGAGAAAACAGGGAAATGTTATTTATATATGATTGATCTGTTGTCAGCCATCTCTCCGTTTTCTGGAGAGTATTAAAAGGTGAACAGAGATAGAAGTCCTGGGTAGACAGATTTGGCATCAGTGAAAGGAAGAATATCTTCAAAACTTAAGTTATTCAATAATAAAATATGCTGCCGTCTGTAGTAATAAGGACTAAAATAGAACCTGGATTTTAAAGAAGATTATATTGGGCTGAAGCACCCACTAGCTGTACTAAAATCCTCAAAATTTATTGAATAATTACTGTGCTGGACATTTTATCAGGCACATTATATGCATTGCCTGCAGAGTCGGTACTATAACTAAATGAAGAAACCAGGGAGCAATGAAGGTGAATAACTTGCATAAGGTAAGAAAGTTAGGATGTGGACATGATGAGAAAGAGGAGTTCTTGTTGTGGCTCTGTGGCTTAAGGACCTGGCATGGTCTCCGCGAGGATGCAGGTTCAATGCAGGGTTAAGGATCCAGAGTTACCACAAGCTGTGGCATGGGTCACAGGTCCAGTTCAGATAGGGTGTTGCTCTGGCTCTGGCACAGGCCAGCAGCTGTAGCTCCAATTTGACCTCTAGCCTGGGAACTTTCATATGCCACAGGTGCAGCCATAGAAAAAGGAAATGACAGGAAAAAATCCCAGTGTATCGGTTGCTGTCTCTTCCCTAGCATACCAACAGGACTTAGAGTTTTATGGATTCAAAGCAATTATAAAACCTTGTATTTTGCCAATATTTTAGCAACGGTTTACATAAAAAGAAAAATGTACTAATGTAGTTTGAAAATGAATTATCTTTGATTTGTGGACAATAATGTTTTCTGGAAGTTCTAAAAATACACTAAAAGCACTTCAGTATGTAAATTCCACGCTGACTGAAAGGTACCATACCTATGTAAGTGTAATTGGACCACGAAGCTTATGTAATTCCATAAGTGCTAAAAGAAAAAAAATCAAAATACATTTAGTTACAAAAATGTAAAAGTAAATATAATCTCAGAAAAAGCCTAACAGAGTTCCCAGGAAGTATGTATTTAATAGCCACATGTTCTACTAAGAGTTTTATTCAACACTAATTTTTTGAGAATTAAGGTAGTGAGGATACACAGAAGAAAAACTTTCTGCTATAAAATGAGGCCCTGACAGAAAGTATAAAAAGAACTTTTGGTTGATAATTATATTGCTAATTTATTGCCTTTCACTGTCTCTAAAAATAAAGAAAATATCATTGCAGGGTCATTTAAACTTTTTATCAGTGTAGGTAGTCTGTTTTTTGTTTGTTGGCTTGTTTTTTTTTACTGTCGTAAGTTATTTGGTAGCATGGTTGTATAATACTTATATTTGTTTGAAGTCATTTTATTTTATGAGAAATATATACTATAGATGGTAGAACTGGTACAGTCAGGAAAACACTTTTCCTAATATAACTGCTAAAGTTGAATTCATTTTCATCATAGTGATGTCTTAGTTCTTTAAAAACAGAGGTTTAAAAGCCAGTTCATTATGTAGTTTATCAGATCCAATTTTGTGGTCAAACTGACCCATCTTTTAATTATGACCCGGATGGGTGAATTCCTTGATGTCTGCCAGTCTCTGTTCTCATCTGATAATGGGGATGCTAATGTTTATCTACTTCCGAGAATATTACTGGAATTAAATAATATAATCTTAAATTTCTCTGCCTGCCTATAAAGTAGCTGGATGGACAATACCTGCCTTCCCTGCTATTTCACTCCAGATATCCTCCCCTACTTCTGTAAGTTCCCTTCAGTAATCTCAAAATTAATGAAAAGCAACCATCTTTATAACACAAGTCAAATAATAGACCTGTGTTTTGGTATTCAAGCTATTCTCATTTGTAAGGAGAGTGTATTTCTGGGAAAAGGGCAGAGATTGCTTAATAAAGGAATTTAGAATGTATGGGCATCCAGTTTTAAATAAAATTCTATTTCTTCTTTTTACCATCCCAATTTATTTCAGAATCATTCCATGCTGCTTCATGAGGAGTCATATTACCTAGGTGCTGTAGCTTTTCTTAGTTGTATACAGAGCAGTTATTTTATACACAAAGTCTTTCACTGCCAAATTTGAACTGGGAGTGATTTAGTCTTCCCTAATTTGGAACAGTCACTGGAGTGCATAACTATACGGGAAACATATTACCTCCTAGGTGTGGAGAGCCTTGGAGCTATTGCTGGAACACAAGGAAAAAAGGAAATTAAATCAAACCTCATTAGCTCAACCCTAAATGTTTTGTAAGCAGATAGCAGATGCCTTGAAATGGGAAACTGGGTAAAAGGCCACAAAGAAATTAAATGAATATTCTCCTAAGATCACATAAGTGAAACAGTCATGAGCAAGACCTGAAAAGATTTAGGATGCCCAAATTTTGGCTAAGCAAGCATACGTACTTTTCTAGTTTAGAAAAAGCTATACTTTCTATTGATTTTTCTCTCCACTGCATCTAGCATTTTTGTAGATTAGCAGAATAAGAATTTCAGGTGATATATATCAAAGCACAAAAACAACCCAAGTCTACATATTTTTCACACATTTTCATTATTACTCATTGACTATATATGCTTAATACACACGGGATAAGTCAGTGGCCTGGTGACATTTTAAAAAAAAATTAAAATCAGCAGTAAATATAAAGATGCATATCCATCCTCCCTCCCCCACAGCCAACAAAATGAGAACATAAAACATATAATTCCTGTGAGTTTCACATTATAAAGGAAAACAAAGGAATAAAGTTATAGATCCATTTTTAACATTGTAAGGGGTCTAGCTATGTGATAGCCTTGAAACATAAAACTTTTTTCCCAATGTTCTCTAGCAACATACCATGAAATACAATTTCACTTTGCTCTAATGACAATAGAAGATATTACATGCCACCACCAAACATATGCTGTATATGCTACTGTCTTCAAAGTCTATTTTTTATTAGCTTAAAACTCTGAGCTGTTAAATGTAGCATAAAACTTCTGTGCAATTCCACCGCACTGCAGCGGGGGTGGGGTGGGGGGTGAAATTCTTTTAATTGGATGATTGCAGAGAGGCAGAGGAAAAGGAGAGCTGTTAAAAGTTTGGGTAGTTCAGATAAGAAAAATTCTGGATGCTTCAGCAAAATGCCAACCCTCTGAGATTCAGCTTTGACTATTATTACTAATGTAATGCTTTCAGTGTACAGCAAATTAGATCTTGAACACATTATGGGCCAAATACTATCCTTTTATACTCATGTGTAACCCTTAACAAGTTTCAATGGGAAACGGGCATGGTTACTTTAAAGCTGCTTTCCCATTATATTTCTACCCTGAATCCGATAAAATGAAGGCAATGGGAAGAAATATATGTAGAAAATTTAATAGTAGTAATCTCTTTAATTTATATGGAACTTTGCCAATTACAGTGATTTACACCTGGTATCATTTCATTATATCTGTATAATGAAATAAATTTACTTGTATATATAGAAGTATATTAGGCTTCAAAATCAAAATTTAATATCAAATTTTCACAAAAAAATGACTACTCAGATTTATGTTTAACACAATAACATGTTGGAAAAACTGAAACTGTGAATCCAATTATGTCAGATGTCTAACATGCTAGTACTAATAACAGGACTAATTCTCTATAAAATCTGTTGATGTTATTATAATTATAAATTACTTTCAATTCACCCTTTTTTCCACATTTATAAAGCTTTTTTTAATTGCCTGTTTGTAGGTTTCCTTTTTAGTTTTATTTAGTTTAGTTTCGTCTTCATTTTTTGGTTCATTATCTTGTAAAATATCTGCCGGATACAGACTTCTAACAAAGGATATTCTGAGGTGGTACCCTGAGTCACTGTCAAGGGTTGTTGAATTTCTGAAAACTAACCTCAGTCTTGAGCTTCTTCTACCATGCAAGCTAGGTTAACCCTCATGCTTTCTAGTTACTAAGTAGGGCTTCATTTTTCCTAAGCCTCTGTAAAGATACATTTACTGATTTGGGAGTTCCTCTGTGGCGCAGTGGGTTAAGGATCTGACCTTGTCACCATGGCAGCATGGATCTGTACCATAGCATGAGGGTTCAGTCCCTGGCCCAGGAACTTCCACATGCCATTGGAGTGGAAAAAAACAAAAAACACATTTACTGATTTAAAAAGAGTAACTGAATGTTTGTTATTTTATTTTATTTCATTCATTTATTTTTTACAAAGGGCAGGTTACCGCACTCTTCAAATCAAAAAGCAAACAATACAGGCAAAAGAAAGTTCGATGCTATGGGCTAAATGTAAGCTATCAGTAGAATACTGGGAAAGGGATCTCATTCTTTTATTTAGAAAAGTATTTATTGAACTCTTACTAATGTGTGTAAGATGGTGCTGGTGTTGGGAGCATATAAGTAAAAACCAACAAAAATAACAAAAAACAGGAATGACCCTTCCCTTTGTAGAGGAGAGTGAAGAGAAAGTGATGATAACAAAACGTAATGAACAGGTAAATTGTATAGCCTGTTGGAAGATGATAAATATCATGGAAGAAGAACAAGAATATGTGGGGAAGGGGATTACAGTTATATCTAGTGAGGTAAATGTAGTTATACTAAAATTTGAAGGAGGTGGGGAATTAGATAAGCTATCTGGGAGAGGAGTGTTTTAGCAATTGGGTATAAAAAAGGACCTAAATTTGGGAATATGCCTAATGACTTTCTTTCAGAAAGAATGTAGAAGGAAGTGAGATGGGAAAGATAGGGCAGGAATAGGAGATTATAGGTCATTGGCAGCTTTAATTCTGCTTCAGATGGGAAGCTCTAACAGGTTGTGAGCAGAGGAGTGACACAAAATGACATATTTTAACAGGATTACTCTGGTTCCTCGGTTGAAACCAGGAAACAAGGGCAGGGGCAATTACTTAACATTTTAAGAAAATGAAAGGAAGACTGCATACACTCAGAAAGATGCTTTGGATTCTTATATAAAATTGTGAGGTAGGTAAATTAATCTGCAATATTTCCAGATTTTCTTCTTAGCACATTTTTCTTACCCCTCTGCATCTTTCTCCTTGTCAAACTTGATCTCAGCAAAAGATTCCATACTACTCACTGAACTAAGAATTTCTGTTTGCCCCTTCAGTGACTTACCTACATTTTAACCAGGAGTAACCACAGAGAACAAATTTCAGATCTGTGTATGACTCAGTCACTGTACGTGCTCTACAGCAGAAATTGAACACAACACTGTAGATCAGCTATGCCCCAATAAAAATTTTTAAAAACTCAAGCCTTAAAAAGCAGGAAGAGATAATGTTGGTTGGGGAGGAAATTTAGATGTGTGGCCAACTTCGGTCAGTTCTGTTTTTTTTTTATTTATTTTTTTTTTATTTTTGCATTATAGCTGGTTTACAGATTTCTGTCAGATTTTCCAACTGCACCATGTGGTGACCCGATTACACGTACATATATGGATTTTTGATTTGCTCTAAAAGTTTCCCTTCTCCACCAGAAAACTGAATGTAAAAAATTTTAAGTGCCTCCTTTATATTTGAGGCAGATTGCTGAATTTATGCTAACTTCTCTGGAAATGTTAATTGAATTGTTTTAGGGGAAAATATTAAGTGCCAGGCAAAAGTCAAAGCACTAGAAATAAGATCTGAATGAGATGTTGAACCTGCCTCCCGTCGAAGAGCTCAGAGTATGGAGCAAGGACATTGAAAGTGTAAACAGTTGCAAGTGGTATTGAAATAGCTCTTGCAGAGGAAAGTGCCCATGTCTGTGGCAGTTCATCCAAACATCCTTCTCCTCTGTTACTTTTGTTCAGTCCTCACCAGCATTCACTTCAATATCAATTCTCTTCTTACCTCAATGAACATCACCATATTCTCTCAGTCACATCGGTTCTTAAACTTGGAGTTGTCAGTCACTTTTCCACTTTCTTAGCCATTAATATTCTTTCATGTAAGACCTGGGTCCTGCAGATGCGGGTTCACAATGTCTATAATGTTCTTTCAAATTCCCAGGCCCTTATTTGCATCACTGATTGTCCCTTCCTGCAGAATCACTTTTTTAAATTATATTATTGTGGATTTATAGTGTTCTTGCAATTTCTGCTGTACAGCAAAGTGACCCAGTTATACATATATATACATTCATTTTCTCACATTGTCCTCCATCATGTTCCATCACAAGTGATTAGATATAGTTCCCTGTGCCATACAGCAGGATCTCATTGCTTATCCACTCCAAATGCAATAGTTTGCATCTACTAACCCCAAACTCCCAGCTGTCTGACTTTCTCCTCCTCCACCTTGGCAACCACAAGTCTGTTCTCCATGTCCATGAGTTTGTTTCTTTTCTGTAGATAGGATCATTTGTGCCATATATTAGATTCTAGATATAAGTGATATCATATGGTCTTTCTTTTCTTTTCCTTTCTTTTTTTGTCTTTTTGCCTTATCTGGGGCCGCACCCGTGGCATATGGAAGTTCCCAGGCTAGGGGTCTAACAGGAGCTGCAGCTGCCGGCCTTTGCCACAGCCACAGCAACACGGGATCTGAGCCACATCTTCAACCTACACCATAGCTCATGGCAACGCCGGATCCTTAACCCACTGAGCAAGGCCAGGGATCGAACCCGCAACCTCACAGTTCTTAGTCGGATTCATTAACCACTGAGCCATGAAGGGAACTCCCAATATCATATGGTATTTGTCTTTCTCTTTCTGACTTACCTCACTTAGAACTAGTTGCATCCATGTTGCTGCAAATGGCATTAGTGTGTCTTTTTATGGCTGAGTAGTATTCCATTGTTTCTATGTACCACATATTCTTAATTCATTCATTTGTCATTTGTCATTTAGTTTGTTTCGTGTCTTGGCTATTGTGAATAGTGCTGCAGTTAACATACAGGTGCATGTGTCTTTTTCAGTGGTAATTTTGAATGGATATATGCCAGGAATGGGATTGCTGGACCATATGGTAGTTCTATATTTAGTTTTCTGAGGAAGCTCCATACTGTTTTCCATAGTAGTTGTACCAGCTTCCATTCCCACCAACAATGTAGGAGGGTTCCCTTTTCTCCGCACCTGCTCCAACATGTATTTATTGACTTGTTAATGGTGGCCATTCTGACTGGTGTGAGGTGGTACCTCACTGTTGTTTTGATTTGCATTTCTCTGATAATTAGTGATACTGAGCACTTTTTTTATGTGCCTGTTGGCCATCTGCAAGTATTCTTTGGAGAAATGTCTGTTTGGGTCTTCTGCCAATTTTCGAATTGGGTTGTTTATAAATTTATTATTAATTTGACTCTTGAGAGTCACTTCAGTCTCTGCCTGTTCCATTGTGTTCAAATAAAGTTCACAGCCTATCTGTGATCATACCATCTCCATGTCAAACTAATAATTAATGTTAACAATAACAATAGTAGCTTTCTGTTTAAAGCATTATTAAATACAAACTGCTTTGTCTGACATTCATGATCTTTTGTCCGTAACCTGCTCTTTTAAGCCACATCATTTATTACTTTCTCACATATGCTGTGAGGTATTTAAATTGGCCTATTGGCCCCCAACATGCTCTGCACTTCACACTCTGTTTTTCTTTTCTTATATGCTCCCTCTGATGAAATGAAGTCATTCTCTACTTCTTATATAAAGCCCTACCATCTTTCACAATCTTCTTCCTTAAAATCTTTCTTCAAACATGCCTCTTTTTTTCATTAACTCCACGATGACAGCAAGTGTGGCTTCATCACTGTTTGGATTTTAGAATTATTCCTTGGACTTGAATAAATATATATTCAGTTAAATTGAATATAACATTAATGTTAAAGTGTTACCTCTTTTCAAAATTTTTTCACATATTATTCTGATTACTTCTTTATTTGCTTGTTAGGTTTCAATACATTACTTTGTAATGTTGCCCAGCTATATACCCAAAGGTGGAAACCATTCTAAAACCGTTTTTTTTTCTACTAGATGTAAATATTGCCTTGACATTTGTTACTGTTGATTTAATAACTTAATGCAGAGCATATTTGTAGCATCTCACAGTAGCAGAAATTGGTGCTTCTTTTTGCCACAAAAGAGTATATATGTGTTTATACCAGTCATAGCACACAGCACATGGAGTGACTACAGTAGACTATCTTCTAAGATAAGGAGAGTAAGGAGGAAGGAAACTAAGTATAGGAAAAAAGAAGGAAGCGATGCAGGGCAAACTATAATTAGTCAAAAATCTCAAAAATGATAGTATAAATAAGTAACGGGTAACACAACTTGAAGCAGCAAACATACTAAGAAATGAAAATCAGGAGCAGGCATAATGAATAGAATGAAAGAAGGAATATATTTATGAATTAATTTTAGAAAAATAATTTTAGATTATTGAAGGCAGAAAGGCTTCATATAGTAAACGTATCAGTTGAGAGGAGTGGTCTATAAAGCTTTATGACTTAAGCATGAATTCTGGTGGAAAGAAATACTATAGCAGATCATTTAATTTAATTTATGTGAAAGTGTAATGGCTTTTAAACTTGTCGACTGAACAATTCAAGGTGGCGCTTTTCTTCATCAACATAGACACTCTGTTGTGATCATTTTCTATTACTGAGATAAGTTCTGGTGATATTTATTTCAAAAAACTGTGATATAGAGCTTTTTCTAATTTTCCAACTTAAGGAATTACATTTATTTTATCTAAAGGCACACATTTTCCATGGTGTAGTAGATCTTAGATGATAAAGTGAACCACTGAAAAGGTAATGCCATTCAAATTCAAATCTTAGTCCATCCCCACCCATGACAAAGATAGCTATTGAATTTTGCATCTAACTGAATGAATTTATTCCATAAATTGCACAGATTTTAACCCCCAAGAGCTTTAATCTCCATAAGACTCTTAAAAAAAAAAAGTATGGTCCTTCTTTATACCATATAGTAATTTTTAACTTCAGTATTTTTCATGATGGTTGTGAGAATAAAATTAGTTAATATATGGTTTAAAAATTAGCAAATTCTAGGAGATCTGTTGACATTAAGGATTGAGTTTTTCTTTGATGTTGGAAATGTGCATATAGAATAGCATGCTTTCCAATATGGCTACAAGAAGCCATATATGGCTACCAAACACTTGAAATGTGACTGCTGTGATCAAATTTTTTCTTGTATTTATGGGGTCAGTAACTGCCAATGTTGTATAGTACAGCTGTAGATCTAACCTTTTAAATTTGATTTAATCATTTAATAGCTCAAGTTTGTAATTCATGTAGCTGCTGCAAGGTTTCACAGCTCAGGAAATGGGAATTTTCCCCAGGGTTTGCAATAAGCCGTGAGCCAGTCTTTTTAAAGATAAATTGCTAATTAACATATTGTTTTGGCTATCATCCTAGCTCTATAACTAAGTTTTAGTATTTTGTTACTTCAATAAATACATAAATAATAATTCTTAATTTTCTTATTTTTAGTTGATTAGTTAAGGAGGATGAAGATAAAAAAGTTAATTAAGCTACAAGTCTTACAATGACAGGTGAATAGTATGTGTTTAATACATATTAGCTATTTTTAATTAAAGCAAATATTACAGAAACATAAACGTAGTTAGGCCCTGTTCTGAACAAAGTATTACTGGCAGTTTCAATATACTTAGGGTTTGGACAGTACGTAGTTCTAGAGTTTCCCTTGAATCAGGATTAATTAAGGACAACCCATTCCTAGTGTTCTTGCTATGCTTTGATGTCTGAGCACTTGGCAGAGCTTTTTCTACTTGACCCATTCCTAAGGTGGCCTTTAAGCCTCCCCAAGAATTCTGCAATTTCTGAGCTGAGTTCAAGGCCAGGGGAGAAACTGAGTTTTAGCCATCTTGCGGCCTTTCAAACCGCTCAGACTCACAATTAAATCTTCCTAACTCTAGGTGGCTTCATAAACCTCTCTTGGTCTGTGTGTCCTTTGATTTTCTAAACTATGTAGAAACTTACCAACCTCAATAAATAAATTTCTGGGAGTTCCTTTTGTGGTGCAGTGGAAATGAATCAGACTGGTAGTATCCATGAGGATGTGGGTTCGATCCCTAGCCTTGCTCAGTGGGTTGAGGATCTAACAGTGCCGTGAGCTGTGCTGTGGGTTGCAGACTTGGCTCAGATACTTTGTTGGTGTGGCTGTGGTGTAGGCCAGCAGCTATAGCTTCATTTTGACTCCTAGCCTGTGAAATTCCATGTACTATGGGTATGGCCCTAGAAAACAAAACAAAAAAAATTCTGGAATATTAAATTTTCCCACATACAAAATTCTGTGGCGTTTTCATTTGCCTTCTTTTATGACTTAAATTATCTTTAATTTTACAACTTTACTACTGAAAAAAATGTTGGCCTTGAACTGGCAGCATAGTTTTCCCTTGTTAGGTATGTAAAATGTCAGGCCCCACACACCAGACCTACTGAGTGAGAATCTACATGTTGTGTTTCACAGATAGGTACTTAAGAAGTATTATTACGTAGCACACTTCTTATTTGCTCTGAACAAATAGGTAGGTATTTTAGTTATTGAACTTATCTTTATACCAATTCCTTCAGTAAGCCAAACTTTATTATCCTTAACTGATCCCATTTTCCCATGTATATCCTTTATATTTACCTTGACTTCAAGCAAAAAACATAGGATAAAGGATGGATTTTTGTTGTTGTTGTTGGAATCCTCTTATGTTTGTTAAAGAAAATAACTGACTTACAGAATGGTTATCATTAACAAGTCCACAAACAATTGCTGGAGGGGGTATAGAGAAAAGGGAACACTACTGCACTGTTGGTGGGAATGTAAGCTCGTACAACCAATATGGAAAACAGTATGAAGGAAACTTAGAAAACTATACATAGAACTACCATATGACCCAGCAATCCCACTCTTGGGCATATATCCAAACAAAAATTTGCTTGAAAAAGACACTTGCACATGCATGTTCACTGCAGCACTATTCACAATAGCCAAGACGTGGAAACAACCCAAATATCCATCAACAGATGATTGGATTAGGAAGATGTGGTATATATACACAATGGAATACTATTCAGCCATAGAAAAGAATAAAATAATGTCATTTGCAGCAACATGGATGGAATTAGAGAACCTCATACTGAGTGAAGCAAGTCAGCAGGAGAAAGACAGATACCATCTGATATCACTTATAACTAGAATCTAATATACTGCACAAATGAACCTTTCTACAGAAAAGAAAATCATGGACTTGGAGAACAGACTTGTGGTTGCCAAGGGGGTGAGGGAGGTAGTGGGAGGGTATGGGAGTCTGGGGTTAACTATTGCCGCTGGGATGGAAAAGCAAGGAGATCCAGCTGTGTAGCACTGGGAACTCTATCTAATCACATGTGACAAATCCATATATGTATGTGTAACAGGGTTATCATGCGGTGCAGTTGGAAAATCTGACAGAAATCTGTAAACCAGCTATAAAGGAAAAATTAAAATTAAAAAAAGATAAAAAGCATACAAAGAAGGCATTATATTCTCTTAGATCGATATTCTATTCTGTCGTTTAGCCATGCTCATTGGTACAAATGTTGTGTTATGCAACCCGAGTATCTTATATTATAGTTTGACCTATATTTTTGTTTAATGCTCTCTTTTGTGGACCAGTGTGAAAAATTGAAAAACAAAAACATTTTAGTCAAAAGCTAGCTTAAAGAGAAGAAAAGCTTTTTTCCCAGCATTTCTCATTTTGACTTATCTCCTTCAAAAACAATTGCTATCATAGTTGAGCAATTATTTTATTTAAATAATATATTTTCTAAATTAATAAATAAAGGAGTTCTTGTTGAGGTTTAACAGGTTAAGAACCTACCGCTGTCTCTGTGAGATGTGGTTTCTATCCCTGGCCTGGTTAAGAATCCATTGTTGTTGCAAGCTGTGGTGTAGGTTGCATATTTGGCTTAGATCTGGTGTTGCCATGGCTGCAGTACAGGTTGCAGCTCCAGCTCCAGTTTGAGCCCTAGCCTGGGAACTTCCATATGCCAAAGGAACAGCCATCTAAAAAAATAAAGTTAATTAATTAAACAGTAAATAAGGAAATAATTTTACATTTATTTTCCCCCTTAGATTAGTATTTTATGCCTCTATAAAATCACTTTCTGCCTTGATATGTAATTGCTTTTTAGCATTAGTTGTTGATCCTTTTTCATATTTCCAAAAGTTTCTTTAATATGTCTGAAATAAATCTCTCAATATGCAGCATATAGCAAGATATACATTATATTTAAATTTATTAATAATGATAATGATTGTATTTGTTGTTTCCTTAATTGACACTTCTGATAAATATGTTTTGATTTAGTTTTGTTCAGAAAATGGTTTGCTGAATAGATTTTTTCTGTTATTGAGAAAATTTGTATTATTCTACCTAGGACTTTATTCTGATGCCACCTAAAGAGTGAGGGAAATGAGAAAGCAAATAATAGAGGAACAAAACTACTATTATGTTTTTCTTTCTTAATGTGGCAATCATAAAAATAATTGTAAGCACTGTTTTTTATGTATGAGTAAGCTTCTGCTAAGCTTAAATGTGTTATATTCCAATAAACTAAAATATTTAGCAATTGACCATTGGCTAGGGTAGACACTTGTCCTACACGATAGACTCAGAGAAAATAGGATATCCAACAGTGAATTTAATTTTGGGAAATGGTATATCTTACACTAGTTATGTGAAGGAAACTTTGCATTGATCACTTTATCTTAATTAAAGCACACAGAGAATGTTTTTAAGTCCATTTCCATGCACTTTGCAGAATTGGTTCTAACTCCTCGTACCCAGCAGGTGGTCATCAGATAGGGTCTGTCATGCACAACAGCAGGAAGTATCCAGATTCGTGGCCCATTACACAGGATGGTAATTATGCTTGAGCTAAAGTTTCTTAGAGGTGTTTCCAATCTGATACTCTGTTAATAGTTCCCTCTTTATTAATAGTCATTCATGATAGATAAGTACTAGTATCTTTTCTCATGCAAAATTATTCAATATAATTATATTATGTGATTTATATCACCAAGTATTTTATAAAAATCGACATATTCATGCTGTAAATATCCACTAAGTACGTGCAATGAGGAACATTGTGCTAACTGCTAAAATACATAAGTAAAAATTCAATGTTAAAATTAAAGTAAAAAGTTAAAAGACATTTATTGCATGAACTATACTAAAGCAATCAGTATTAAGTGATGATCAGTGGCTAAGTACATCTTTTAATAAGCAAAAGACATTCAAAAGCAAGCTAGAGTTTTATTAGAAAACTATTAGCATTAAAGCTGTAGCCACTGAAAAACAAAAACAGTGATTAAAAAAAAACTAACATAACTGGTAGCACATTATTTTAGCCTTAAAACAAATTGTGTAATATATTATTCAAAATAGTAAAATAGGAGTTACCAGCATGGCTCAGTGGTTAACGAACCCGACTAGCATCCACGTGGACGTGGGTTGGATCCCTGGCCTCGCTCAGTGATCCTTACCTGATTAGGTATTGCCATGAGCTGTTATGTAGGTCACAGACGCGGCTCGGATCATGTGTTTCTGTGGCTGGTGTTGGCCTGCGGCTACAATTCCGATTGGTTCCCCTAGCCTGGGAATCTCCATATGCTGCGGGTGTGGGCCTAAAGACGCACGCACGCACGCACGCACGCGCACACACACACACACACACACACACACACACACCAGTAAAATATAGGTAAATTCTTTAAGAGTATAATGAAAGGCAATGTATAAAATTTCTAATTTCTCTTAGAAATTTAAATAGCAGTAAATCTTTGCCCAAACAGTAAATAAGAGGTACATTTCTTTTAGTGTGGTGACAGAGTTCTGGGATTATCTTAATCCTGCAGTTGCTATGTGTACTTTGTTTTTAATTTGTTAGGCATCTCTGGAGCCATCCTTGTGTCTTTATTATAAAGTCTTTTCAGTATAGCCAGTGAGACCATGACTGTAAACTAGTTGTAGTTGAATCAATACGTGTGATAAACAGATGTACTTAGGTAATTAAAAGAATTTAAATTCACAGAAATTGATTAATTTTCTGGAAAGATTTCCTTGTGGGCCTAATGTTTATGGACTGTGTTGTCACTGCTATGGCTCAGGTTACTGCTGTGGCTCAAGTTCAGTCCCTGGCCTGGGAATTTCCATATGCTGCGGGTGCAGCCAAAAAAAGAAAAAGAAAATTGATGATTATTCTGGTTTTACCATATTTAAGAGACTTTTATTTACATATTCATTTTTCAAAGTAGAGCTTGATAAAATTGATCTGATCTAAATTATCCTTAAAATACTTGTTTTTAAAAAAATTTAATAAGGATTATCCTAATCTAGCAAGTTATGTAAGTCTTAGATAAAGCTCTACTATGTAAATTAAATCTAAATTATCATTAAAACCAAAGAATAATCGTATAATGAAAACCAGGAACTTTTGGTTTTCTTTAGAGAAATGTTTTAACAAACCCAATTTTTTCTCAGTACTTTTTAGTATAAAATAAGCTTACTCCAGCATATATCTGTAGTAGAAGACACATGTATAGATTATTCCATTATAAACACTTTCCATCAAATGTGAAATCTCTTTTTTCTAATGATTGGAGAAAAGGCAATTCTAATATATTTCTTCTAAAATATTTGTTACAGGTAACAAAACCCCTTATTATGATTATTATAGCTTTGATTTTAAATTTAATTTTAAAATCTTAATTTTAAAATATTAAAACTTTACTTTTTAAAAAGGTGACCAATTGTCCTAATTTGCCGAATGCTGACTCAGGTTTAGGACTGACAGTCTCACACCCTGGAAAACTGTCTCAATACCAGGGAAACCAGGATGGTAGGTCATGGCAATGTAACATTTCTATTGTCTTTATTACCTTAATATTTAAAAAAGTGAAAATATGTCTTATACAGGAACCCAGAGCATATTGAGATATACAGTGATAACTTTAATACTATTCACAAATACCTTCATTCTTTTATCATCCATTAGTTGAGCATCTATCTTTTAAAGCATTGTTTCCTACATTTAAAAGATCACTAGATCATACTCTCTCCCTCTTCAAGAAACTCATGCAGAGCCTAATCAAAGAGCCAAACATATGATATAGTATAATTATATGAATTGATAATTGTTAAAAAGAAAGGATGAAGGCTTTGAACACAAAGAAGCCTTTGACACTGACTCTACCTGGGAGGAATGAAAGAAGATATGGATTACCACAGAGGTGTGGTAATTTAGGAGGAATAGGAGTTTATAAGAAAGAGAAAAGGAGGAAGGGATTTCTGAGACTGGAGGTGTGAAAGAATAGTCCATGCTCAGGTGTGGTGAGAAATTTAGGGCCATTATAATACAGGATGGGTAATGTGGAGATACTCATTTTGGCTTTATCAGAAAGAATGCTGATGGCTAAACTTCAGCAGATAGTATTTATTCCCTGTCCAGTGATTTAGAAGGAAGAGTGCACAGGGATTCATCAGAATCACCTGGGAAGATTTAAAAATTGCATTTAACCCTGCGTCACCTTCAGCTCTATCCCCCAGAGAATATGCTACACTGGTATGAGGTGCAAGTAATATGTAATCATATATTTGTCATGATCTTGATAGGATTATGATACCCATAGAAATTGAGAACCTCCAATTTTGCCCATAAAGAGCCATCAGTGGAAATCAAATATTTGAATCACATGATTTTATTTAAATTATTAAAAATAATTCTGGAAGTTTTGTGTAGAATCAGTAAGCAACCAAGATTTCTTTGAAGGGTATACGTGAGAGATAAGGGCCAGAGCTAAAGCTTTGTCAGGGTAGAAAGGGATGGTGTTATAAAAGAGATTTCAAAAATGAGGGACACTGTACTCTGTCAGATGGTTAGAGCGTATGTTTTGTGAATACTTGTATAACCATTTTGTTTTATACCAGTTTCAGAGAGAGTCAATATAGTACAAATAGCGAACACTGCCTTTGGAGTACTAATCTATAGTATACCAAATAATGAGGGCATTCTTTTTCTTTTATTTTCCTTTAAGTATAACTTTTTTTAAATTTCATTACTGTATTTGTTCATTCATTTAACTTTGAATTTTTGAGTGCTTCCAATATGCCAAATAGTGCTAACACTAATAGTGTCCATTTATAATAAAATGGTATTTTTTGAAAGGACTGTACGTTTCCTATAGGTATTACAATTAAATTGTTCTCCCTGACCTCGTTGCTAAGAATTTAGAAAGGCATTATAAAGGTACCAACTTCCTGGAGGACAGCTTAACTGTAGGTATCAAAAACATTTAACGTGTGTAACACATAATGGCTCTTTACTTCACCAAGTAGTGAGGCATTGCCATGGTTGCTGGTATTCTTACTTTGAATATTTTGTATTGTTAGATGACCCCTGTAAAGCAAAATGCTGTGGCAACATTTTATATGTCTTTTCCAGTAAAAACAAATTTACACAGATATTACTGGATTTCAAAATAACTGCTGGTATATCATGGGATAAATATATTGTGCAAATAATATATTCCATATCAGATTCCTTTTTCAAACTTAACTACCTTAATATGCAACTGTATCTCTAAATCAAATAACCTTGGTCAGTAGAGGCCTGCTTTTATAAGTACTGGCAAAGAAATACCTTTTTTACAAAAATTATTCTTTCTAGTTTGTGTTCATTTAGTACAAAAATGCACAGCAGCAATAATCTACTTGTAGTACTAATTCTTAGGGATTCTATCAAATAGTATTAAAAATAACAAATTAGTTTACACAGGCTTATTATTATTCCTGTTCATGAATGAATACTAATTAGAGTATAAATATGTCTAGTTTTACCAATGTTACTGCCCCACATTTTAGTGAAACCGTAATAATAAATTTTTTTTATCATAAATGAGGAAAGACAATATTTTTTCATGTTTGTTATGTACTTTACCATATTACTGCTAAAGGTAAAACATTTTCCTGAAGGAGTTTCATTTAATGTATGGAGGATATTCTATTTTAGTCTCCTTAACTTTTTTCATGGTAAAATCCAAAATCATTTTACATTTCTAAAAGGATGTATAGTTTTAAGTTTATAGAAAGGAAGGGTATACTACACATGATGTTCATCTGTTCAGCACAAAAAGGTCAAGAAGCTAAATGAATATGTCTTCAACAATACAAGTGAAAAATGGATCTTGTGAGCAAGAGAGACACTGAGATATTAAATTTGAAACAGGTAGAATTTCAGAACCTCAGCTGCAACACAACATTTTTAAAATACATTTTTCATGTGGTCTATTGGTAATATTTATGCATTTTAGTTACATAGGCAGTAAGTTTATATACATACAGAAAGGATGTATATTATTTTAAATAGATGTTATTTTAGAAAATATACAAAATGAGGTGCTATTACAGTCATTACCAGGTATAAAGGAACAAAAAAATTGTGTAAGTAGAGGAAATCAAATAACCCTTGAATATGAAACGCTTTAGTATTATTTCTGAGTTTTTTAAGATTGACGTTTTCATTTAGTGATGTTTAAATTTGACGTTATTATTATTTTTTAATGGTATGGGCATTGAACTGTAGAGACATTGACTACAAACTCCTTTAGAGTTATAAATATAGAACTATGCTTTCTTAAACTTTGTTTCTACCTTCTCCAGTGGAATATTCCCAATGTATAGTGACTATGCTTGCCCTTCTTAAAGGATGAAAAAAAACCTGAGCAAGTCCCCTTGTAGAGCAGTGGGTTAAGAATATGGCATTGCGGCACCTGTGGCACAGGCCACAGCTGGGTTTGATCCCTGGCCCTGGGAACTTTCACATGCTGTGGATATAGCCAAAATAATAATAATAATTGATGATTAGGCATATTTGATAGTGTCATGAAATTATGGAATAGCTTATTTATAGGTTTTTGGTCTTTTTTGCTAATGAAGAACAGGCTTATTCTGATAGTTTAATGTACTTTTTCAATATCAAATCTCTCTTCAGAAAATTCTATAAGTGGATGTTCCATCAGAATTTTTAAAATATTGCTTTATTGTTGCTACTTTTTTGAGGTTGCAAAACAATCATCAATTTTTTTACTAAAAATGAAAATTCAAGTAAATTCTGCTAATATCACATTTTGTTACAACTCAGTAAAAAGATCATTTGTTTCTTATAAATAACCTAGAATGCTGATTTCTCTTCTGCCATTTTTTTTCTGTTATAAAAGCCAAAAAAATGGCAAAAATATATTAGAAAAAATACCCGAAGACATAGCTGCAGAGTTAAATACATCAGATACCTTCTACTTTGGCAGTGTAAAATAGTAGATGATCTGTAATTATGGATAGCCACTTGATACTTACCAGCGAAGCAGTTGATAAGCACTTCTGCAGTAGCATTAAGACTGTAGCACTAAAATGAACTTATCCAATCCATTAGAATGATAACATGCTGATTTTACTGTGGATATTGAACAAATCACAATTTCTAATATCTGAGATGTGTGTGTTTAAGTAACTCACTGTTTAGACATTTAATAAATTCATCTTCCAAAACACTGCCACATGGGCAAGCCTTAGAGCACTGTCTTTTGAAGATAAATATATTCATGCCATGCTGTTGCATGGAGTTATACTTTCCTAACTACATTCATTTTATTACAGCCCAGGGGATGGGGGGGACAAACCCAGCATGACAGTGTGCCATCTTTCTAAAACATGCATCTCTGAGATTCTGAAGAATTTGACATTCTTCGCTTTCCCTTCTTCCTAGCTTTTCTTTTCTTTTTGATTTAAAATTTTTTTATTATTAAAGTATATTTGATTTACAATGTTTGGTCAAGTTCTGTTGTACAACTAAGTGACCCAATCACACATATTTCCCTGTGCTGTACAGTAGGATCCCATTGCCCATCCATTCCAGATACAACAGTTTACATATAAAAAACCCCCAAAATGCCCATCCTTCCCACTTCCTCCCCTTTCCCCCTTGGGAACCCCAAGTCTGCTCTTCTTGGCCATAATCTGTTTCTGTTTGTTCTTTGTTTGTTTTTAGATAGGATTGTCTGTTCCACCTTTTAGATTCCACAAATAAGTAATATCATATGGTGTTTCTTTTTCTTTCTGACTTACTTCACTTAGTATGAAAGTCTCTAGATCCATCCCTGTTGCTAAGACAGATGACATCAGTTTATCTTTTTATGGTTGAGAAATATTCCCTTGTATTTATGTACCACATCTTCTTAATCAAATCATCTGTTGATGGACATTTAGGTTGTTTCCATGTCTTAGCTATTGTGAATAGTGCTGCAGGGAACGTAGGGGTGCATATATCTTTTTTGATGAAAGTTTTGTCTGGATATATGCCCAGGAGTGGGCTTGTTGGACCATATGGTAGTTTTATATTTAGTTTTCTGAGGTACCTCCATACTGTTTTCCGTAGTGGCTATACCAACTTAACATTCCTACCAACAGTGGAGGAGGGTACCTTTTACTCCACACCTTCTCCAGCATATGCTATTCGTTGACTTGTTCTGACCAGTGTGAGGTGGTACATCATTGTAGTCTTGATCTTCATTTATCTAATAATTAATGATATTGAGCATTTTTTCATATGCTTGTTGGCCATCCATATGTATTCTGTGGAGAAATGTCTGTTTAGGTCTTCTGCCCATTTTTCAATTGGGTTATTTGTTTTTTGTTGTTGTTGTTATTGAGTTGCATGAGTTATTTGGATCTTTTGGAGATTAGGCCCTTTTCTCTTGTATCATTGGCAAAGATTTTTTCCCATTCTGTGGGTATTCTTTTTGTTTTTTTAATGGTTTCCTTTGCTGTGCAAAAGCTTTTCAGTTAGATTAGGTACCATTGGTTTATTGTCTTTATTTTCATTATTCTGGGAGGTGGATCAAACAAAATGTTGCTGTGATTTATGTCAAAAATTATTTTGCCTATGTTTTCCACTAGGAGTTTTGTAGTGTCTGACCTTATATTTCGGTCTTTAATCCATTTAGCCTTTCTTTTAACACTGATTAAAACACTTTGCATGGTTTATTACAGCATATTTTTGCCTGAAAGAAGACACTTTGTTGTGGCTTCATCATGTTAGTGTGAAACCTTCTTGTGGAAGCTGGCATTCCACATTGTGTTGTTCCTGAGCTCTGTACTGATTTCCTTTCTCCTGGGTCTGAGATAGACCATGTAGAACACCCTTCCCCAAATTTAAGGAGCTCTTTCTTTTAGGCAGGAGTCTTTCCAATTTTTAACACGTGACTTTATCTTACTGAGGATGTAAAATTAATTACCAAGTGTGATCAGAGTAAATAATAGACATAATTGTCTCTATTCAAATTAGATTAAAGTTTCCCGCTCATTGCTGAAGCTTTGTCGGAGTCTGTCCACATGTAAAGAAATGCCCGCAAAATTTAGAAGATACTTTGAGTAAAATCTGATATATTGTTTAATCCAGGCACATGATTCACGTTCCCTGTCCCTCTCTCTCTCTGCTTCTTTCTTTCCTCTTGCTCACACTGTCTTTCACGTCTCTCTGTTTCTGGCTGTCTCTGTCTCTCTGTCTCTTTATCTATATCTCTATTTCTCTCTCCGCCCACCCCCACAGGGAACTTTACAAATGCAAACCATAATGCTGAGATTTCTGTGTCAAGGTTAAATGGAATCACTTGAGAAATTGAGGTGTTGCTCATGTTGAGAAATTTTATAAGAGATCTCAGATCTGTTGAGGCATACACCAACATATTAGCCTAGTACGTGAAAAAAAAAATTGAAAAAGATAAGTCCTGAAGTAATGAAGCCTGACTCTATCTTCAAAGCTACTGCCGTTTTTAAATGAACATAAATTCCTTTGTCCACAAATAGTAAACAAAAATTGATAAAATTTGAGTTTTTAACAATATATTACCTTCTTTATTATATTTCCACATAGTTTGTACAAGCCAAACTAAATCAGATGGCTTTAAAAATATTTGAGTAAATTGTTTGCAAGTAATATATAGCTTTTTTTTTTCTGTTGTTTGTTTTATTTTGTGTCTGGCAACCAGGTACAGATTTCTAGGTATAGATTAAGAAACCACCATACATTAACTTGAAATTCATATCTGCACATCTACTTGAAATGAACCCAAATATATGATAGTAATATATTAAGAAAATATTTTTTATTTTAAATTGGGAAGTTCTGTTTTCACTTTCCACATCACTCCATGGAAACCTTCAAACTCTTCATTTGATTTATGACATTGTTTTTATTGCATTAATTTTACTAACACTGGTTCAAAGGGTCAAGAGTCAGTTTTAGATATAAGGTATCAAAAAGCCCCATTGTTTGTGTCTTTATAACATCACTGTAAATAGTCTAGACATTTTCTTATTGCAGAATTAGAGTTGCAGCATCAACTGTTGTCTGAGAGTATGTTTAATTATGAATAAGGAAAATAACAAAATATTTTAATATTTCAGATTACTTTGGTGATATTAAAGGCTTTATTTTATTAAGTGACATTTCTAACAAGGTTTTCAATGATGTAGATTAATTGTACCCCTTGGGTATTTTTGTGCAAGTAAATTAGAAGTGATTGATATTCTCGCTGAACAAAGTAACTTATGAGGAAAATAAGTGATTTCTTTTCTCTTGTTAATGAATATTTTGAAGAACGTTAATTGTGGCTAGAAATAAAGAGATTCAGTAATGCCCGGATGTTGAGTGATAGTTTTATACCTGTGGGAGTTCCTGTTTTACAGTGGTGAGCTATGTTCGATGTGAATTGAGGTGTAGGATGAAGAGTGACTCATTACTGACAAAAGAGTGGTTACTAGCAGTTCATGATGGCATTTATCTGTTTCTATAAGAGACTTCACATATTCTTTGATTTCTAGTGATTTCTAAACAAGGCCTAGGGATTTACCATGTCACATTTCTAAGGACATCCAATATAAGTACTGAAAATTGTCTATTAAATAAAATAGTAAATGGATGATTATCAACTTAGAAGGCTTTTTCTACAGAAAATTTTCAATGATAAATTTCAATGGGTTGGTATTGTGACGGTATGCCTTCCTCCTTCCTAAGCCCCCCAAATCTAATACCTATCTTAAAGGATATTTTAAATAATACAGTGATATAATGTATTTAAAGCATTTTACTCATTTCACTTGGAAATAAATCAGCACAATTCATGTTGATTAGAATTCATACTTAGGAACCATCTTATGACTTGCATTCAGTTAAGTATTTTCTGTAGTTTAAGAAAAGTTCCATATCAAGAAAGAAATGCAATGAATGCTACCCCCATCCTGGCTGTTTGGGGAGCCTGTCAAGAATTGTGATGAGTCTGAGATTTTATCCTACTACTAGCTTACAACTTCACCTGCCAGTTTCATAGATGCTAGGAGAAGATATGAGACTCCTGGGACAGAGACAAATAACTTTATTCTTTACAGGAATCATAGCCAGAGATTAAGCATTTTCTTGTATGAGTTCTCAAGCTCCAGTTCCCTCAGAGTAGCACAAAAAGGGTCAGGTAATACCTGCACACAACTGGGTTGCATTTTAGGAGAGGAACTTTGACCATAGGGACATAAATCTCTTATGGTCAGGAAACATGCCTTCCCTTGGCCCTGAAGGGAGACATCATCTTTATTGTTCTGGACAGTAAGCATACCTGCCCTTTGCACCAGAAGGAGACAATGTTTCTGTCTTCCAGTGTTGTTATATATTTGAAAAGGTATTTCAGAAGAAAAGAACCATCAGTGCTTTACTTTCAAGACAAGCAGAAATGTGAATGACCCACAGAGTATTCTCTCTCAATAGAACCAATTCAAGTGTAGTCTGAAGACCAGTTATTTTCCTATCCCCATCAGCTGAAAAGCACTAACACTACTTAGACCAATCACTTCAGCAACAGGAAACTCAAAATGGACATTTATCTAAGGAATAGAAAGAAGAAGATTGAACTATGTTCATGCATCAGTACATCACCCTACAATCTTTGACTTAGAAGAATTTCAGTCAATTTTTGATGTCTAGAGGTAAATATTTAAGAAAATTTGGTCAACTCAGGAGTTCCCATCATGGCACAGCAGAAACAAATCCGACTGGGAACCATGAGATTGCAGGCCTGCAATCCCTGGCCTCGCTCAGTGGGTTAGGATCCAGCATTGCTGTAAGCTGTGGTGTAGGTCGCAGATGTGGCTCGGATCTGGCATTGCTGTGGCTATGGCGCAGGCCAGCATCTGTAGCTCCGACGAGACCCCTAGCCTGGGAACCTCCATATGCCATGACTGTGGCCCTAAAAAGACAAAAAAAAAAAAAAAAAAGAAAAATTTGTTCAACTCAGAAATAGTCTGATAGATATACCAATTTAGTTTCCCATACATATTTTAGGTTTTCATAACATGAAGAATTAAACCCAAAGAATTAAAGAGTACAAAGTTTGCAGAAAATATGCTAGGGCAATGTTCTGCAGTTTCATATATATCTCTAAGCGTTCTTGCCTTTATTGAATTTATGTAAATTCTCCTATCTAACATTTACTTGAGATAGATTCTTGTGATTTAATTAAAGGAATGGTATTTGTGGCAGAGAATTGGAAAGCAATATTTAGCTTTAGTAGTTAATTAGTCACTGAACTAAAGGTCTGATCATTTTTCCGATTTCACACTAAAATGAAAACACTGAACAAAACAGTATAACAGGAGGCGATGATTTTTACTTCAAGCTAGTAAAGTTTCTAATGATTTTGTGATTTACAGAATTCTCTTAAGGTTTATACGGATATTCAAAATGCAGAGTATTTGAGGCAGTTAATTCTTAAGAGTCATCTTTGGCAATATATGTAATGTTTCAGTATTACCATCTAGAAATACCAATAAGCCGAAATAAATCCACCCCCTATTCTCTAACCCTAAATAAAACCCAGGTTAAATTGTTCCTTCTATATTAGGCATTGTACTGAAACCTATTTTGTTTTGTTTAGGCTTAATTTTGAATATTAAATCAATGTAATCAATTTATCTTTTTACTTTTTCACTTATTAGAAACACAGAATAAACTTCCTCTGTATAAAGCCTAATCTTTTAAAAAAGTTATAGGAGTATTAGCTTTAAAGAATTTTTTTCTTTTGATAAGGTGATACTTATTAATATTATTATAGAATGGAGGTAATTGTCAGTTCATGCTCCTTGTCTAATAAGTTTTTGATTTTAATGAATATCAATAAACATTCTTTGAATACTTATTACTACCTTTCTTCATGTGTTCATATTTTTTTCCATTTTGTTCCTTTTACATAACACTGAGCTTTTGGTTTTATAAAAGTAATTTGTACTCAGAAAAGAATGCATTATACTTAAAAATAAAATCACTAGTTTATAATAAGAACAACAAGTAATTTTTGGCTGCTTAGGTGTAGTATTTTAGCTACAGTATTATTTGTATGGTCAGTTTGACTAAATATTTTTGTACTGCAGTGCTGACAAAATAATAGAGCAGGGAAAGAATGATGTGTAGTGTAATGGAGCTTATGGAGTAAGTGTATACAAATCATGCTAACATTTATTTATTTGAAATAGTATTCTTGAAGAACTTTGAAAGTATTGATAATATAGATAAAATTCACAATTTAAAATTCATATGGTTTCTTATTTACTGATGATCTAGACTTAAAGTCCAAAAACCTAGGTTAAAATTTTGCCTTTGCCACTTCCTGTGTGAAATTATCAAGGCTCTTAACCTTAATTTTTATACCTGTAAAATGATTTTAATAATACCCAATTCATAGGTTTTACTCGTTAAATAAAGTTAATGTGTAAAAATATTTGATCCATACCAGTTGCTTAAAAACATTTGTTAAATATGTTACTTTTTACTTGAGTCTGAAATTTTGTAGAACCACAGTATCTTAAATTTGAAATGAAAATTTATATTCTTGTTTCACTCAATAATTCTGAGAATTTTATTGTAATATTTGGAAAGAATTAGATAGAAATTTTATTTTCCAAAAATGTCTTGAATCCTGAAATGCTTTTTCCTACTTTAGAAAATTGAGATCTACTGGGAGACTATATTTGTATTAAAGTAACATATACATGGAGTTCCCATCGTGGCTCAGCAGAAACAAATCTGACTAGCATCCATGAGGATGCAGGTTCGATCCCTGGCCCTGCTTAGTGGGTTAAGGATTCGATGTCGCTGTGAGCTGTGATGTAGGTCGCAGACGCGGCTCCACCTCTGTGGCTGTGGCTGTGGTGTAGGCCAGCGGCTACAGCTCCAATTCAACCCCTAGCCTGGGAACCTCGGTATGCTGTGGGTGAAGCCCTAAAAAAAAAAAAGGGACAAAAAAATAAATTAAATGAAATAGCATATACAAAAGAAATGTACTTTTTAAATTATAAAAAGACATTTTCTGTTTCCTTCTAATTGTAAATTTTGTGATCTTCACAAATGAATCATTATGAAACACTTTTGTTACTATTGTGTTCTGTTTTTAAAACAGTTCAAGTTATTAATAACAGATCTCATTGACTTACAAACTGATTAAATATTTGTATAGATTAAAAATAGAAATATTTTACACTAAGGCATCTAAAATTTGTTTACCAATATGACTTATGCCATTAGTTATGCTACCTATTTCATGATAATAGAATTAAGGGCCATTTTTTAGTTGTGTTATTTTCAGATATTTGTGACATAAACAACCTAGAAGAAAAAAGAGCAACAAAATTTCCCATTGTGAAAAAGTTTACAGGAAGCTATCTGGTACTTGATAGTGTAAAATTAGCAGATTATGATTTCTAATCTTTCTGAAATAATTCCTCTTTTTCCAGCAAATTTCGAAACTGATTTTGTAATTTTTTGCTGTTTGAAAGGTCAGTTCATTCAAGATTTTAATTGTCTATGTTCATAGTATCATAATAGCTTGAGTTATGATATTTAAATATATATATATATATATATATATATAATTTAGAGAGCAGGTTTCGGTTCATAGCAAAATTGATCAGGAGGGACATTATTTCTCATGTAACTCCTGCTCCAATTTATGAATAGGTTCCCACATTATCAACATCCCCCACCAGAACAGTACATTTATTAAAATTGATGAACCTACATTGACACATTATAATCACCCAAAGTCTATAGTTTCCATTATTTAGTGTTGTACATCCTATAGGATTAGAAAATTACGAAATTTTTTTTGAATGCTACCTTATCCATTTTTTTGCCTCTGGTTTTGCTTATACCTGAACCTTTGAAGATACATTGTTCTATCCTCTATTTTCATTGAAACTTAACCAAGCATGCATGTTTTGTTTTTATTGTAGTTATCCTAGAGGACATGAAATGGTGTCTCATATTATTTTAATCTATGTTTACTTAAAGGCTAATGATGTTGAGTATCTTTTTCACTTATTTATCTCTTAATGTATATCACTTATTTATCTCATTTGGAAAAATGTCTACTCAAGTTCTTTGTTTTTTTTTTGAACTTCTTTATCTCTTTTTGTTGAATTGCAGTTTCTTTATATTATTCTGCATGTACCTTAACAGATATATGATTTGGAAACATTTTCTTTCATTCTGTGAGTTGTCTTTCACTTTCTTGAGAGTATCTGTGAACACAAAATATTTTAATATTGATATAGTCTACCTTATCTATTTATCTTTTGTTGGTTGTACTTTTGGTATCAACCTAAGAATATATGACCAAATCAAAGGTTGTAAAAATTTTCCCCTGATTTATCGTCTAAATGTTTTATGATTTTAATGCTTATATGTAGATCTTAAAAGTAAATCAATTAAATGTTTTTTTTTTTTCTTTTTAGGCAACACCCATGGCATATGAAAGTTCGCAGGCTGGGTGTTGAATCAGAGCTGCGGCTGCCGGCCTACCCCACAGCCACAGCAACACCAGATCTGAGCCGAATCTGTAAACTACACCACAACTCACAACAGTGCTGGATCCCTAACCCACTGAGCGGCATCGGGGATCAAACCTGCATCCTCATAGATATTAATTGGGTTCCCACACAGTATGAACTCTTTTAAAAAGTTAATTTTTTAATGGTGTGAAATAGGGGTCCAACTTTATTATTTCGCAGGTGGATATAAAGCAGTTCTGGCACCATTTGCTAAAGAGTCTATTCGTTCCCAGTTGAATTGTCTTGTTACCCTTGTTGACAATCAGGTGACCACAGACATTGCGTTTATTTTTGAACTCTCAATTGTATTCTTTGGATACCTGTTTTACATGAGTAGCACATTGTTTTGATTACTAGCAGTTTGTAGTAAGTTTTGAAAGCAGGAAGTGTTGATCTTCCTATTCTTTTTTTCAACATTTTTTTTTTGCTTGGGGGTCTCTTGCATTCCATATAAATTTTCTGATCAGCGTTTACATTTTTGCAAAAGAGCCATTGGTATTTTCATAGACATGGCGTTGTGTCTCTAGATTGCCTTTGGTAATAATAACCTTAACAGTATTGTTTATATCAATCCATGAATATGGGATATCTTTCCTTTATTATTCCCTCTTTAATTTCTTTCTGCAGTTTTTTAAAATTCTCACTGTATATGCTTTGCACATCCTTGGTTAAAATCATTCATAAATGGTTTAACTTTTTTCATGCTCTTATAAATGGAATTATATTATTGATTTGCTTTTTGGGCTTTTCATTGAAGGTGTATAGAAATAAAACTGGCTTTTATGTTTTGATTTTGCACCCTGCAACTTTCTTTGTTATTAGCTCTAATAACTCGGTGTTCCATATTATTTTCTGTATAGTGTGTCATGGAATCTATGAAGAGAATACTTTTATTTCTTACTTTACAGTTTTATGCCTTTTATATATCTTTCTAGCTTAATTACTCTGGCCAGAACTTCTGGTACATTGTTATATTACAGTGTCAAAAGCAGACAGCTTTGTCTTTTTCCACATCTAAAGAAAAACCTTTTCATTTTCGCCATTGTGTGATAGTAGTTGTACAAAATTTGTTAGATCGTTGTCAAATGCTTTTTTCGCATCAATTAAAAAGAAATTCTCTTTTATTTTTCATACACATTACTAATGTGGTATATTCATTACATTGATTGATTATTGAATGTTTAGGCAGTCTTGCATTGCTGGTATAAACCCCACATGGTCATGGTAAATAATCCATTTAATGTGCTCCTAGATTTAGTTTACTGGTAATTTGGGAGGATTCATAAATTCTTTTTATTTATTTATTTTTTTTCTTACTGGTAACCTAAATCTTCTTCATTGTCAGTTTGTCTGTTTTTTTTTTTTTTTTTGGTTTTCCAGGAATTTAAAAAAAAAATCCCTATAAATAATCTTTCTTTCCTCTGAAGTCAATTTCAAATCCATTTGGATTATTTTTCATAAGTGAAATAATTATTTTCCCAGCATTTTCTATTAGTTCTATTTTCAAATCTCTTTTAAATTGAGCTAGCTGAAGCATGGTACAATAATCATTCATTATTTTATAATTATAAATGGAATATAACCTTTGAAAATTGTGAATTGCTATATAACATATAATTGTACATCAACATACTTCAATGAAAAAGTAATCATCTCAGCTATTTTGAGTCAGTGTTGTCAATCTTTACGATATATTATAATCCATTTGATTTTTTTTATGCCTGTCAGTGCATGAGCTTTGACAGTTGTCTCAATTATAAATCAATATGTTTTTTTCTACAAGTCCTTGAACTAATCAGAATGTAGAGCATTCAGAACTTAACCCTTCGGAGGTTACTGTCAATTTATATCTACCAATACATTGATTCTAAAACATTTATACCCAAACCTAAAGTACCTGAAGAATTTCTCTTTGAAAGATGTCATATTTGTCCCTCTATTCATGGATTCTATTAAAACTATGAATAATTGTTTTTGTTCAGATTGATTCTTCAGTTGCACTAGTCAATTGGGAATAATTGAAAAATTTTCTGATTAAACTTGAAATTAGATTTTAAATTCTCCTGTTAAGTCTTTCATTCATTAAACATGTTTTCTAATATCATTCTATTGCTTGCATACATTCTCTTAATTTCCTATGTGATTATGCATGTGAGATATAATTTTAAGTTCTTGCATGTATGAACAATATATGAAAATTGTCCCAGACCATTTTAAAAGAAGCAATTCCTTGTTTAAGTTTTCTGTTTTGAAAAATAGGATCTGAACTGACTGTCATTAATTCTCTTAAGGGTGGTGGAGGAGTGCAGTGGATGGGGATATTTCCAGTTGATCATCTTGTTTTCAGCTTTTTTACTGCCTGCCATCTTTGATTCATCAAGTCTGCTTCCCAACCCTCTGAAGAGTATTTTAGGAAAGATTTGTGCCTTCTTAACTTTAGTCCTCTCCATAAATATTTTTGGCTGCAACTACCTGCACTGTGCTTTATGAGTCAATACCTTTCCCCTGCCTTCTAGAAATTTGTTGAAATGTCTACTTTGTTGATGACCTACCACTTTTTCTCTTCATTTTTATTTATACCTTATAGCTTTTAAAAGTACCTTTACTATCATAGTTTAGGTCTCTCAGAGGGGAGAAAAATAATTACATTTTCCCAGTTTATCTTCTTCAATCAAAAGTTTTTTTTAGCACAATTCACTGAAACATAACATTTGGGTATATCAATAGATTTTATTGAAGCTTTAGGAGATAGAAGGTCTTGCTAGCAATTTATTCTTATTTCTACATATATTTGTTGCCAAATAACATTTGACTTATTTTTCTATTGTATGCTCATTTATTTTTTCTGTTTCTTAGTCTGCATTTTCATTATACATTTCCCCTTTTTTTTTTTTTTTTTGTCTTTTCAGGGCCGCACCTGTGGCATATGGAGGTTCCCAGGCTAGGGGTCTAATCAGAGATGTAGCCGCCGGCCGACGCCACAGCCACAGCAACGTGGGATCTGAGCCACATCTGCAACTTACACCACAGCTCACTGGCAACGCTGGATCCTTAACCCACTGAGTGATGCCAGGGATCGAACACTCAACCTCATAGTTCCTAGTCGAATTCGTTAACCACTGAGCCACGATGGAACTCCTCTCGTTATACATTTCTATTTTCCCTATCCTATAGCCTAAAATTTCTTTATATTTTTGTACAGGTTATTTTATCTGTTTTTTCTTGTCATTTTCTGAATATATCTGCAGAGTTTCATCTTCTGAAGTAGTTTTCCAAGTATTTTTCTAAATACATTTTTTCAGAAAGGAGTTCTTGTCACAGGTGTGCACTGAAGTTGTTTTAAACCTCTTTGATATAAATTCCAATGCTTTGTTTAAATACTATGCAAATTATGCTAATAGGACTCAGTAATATTGACTTTAGCTAATTGTATCCAACACTGGATACCCTCTTATCTCCAACAGATGTATGGTCTTTCCTTTGCTAGTCGATCTTTCCTTTGTCTAGTTGGTCTTTCCTTTGCTAGTTGTTCTTTCCTTTGACTAGTTTATGTATTCCATACATAAACTAGACAAAGAAAATCTCACAGCTTTCTATACCTTAGAGCTAAGGTTCTCAAAATTTAGCACGCAGGAGAATTACCTGAAAGACCTGCAGTATCACCTGAAGGACAGGTTTCTGAGTCATGTCCCATGATTTTTGATACAGTAGGTCTGTATGAGGCCAGATAATTTCCATTTCTATTAAGCTCCCAATACTGCTGATCTAGGGACTGTGACGTGAGAATCATTTCCTAGAGAATCACTATTCCATTGAAAAATAGTATAGCTCAAATGTCCTAAATGTCAGCAATAAAAGGGTTTAGAGACATCCAAACATGTCAGTAATTTCTCAAAGTATTACCTTATGTTATTATGACATTACAATATTTTCAATAGGTATTCAATAGCAGACAAAGATGTCTGAGGAGAATATAGCAGAAAATTAGTTGTTTTCTGTGATTAGTTGTTTGACACTAATAAAATAAGTCAAAGTGCACATAGGCATTAAACTCTAGCAAATTGTTGCAAATTCTGTGGGAACTGTACAAAAATATGTAAATTAAAATGGGCCTCATCTTTTTGTGAACATTTGTGTTTTCTGCATGTAAGCACAATATTTATGAAGTTCTGTGTGCTAATATGAAAGAAATATTTAATTTTTTTCTCCCTTTTTTTTTTTTTTAAAGGGCTGCACCCACAACATGTGAAGGTTCCCAGGCTAGGGGTCTAATCAGAGCTATAGCTGCTGGCCTGTGCCACAGCCACAGCAACGCCAATCTGAGCGTCATCTGCAACCTACACCACAGCTCACAGCAACGCTCAATCCTTAACCCACTGAGAGAGGCCAGGGATCGAACCTACGTCCTCAAGGATACCAGTCAGATTTTTTTTTCCTATGAGCCACAACAGGAACACCAAGAAATATGTTTTAAAGGTAGTATTTTTTTTAAAGTAGGGATTGCTGTTCCTTCCCTGAAAATCATAAAATGTGTAACAGTGGCTAAAATTAAATCAGAATTGCTAGTATCCCATTATATAAAGCAGTAACATGAATGTTCCCTATGGAATAGTAAAGCTACATTATGAAAAGATTTGTATTATTAAAAAGTGAACTTCCAAAGTCTCAGATTTACGTTTATCAACAACCGAATACATCTCATTATTTAAGATAAGTTAGGTATCATGTTTACTTTCTGAGAAGAGATTTGAATTAGTGAAAAATTAGTACATGAATGTATATGGCCTTCAGATGTCCTTAAGAGTGTGTGTGTGTGTGTGTGTGTGTGTGTGTGTGTGTTTGAAATAGTCAATACAGAATATATTTCAAAATGTTATTAACAAAAAGGATCCACTAGCAAGGCTGCCTTTTATATTATATATATCAACAAGCTTTTGCAATTTTATCTGATAAGCTATGTTTTTGGTTGATTACCTCCAGTGTGATAATAAACTAAAGCTCATACTCTTTGTTCAGTTTAATTACCATTAGTAAAAAAAAAAAATCATTTAATGTTATGTTATCAGTATTTTTCCATGCGTCAAACATGATTCTGAAACATGATTTTTAAATGCCCAAACAGCCTTACATCAGATAAATGTTATAAATTAAGCATGTCTCTCTTTTGTTGGGCACTTCCTTAAAATTGTTTCCTGAGAGTGGAATTGCTGAGTTAATGTATAAATACATTCATGACTCATTATTTATTATTAATTATTTTTTTGCAAAAAATGCATCAACAAATATGTCTGCTTGTAGTGAGAATGTATGTTTTATAGCACCCTTGTAAATAAATACTGCATTTTATCATTTTATCTTTATTTTTGCCAATTTAGTAGGTAAAATCATGTCAATATAGTTTTAATTTGCATTTTTTAACTTTGTCTCTGATATATGGTTTTTAATTATGCTTTTAAGCTGTCTTCTTTAATTTAAAACATAGCTATATTTTAATGAGTATAATCCATTACGGAAATGCAGGAAAAGGATTACTAAGATTTTAGAAAGATTACTTTTATGCTATTTTCCTGTTTTAAGTCTGGAAGTCTAAGGTAAATATATGTATGATTGCTATAGCTGATTTGAGTATCTGAGAATTACAGCCATTTCTTTCTCTTTTCCTTCCCCCCCCTACTTTTTATATGCATAAGAAAGTTTTATTTACAGTCATTTATCAAACTCAGAACTAGTATATAGTTTCATGATTAAGAAAAACTAGAACTCATATGTGGTCCAAAAGGTGATATGTGAATGATATATTGCCTAGAATTAATACTTTTAATTTTTTAGGTAATAGAACACAGTAAAGACTATATAAGCCTGTTTATTTTGGGGCAATTACCCAAATCAAAATCATTTCATTTTTAAATCATTTAATTTTCAGTCTGGGACTGATACGCGCTTTTATATATACATATAAGTATTTTTCCAGAAAGAAACACATTTGTTCCAAATAATTCATTACTAAATGTGGTTGTGTGTGTTTGTGTTATGTGAGTTTGAATGCCATTTCTCAGTCAGGTTGCAATATGAGTCTTATGAGAGTATATGACAATATGAGAGGAATACTGGAAGGGTCTGGACTTCATTGTTATGTGATTAGACAAAGAAAAGTGGTGTTTGTGAAAGAGGGAGGGGATTTGTGGAGTAACTTTTAGATATTTTGAATGGCGTCGGTTAAATAAAACTAAGTGCTGAATTTATAATTATTGTACAGCTCTCTAAATATTAAGGATAGATTTTTAAAATGAAAATAGAGCATAACATTTTAGAAAAATAGCTACTGAATGAGAAGCCAAAATAGGCTCTACAACTTCAGAGGTGACTGCAGTTTAGTTTATGATTGGCTCTTTTCCAGCAGTAGAATTGGCAGAGTTCAGATAGGGAGCTAAATGCAACTCTGCTGCGATAAGAAATGGGGAAAAAAAATAGAAAAAGTAATTGCTTTAGCAATGATCTAGTTTGGAAGTGATGGATTCTTTCAGGTAAAATTTGGTAACCTTTCTGTCCCCAGCACGTTCTTCTGAGTACTCTAGGAGGTCAAATATCTTTGTCTAGGGAGGTAGAAATGGTTTAGAAACCTGCTACTATCGAAAATATTGCAGCTGAATTCATGTTGGTATAGTTGTGCACTAAGGCTTATTATTCTTTGTGTCCGTTAGCATGAGGTGAAGAGGAACTATCTCGTAAAGATTTTTCTATTTGATACTGTTCAGGATCTAATGAGATCAGTTGACTGCAGATAAACACCCTGATGCAGATTCTGCGATTGGCCGTCTCCCTCTACTAACCCATTTGTCTTGAGCTGACTCACAGAGGGAATGACAGTGTATGTTTAGGGCAAAAGGAAAGCCTATTTTTATTTGACTCTTTGAAAAGGGAAACAAGACAAGTCAATAAAGACGTAGCAAAGTTTGGCTTTTGGATTTTTTCCATTTTGCTCCTCTGAACAGCCGCACATGTTTGGAAAACTAATCGTTTACTTTGACAGACTTATTCTTCATCACACCTTCTACTGAGTTTTCTGAAAAAGCAAAAAAGTATTTTGTCCTCTGGCATTCACACACCAGGTGATCTAATTTTTGCCTGTTGGCTCACAATAGGTGTTTGGAGGTTTTCTCCCTGACCTGAATCGATTCTCCAACTGACAGAGCAAAGTAAATCTTGGACAAAAACAACAAAGAATATGTTTCCACTAGCAAGGTCAGTGTAAATTATGGAGGACTTATGTGCTAAGGTGATGTATTAGAATCCTTTGAGTGCTTTTGAATGAATAGAAATACTAAAATATCAAGGCATGCTGACTTATATACATGGTTTTTTCAGTCCAGTTTTGATCATTAGTTAATATATCTTCACTCTCCTGATGCTTCATTAGTTGCACAACTAGGACATGGGCAGTTTTCCTACTCCATTCCCAGAAGAAACAGGGTTAGTCACAGATCATTTTTCCTGGCATGGTTCCTCTGACAGCGGTAACAGGAAAATATGGCAATAGGATATATTTGTCCTAATCATTGGTGTCAAAAGTTGACCCTTGCTTTTGGCTCTACTTTCCATTATTTATGTAAGCCTTTGAAAATTTACTTAAGTTTTATAATTTTGACATCATTTGAAGTAATATATACTAGTGAAACATTGCCTTCTAGGTAAGTTAGACTGGTTTCTTTTTCTTAATATTGGTACCTAATAGTATTTCAATTAAGGGGTGAACCATATTCAACTGTTTTGAGAATTATTTGGCAAATCCACATTCATATCATTTATACTGATCATGTTTTAATAGATTTTGTTCCTATTCACCTTCAATATTTTCATTTCCTAGTATAAATACCTAAATATTATCTCTGTTCTTCTAAAACAGTTTAACTCTTTAATCAGTTTTCTCTTCACACTTCCTAGTTTTCTGACATCTTTTTGGAGATTAAACCTAGAACCACACTATTAAAGGTATATATAATCTATATATTTTACCTACATGGAGATAGATTAATGTTTTTTTTTTTCAGTATTCTTCTGATTTTCTCATAATTTTCACTACTGGAATATGACTGTTATTAAATTTTTTAACTTAGATATCTAAGCTTAACAAGTGAAAGGAAATTTACAATTCTGTTTTACGGTGTGCCGGGTAAAATAGAAACACAAAATATATTTACTTTTTAAATAGATAATATGTTCACATGTTCCAATTTTTAAAAGCATAGTGCCCAGTGATTTGTTTTATACCCACTTCTGTGGCCCAAACATCCATTCCTTTTTTTTTTTTTTTCTAGAGATATGTTATAGGAAGATAAGCAAATCCTAATTTCCTATCCATTTTTTATTCAGATTGCTTCATACTATACATATTTTCTGCACCTTGCTTCAGGTATTTAGTATGTCTTGGAAAATCTTCCTTTATTCTAGAATGGTCCCATATTCTTTTTATAGTTGCATACTATTCCAGTGTATGGGCAATTTATTTAAAATAAGGATTTACCCAGAATTTTTCTACCTAAACAACGATTAAGTGACATGTTGCGTATATTTTGTCACATATGCACAACAAAGTAGAGGATACCTTTTGAATTTTAGGCTTGCTGGGTCAGGAGGTAATTTTTGCATTCATAGCATTGATCTATGGCCATATTGTCCTCCAGAGGTAGAGCTGTATACACAATTGTGTAAGTACCAATGTGTGCTTAACTCAGCAGTCCTTGAGAACACTTGTTTTCCTGTATGTTCACTAAGAACTCTATCAATTTTTCAGATCTTTATCAATCTGATAGGTGAAAATGTTTGCTGTTTTAAGTGATGCTGAGCATCTGTGTGTTGTATTTTCTATGAATAATACATGTTCTCTCATTTATTTCTCTGAGTTCCTTTTCTTGTGATTTGTAAGCAGCTTTTCTTCACTAGCAAGAGTAGATCTCTGAGTTACAAGTATTTTATAAACTGTGATCTTTATCTTTTTTTTTTTTTTTTTTTTGGCTTTTTCAGGCCGTACCTGTGGCATGTGGAGGTTCCCAGGCTGGGGATTGAGGTGGAGCTATAGCCACTGGCCTATGCCACAGTCACAGCAGCATGGGATCTGAGCCACGTCTGCAGACTACACCACAGCTTGTGGCAATGCCGGATCCTTAACCTGCTGATTGAGGGCAGGGATCCAGGCTTATGGATTCTAGTCAGATTCATTACCACTGAGCCATGATGGGAACTCCAAATTTATCTTTATTGCGATCATCTTTACTATTCCAACAATTTTTAAAATTTATTTTGTTTGGCATTTTGTGTCATACTTAAGGCTTTTCCTATTCCAAAAATAATGATCAGTTTGCTAATTCTGTTAATTTTATTATTTATCAGTTCTTCATTTCTAATATTTAAATGTTTTAAGTTTGAATTTATTGATATAAACTGTGAATGATAGATCTCCTATTTGTCCTTATTTCCAGATGGCAATGAAAGTGCCCCAGAATAATTCATTGAATACTCTAACTTTGCCTTAGTTAATCATTTATAAAAATCCCAAAAGTAATCTGTAATTTCTATGATTTTCAATCATAAATTTGAAATTAGTTTATTCACTTCAGGAAATAAGAATGTTATTGACATTTTATTAAAATTACATCACACGTCGATTTAGGGAAATTTCATATCTTTATAAACTTGATTGTTCACATACAAAAAGAGGACACAGTTTGTTATTTATTAGAGGCTTCTGCTGAGCATTTCAAATTTTTTTCAGTAGAGATATTGAAATTTCTGTAAATTTTCAAATATTTTATTTGTTACAGCATTTGTAATTGCTATTGTAGTTACTCTGCTATATGTATTCTAATTGATATATATATTCTGTGAAAATTATGATTTTCTGTATATGTCTTGCATTCTTCAAGCTTACTAATTTGTTTATTATATGGAGCAGGTTTTCAGTGAATTTCTTGTGATTTCCAGGTTGGTAAACACATCATTTATGAATAATCCTATTTATGAATATTAAGTCTGTTTATAAATATTCATATTATTGACTACTTATCAACTTTCACATCTCTAATTTCACTTTCTAATTGTCTGGTACCTTCAAAAGAAAATGAATTGCTGGTAGTTTGAGTACTTATTTCTTTCTGTTTTGAGAAAGAATGTTTCTCTGCTCTCTAAGCATGTTGACTTTTAAGTTGAGGCAGATATATTTTCCTATGGTAATAATGCATCCCCCTATTTTATTTTATTTAGAAATTCAATGTAGAAGGGTAGTATTGGTAGATGCCTTTGTAATCTGAAGAGATGGCTCCATTTATTTCTTTGTTTTACATGATGATGAGTTATAGTAATCAGTTTTCTACTACAAAACTAGCCTTGGTTTATTTGGAATAAACCACATTTGCTCATTCATTTTATGAGTTGCCGATTTCTCTTTGTCAGTGTTTGATTTGGAATTTTTTAATAATAATCATAATTTAATATGAGTTTATGCACATTCTATATCTGTTCAAGGAATCAGTATTGTGCCTGATTAATAAAAATAACTGGTGAATAAAAAATTAAAAATATTACAATATAACACTTTCATTAGATCTCTTTATTAAATTTTTAGCGAGTTTTCCTATGGAATTTTCTGGACCTGATAAATTTCTATTGTACTTCTGAGGGTGAGGGCTATAAATGAGGGGAATCTCTGACAAAGTTTGTTGTTTCTTCTCTAATAATTTCTTAGAATTTTCTATATATCCTAGCTAGTATTTGTTCCTTTTTCCTAGAGCTGTCTTATTTCATCTAAGTTTTCAAATGCATTTTCATTAAGTTGCACAAAACATATTTTCCTATTTTTATAATTTTCTTTGTATGTGTTCACTTCCTCATTACTATTTCCTTTTTAAAACTGAGATATAACATATAACACATTAGTTTCAAATGTATAACATGATTCAGTATTTTATATACTGTGAAATGATCTCCACAATAAGTCTAGTTAACATTATTACACATAGAGTTTTTTTCTTTTGAAAATCTCTCATTGCTATTTCATTTTTGTTTCTGTACTTTCTTTATATATTTATTTATTATTTTTTAAGAATTTTATAGTTTTTTTAAACTAGCTTTGGATTAATTCTACTAGTTTTAACTTCTAATTTATCAGTATGCTTTTTATTAATTTTATGTTTATTTTATGCTTTTTCATTTTGAGTAAACATCTTAATTTCCTTATTTTCATTTTTCTTCTTAATATATACAAGATTGTAGTCCATCTCTGATCACTGCTTTAACTGTACTCTGTAGGTTCTGAGATGCGATGTTTGCATTACTGTTTTTGTTGGTATTTTTCAAAGAGTCTGCAGCATTTAATTTCCCCTTGAAGAGTTCTCTTAGAATATTCTTTAATGCCCGGGTTGTAGGAGTTCTTTGTTCTCCAGTTTTGTTAATTTACAATTTTGTTTAATTCTGCTTAGAGGATTTAAAAAAAAATAATTTATTGGAGCTTTTGCGGCCTAACATATGGCCATTTTTCTGCTTCTGTAAGAAAGGCCTCTAGTCTTTCACAGTTTTATTAAGATGTATTTGGTAGCTTTTTTGGAGAAAGTCATGGGTTTATGATATCAGTGATGGTAAAAACTAGATAAGCTTCATTCTGTCTCATAACTCAGTGTTTAATAGAATCTTTGAACAAGCTAAGCAGGATTCTCTCTCCCCGCTGCCAATTTTGGACTCTCATATTTCAGACTACTTTTGCCATTGTGTTTTATTTTCTAATTCAGTAAATTCTGTACTTGGATGTATTTGTTTTCTGAGAGTGCTGTAACAAAGTACATACTTGGTTGCGTTAAACAAAACAAAACAAAAATATTGTCATATAGTTCTGGAGGTTAAACGTAAAAAATGAAAATGTTAGGTCTTTGCTTTCTCTGAAACCTAACAGAGGGAATCTTTTTGCCTCTTCTCACTTTCTGGTTGTGGTGGTCAAGCCTTGGCATGCCATGACTTTCAGTTGTATCACTCCAATCCCGTGTTTTTGGTCATATGGATGCCATTCACATTGGATCCAGACTCAACATAATGATCTCATTTTAACTTCGTTACATCTACAAAGTTCTTATTTGCATATAAACTCACATTTCACAGGTACTAGAAGGCATGATTTCAACATTTTTTAGGAGGAGGACACAATTCAATCCATAAAGTTGAAAATAGAAGATAACCCCAACACTTTAGGAATTTTGTAAAAATAATATCCCAAAGTAAGCTCCGTATACAATTCTAGAGTTTAATTGTATTTACCATTTCAATTTAATTGAAACTCCATGTAATATATGAATATATCTTTAGATTCTGGCCTACTACAAATATTGATATTTTTAGCATTAGGAAAATTCAATAGGGAGGCTTTCTAAATTTCGTTCAGATTGTGCAAAACTTATCTGTAATCTCACTATTTTTGTCTGTTACATGAACTTCGGAAAGAAACACATTTTATTGTGTTTTATTTTTACTCATGATGGGCATAGTCAAGCAGTAATTAGTTGATGTGATTCATTTTATTGCATTTAATAGAAATTACTAACCAGAATTTTTGTTCAAGTCTGTCATCAGGGAATAAATCACAGCAAATGAATCCACAGGAATCAATGGGATGACTCATTAGCAATGAGATCTCACCAAGGGCCCCAACTAACTGAAGATGTCAAACCATATTATTTTATATGAACCGAGATGACAATAATAAAATTAAATTATGAAAATTGCCACGGAATTATACTTATTTTATTTAAGGGCTTTTCAGGTTTTAAAATATTGAAATTGATTTATGTCTTTTGTTATTCCTCTCATCCTTTGTTTTAAAACGCATTTTGAAAAAGTCCTCAAATATCCTATGTGACTGATGCTTAGCATTTTGTATAAAGTCTATTTCTAAACGTATTTATTGTATTTTGTGTCCTCTACTCTCACTTGAATAGGATGTTCAATTATGCAGAATTTCAACAGTTTTCTCATGAATTCAAGTGCAGTGCGTGCACACACACATGCATGTGCATATATACAGTGCACATATTCTAAAGCACACTGAAAGATAATTCAAATAAATAACTGTTTATATGACATCTAATACTATTTCAAATCTTTCCAGTTATAATGTATGACCCATGAATATCTGTTGCAACAGGAAGTAAAACATTTTCTAATAGAGTTAGAATTAATATTTTCTCTGGAAGAATAGTCAGTATCAATCTAGAACAGAACTGTTTAAATTCCCAAATGACTAAATTTGGTATGTTTTCTCTTGTTATGATTCCCTGATTTATTTTTATAATATCTCTGCAGATAATCAAGCCGTTCTCCAGGTATGGTTGGAGAATTTGTCCTCTTGACCAAATTGTTATTCATTGATTTAATTTTATAAAGTACCCACTGCTCTGCCAGCTAAACTTTGGGAATAGGATAGATCCTGCCCTCAATGACTCACACTATAATAAAGTTATTATACTATGTGAAAATTCCTTAGGAAGCTCTAATTACAACAGATATAAATCTTTATCTATATAACAAATCATGAACTCCTACTCAGTGCAAGGAGCTCTCCCAGGTGCTGCTGAAGATAACAGGAAAGACAGAGTATAAAATGAATACAGCTACTCATACTTTCTTTTGATTAGTATTACCATTTATGTGTTTTTCTCCATCCAGTGACTCTTCATCTTTATGTGTCTGTATATTTTAAGTGGGATACTTGCTGGTAGCATAAAGTTGTCTTGGTTTTTAAATTCATTCTCACATTGTCTTTTAATTGATGCATTTAGACCATTGATGTTCAAAGTAACAATCAATATAGTTGAATTAATACCTACTACATTCATAACTATTTTTTTCTGTTTGTACTCATGTTCTTTGTTCTTATTTTTGTCTCCACTCTTTTTCTACATTTTGCGGTTTTAACTGAGTGTGTCATATGATTCTAATTTCTCTCCTTACTGATTAACATATCAGTTATGCTTATTTTTTCACATTTTTTCAGTGGTTGCCCTAGAATGACTGAAACCATTTGCAGTATACATTTACAGCCAATACAAGTCCACTTTCAAGTAGCACTATACCACTTCACAGTAATGTAAATATAACAACCAAATGAGCCTAATTTCTCCCATCTGTCTCTTGTATCATTACTGTTATTCATTCATTTTACACACACACACACACACACACATATAAAACGTTGTTGCTTTTATTATTTTGAAGAAACTGTTATCTGTTAGATGAATTACAAATAAGAAAAGTTTGTTTCACCTTCACTAATTCCTTTTTCCTTGTTCTTTTTTACTTTGAGTAGATCCAACTTTCTAACCTGTATTATTTTCCTTTTCTGTAAATCTCTTTTTTAACATTACTTGCTGAAAAGTCTGTTGATAACAAACTCCCTAAATGGTTTTCTGACAGTATTTTTCCTTTATTTTTTAGGGATAATTTATCAAGGCACAAATTCTATTGTTGATCTTTTTTTCTATCAAAACTTCATTGTACTCCCCTCTTTTCTTCTCATTTATAAGATTTCTGAGTAAAAGATGGATATAATTATTATATATTTTCCTCTATACATAGGGTGTTTCTTTTTCAGAATTTTTTCTTTATCTTTGATTTTCTACAATTTGAAAATGATATTCCTAGGTTTAGTATTTGACATTTATCCTTTATGTTGTCCTGAATCTGAGTTTCTTGGATCTTAGGTTTAGTGTCTGACTTTAATTTGGGGAAAATTCTCAGTTATTGTTGTTTTAAATATTTCTTTTGTTTCTTTTGCTCTTCTAGTATTGCCATTACATGTATGTTACTCCTCTGTAGTTGTTCTGTAGTCCTAGGATATTCTGAGATTATTTTATCCCAGTTTTTGTTTCCTTTGCTTTTGCTTTTTGAGGATTCTATTGATATATCTTCTAGTTCAGACATTTTTTTTTTCAGTTGCGTCAAATCTACTAATAAGCCAATCAAAGGTATTCTTCATTTCTGTTACTGAGTTGTTTCTTTGTTTTATTTCTAGAATTTCATTTTGGTTCTTTCTTAGAATTTCCATCTTTCTGCTTACATTGCCCATCTGTTTTTGAATGTTGTCTACTTTATCTAGCACCTTAGCATATTAGTCATAGTTGTTTTAAAACCCAGTGTAACAGTTCCAACATTTCTGCCATGTATGGTTCTGATGACTGTTTTGAATTTTCAAACTGTGTTTTATGCCATTTTTGTACCTTGTAATTTTCTCCTGATAGTTTAACATCATGTACTGGGAAAAAAGAATGGCTATAAATAGGACTTTATTAATGTGGTGATTAGGTGGGGGAAGAAGAATTGTTGTTTAGCTTTGTGGTTAGCTCTCAGTCTTTAGCCTATGACCCTGGAGTGAAAAACTCAGAGGCCTTGTTTAGTTGTTTTTGTTGTTTGTTTGTTTGTTTTTTCTCCTCTCCCATATGGGAGAGGGGGCTGAAGATGGGTATTTCCCTTCTACAAGTTCAGTTAGGCTCTGATAATACTCTAGATTAGGTTCTTGTTAATGAACTTCTCCTGAGACAGGCCTTGTTTAGAAGAATCCTGTTTTGGCATATTTCAAAATGATTCCCTGACCCTCTCCCTGTTGGAAGTCAAAAGGAATTCCCTCTGAAATTTACTGTCAAAACCTCATCAAGCTTCTGGTGCTAAGTCTCACAATATTATGATGCACCCCTTATGACTGGGTCTCCGTGGAGTTTTTAAATTCTCAGAATTGTCCATACTGAGCCTTCAGTAATTACAATTCAGGTTTTCCTATGTTTTCTGTGTTTGTTTCTACTTGTGATTCTCTGCCCAGGTAAGCTGAGATTCCCCGTAGTTGCTTCTCTCTCCAGTATCAAGGACAGCTGTTTGTACTATATTAATCCTTTTCTTTTGGATCCAAGAAGAATTGATTTTTCAGTCTGTTTAGCTTTTTACTTGTTATAATGGTTTAGTGATTTCATGGGGAACCAGAAACCAGAAGTTTCCTACATAGATTTTTCAGTAAATTAAATCCAAAACTACCTGTCTTATAGGTATTATTTATAGGATAAAATTCTATTTAAATGAGCAAATAACTTTCAAGTCATACAACTAAGCACTTAAACCATTTAGTTATTCCTCTGCTGCTTTATTTTTTCAATTTATAGTTAGGTATTTATCGTTAAAGAGTTACTGTTCCCGTTGAGTTTTCTCCAACTTATTTAAGAACACTTTACTAAATTCAGAAATAAACAGAGATGAACATAAAACATACCTTGTTTTCTCTTGCGTAGTAAAGGACTTTTTAAGGTAAATATACCAGAGTTACTCTTTCTCTAATTCTAGAGAAATGAAATGTATGTATATCGTCTAGAATTATGAAATAATTATATGTGAATATATATAATAAACAATACATATGTATTACAAAGTTAAATTGTATATATTTTAAAATAGCGTATACTTAAATGAAATAATTTTGACTGGAAATATTAATGACAGAAATCTGCAAATACCTCTCATGAGCCTAAAAGGGATATGATAGTTATAGACAAAGCTATTTTCAATATTTTTGGAAATTTACTGGCAACTAAAAATGCATTTGAGGAGTTCCCTTTTGGCTCAGCAAGCTTAGATTTGGCATTGTCACTTCTGTGATTTGGGTCACTGCTGTGGCACAGTTATGATCCCTGGCCCTGGGACTTCCACATGCCATGGGCTCAGTGAAAAAAAAAATGCATTTGATATTGATATTTATTTGTCTTAGACTGTCAGTAAATGAAAAAAAAATGACACTTACTTTAGGATTATAGTCTTTCTTTGATCCTTTTAACCAAATATATTTGTCAACATTATTTCCCTTATAGATGTTATTAAGTGCATATGATTCAGATGGATAACTATGGGTTCTATTAAGCTATAGAAAATATTTTTTGATGTTACATGTAAGTGAGGATATTCTTTTCTGTGAATCTTGGATGGCTCAGCCACTGCTGAAAACATGTCATCTGGCGCCTTTAAAATGGTCTTCTCTGTATTTCCTCCATGTATAGAAATATATTTCTGGATGATCCCTTTCTGAAAGTTCTCTATATCGTTGAGTTCAGTTGCCATTGAATTATTATTTTCTCTAAGGCTGTGAGTGGTTATTCAGCCTATGGGAATGAAATGATTAATGCAAAGTTCCAGGATCTTTTCCACTATTCAGCAGCTATAATTTTAAGATGTTCTTTTTGTTTCAGCATCTAACTATTATGTTCCTTTCCTAGCTATTGGTCTAATGCCAGAATCACACAAACTGTATGTATACATACACATATATCTGTATGTATATATTTTACATGTATACATATATTTGGTTCTTCAAATATTATAATCAGTATGTTTCTTCTTCTATCTCCACCCAGGAATCTTCTCATAGCAAGAAGGAATAGTCCCAATTATGCAATCCTAATTTACTTTTTAGGCCACTCATCAAACTGCTTACCTTATCTGTAGTCTGTCCAGTTTACTAATATCCTTCCTTAAAAATGATAATAGCAATGACCCCAAATATTTCAGATATGTCATAGATTTCCTGGATGTAACATTATATTTACATAAAGGATTTTAAATTTTTTCATTTGTATTTTTGATAGTTAAAATGCTGTACTCTTATATGTATGTGACTGCATAGCCCTGAAAATCCCCTTACATCCCAGAAGGAGTAAAGACCACAAAAACTTAGGAAGTGAGAACCTGCAAGTATGCTGTCCATGCCCAGCTGATAAATATCATTTCACTCCTTTATCCCCAAAATATCAACCCTTTCCCTCCTTCTGCCATTTTCTACACGTGACGAGACTAGTACCCTTAAGACATACCAGTCTTAAAATATGGCTACAATTGGGCAGGTGGGTCAGAGGGCAGAAAGTGAGAACAGAACATTAGAAGAAAAGCAGTAGGATTTACAAAGTCTAAAATTTACTATTAAATACATATTTGATAATATTATTAGCTTTATTCTTTACTCACTCTGTGGGCTTGCTTCAGTCATTTAACCTCTTGATCATATTTACCCCTCAATAAAATGAATATTAGTTATATAAAATAATTTTGATAAAAATATATAGTTAACGTTCATAATATGTACTCCGCAAATCTTACTGCCTCCATATACTTTCTTATCCCAGAGATAAATGGGCACAAGAGTTTTACATTCTTTTTTTGCCAAAGGAACTACCTTTATGATATTCCACAAAAATTATTAAGAATTGTATATCACAATCAGTATCGTGCAGTGTTGGATACTGTGTGAGAAATAATATTAAAACACTTTTGTCACTATTTTAAAGAAAATCTATTTTATACATGTAATTCATATTGTCAGGAAAATAATTTTTTTTAAAGAAAATATCTAAGCATGTAAAGTAGTGAAGATGTTACATATCCTGTATCACTCAACTGTGACACTTTTAATTTTTATTATTTCTCATCTTATTTTATTACTTCTCATTTTTATAGCAGCTAGTTTTTTATACCTTTATAAATGAAATGTCAGAACAATAATATTCTTTGAGATCAATGCTGGGGGAACCAAATTAAAGAATACCACATGTACCAAAAATTACTTGATAATAGCACTCAGAACTTTCACAGAGATTTTATTTTCTAAGCCCTTAAAATATTCAACAATTTAATAGATGGCTATGTCATTGCACATGGAACACAAACTCTGTTTCTATCATTTATATTTTCTCCTTTATGTTTTTTTCTAATGTCTCACAAAGTGTCAAATATACTTTACTTGCTGGGTTCCAAATTGAAGGTACCCATTTCTTGTTGCAGAATTTCCTTTATTTGATGTTGGCCAAAAAAATTTAGTGAGATAAAACTGTATTATTGCTCCACTGTTTCAACAATGAAAAAAAGAGTATACACGTATAAAAATACTAAGGTTCATACACAAATACAGTAACAATATATTAAAGAATCATATTATAGGGAGTTGTTTACAATATAAACTTGCAAATTAATTTCATTTATATGTAAAATAAATATTTATGAGTCACTGACTCTTGTACCAATTTATTCTATGCACTTCTAGCATACAGAAAATAAAATAGTCAAAATCACTATAAGACATTTACATCCTAATGATTTCCTGTATAATGTTTTTGAAAGGTTTTCTGCAAATGAAATGATGCATTTGTAATGTAAATCTTAAAATGTAAGTAATTTGTCTAAAATTAAACTTTCTGAATACATAACATATATGGAAGTAAGCTAGTAGCTTCATGAACTTAAGAACTGCATGTCATCACCCTTAAAATTGGTTTACACTCATCAAACTTCAAAGTGAACTTGAAGTACTTTAAAATTATTTTCTTAAATATAAATATGCACAAAATGCTAACTTTCAGCATTGGTATGATAAGTATCTTAGAAAGTAATTGGCATGAAATAAATGCTAGTTGAATGAATGAGTGGATGAATGTCTAAATGAATTTTGTTTAGATTATAGAAAAATATTAATTGTGGAGTGAGAGTAATAAAGGAAAGATAGAGAAAAAACAAATACACTCAATTCAGTTTACTCATTTCCCATTACAAAAATTCAAGGAAATAATCATTTATCTTTCTAACATTTCTACGAACTAGCTATAAGCATATTTTCTTTGCAGGTTAGAAAGCCAAAATGTTGAGTCTTATTTACATGCTGTGTTAATATTAGTATTCAAGCCATAGTCTACCTGATTTTATAACTTCTTATCTTTCCATACAGTACTTGACCTTTACCTTGAAGGTACAAGGTAAGAGATAGTACAAAGAATTCCTTAAAGATGTATGGTTCCTTCTCATTCCAATGACCATGTCAAATGGATTCTTTTAAAAACCTTTAAACTAAATTTCAGATTATTCATTGGACTGAAAATACTTTGATTCTAGGTTTGTTTGTTGTTGCTTTTTTTTTTTTTTTTTTTGCCTTTTAGGGCCACACCTGTGGAATATGGAGGTTCCCAGTCTAGAGATAACACCGGCCTATGCCACAGCCACAGCATCTCGAGATCTGAATCATGTCTGTGACCTACACCACAGCGCACGGCAACGCCAGATCCTTAACCCACTGAGCGAGACAAGGGATAGAACCCATGTCCTCATGGATGCTAGTTGGGTTCGTTAACCACTGTGCCATGACAGGAACTCCTAAGTCTTTTATTATTGGAAAATCTCTATTATCAAAAATCATTAAAAGTAAATTTTATAGGATCATTTTGAGATATCACATTGAGATATCCAATAGTTTTTGTACTTAGAAAAATGAAATAAATCTTATAATTTTAGAGTAGGAATGTTTCTGGAAATAATTTACCCTGGCCTTCCACTTGTTTTAGGTTTATACATTAAGAAGTAATCATTTTTACTAAGATCTATAGAGTGGGTCATATGAAGAACCAAAATAATTAAAGCCAGAGTTTTTGGTTTAAAAATTCTATTTTCATTACCTAATACGGCCCGATTAAATAGTACTATAGTGTACTAATGATTATTTAGGACATATAATTTTCTGATACTAATTTGATAACAACCATCTTTCTTAATTTAATTTTTTATTTTATAATTGAGTATAGTAGATTTACACTGTTGTCTTAGTTGCAGGTGTATAGCCAAAGTGATTCAGTTATACATATATGCATTCTTTTTCATATTCTTTCCCCATGTAGGTTATTACAGAATACTGAGTAGAGTTCCCTGTGCTATATAGTAGGTCCTTGTTGATTATCTATTTTATATATAATAGTGTGTCTATGTTAACCTCAAACTCCTGATTTATCCTTTTCCCCCATGTTTCCCCTTTGGTAACCATAAGTTTGTTTTCAAAGTCTGAGTCTATTTCTGTTTTGTAAATAAGTTCATTTTATCTTTTTTTTTATTTTTTAGATTTCACATATCAGTGATATCATATAGTATTGTCTTTCTTTGTCTGACTTCTCTTCCTATGGTAATCTCCAGGTTCATCCATAACAACAACCATCTTAATGATCATTTTGATTAAAAAAAAATGTTGCTCTTTAGTGATGTTCTTCAGCTGTGTGAAAAGCAAGGATGCTTTTGTTCTTCAAAAGTATTAAATTTATGAATACCGTATTGTTTTGGGAGAGGCCCTGGAGCACCACTGGGGAAGCAGGGCAGTGTTTGGGAGCTGGCTCCGCTACTTGCCAACTTGGCAAGTTATTTCAACTGCATACAGACTCTGTTTTCTAAATGTGAAATGTGCATAATAATAGAATATACTTCACAATGTAATGTGAATAATTTATTATTTATAAAACATTGAGTACAGTCCCGGGCATGTGGTGAGCTCTATGTGCATGCTTGTCATAATCATTCTGTGTGCTCTGGACCACTGTTTTTTTTTAGCTTCCTTTAAAAATTATGTCAAGAGAAAGGCATGGCACTTGTTAATGGCATAGCACTAAAATGGATTAGGATGGTTTAGAAAAGAGGTTAGTATAGCTTGTTTGTATGGATTTTATACATATATAGTAGGTGTTCTCTTTGGAGTGAAATGGAATGGGATATATATCCTCCTTTATGCCTGCTTGATTTCTCAGTTTCTGTACCTCTTGCAACTCTTTACTTCATGCCACCTACCTATTCTGGCTCTGGCAAAGGCGATTTCAAAAAGAAAAAGCTGAACCACCACAATGCATAATGATTAATAGTTGTTCCTACTCCATTTGGACATACAAATAGCACATATAATTTGTGCTTTTCTGCATTCACAAGAGAGATTAGAGCTATGGATAGAAATTTTTAGTTGAAACAAACCATTCACAAAGCAGAAAATATTGCTGAAAATTAAACTTTCATAATGGTTTATTGATGGCTTTACACTTCCAATATTTTAAATCAGCGAAGTTGTACATAGTCATTACAATATAATGAAGATAAACATTGTGATGACAGTGGGTTTTATTTTGTTACAATACTTGACTAAGGAAACATTTTTTAAAGACTTTCTTCATGATAGTAAGTTGTTTACTATAACATTCTTTTAAGAAACTTTTCTTTAACCGCTTTATTGATGTAAAACTAGCATCATACAAAATTCACTTTTTTGAAATACATGTCGATGGTTTAAGTAGATTCACACAGGTGTGCAGCCATTGCCACATTCTAATCTTAGATCACTCTCATTACCCCAAAAAGAAGCTCCGTGATCATTAATAGTCATTTTTCATCTTGCCCCACCCCAGTCCCCCAGCCCTGGGCAGCCACTTCTCTACTTTCTATTTAGCTTTTCCTATTCTCCATTTTTCATATAAATGAATTCATACAAAATGTGGTCCGTTTGTCTGCCTCTGTTAATGTAGCATGATAAGCAAATTCTGGGATTAAATAAATATTTCTTCTCAGAAAGGAAATGCATGTTCTCTAAAAAAATGTATATGTATATATTCAATTGAATGCCATTATTTAAGGAAAATTATTACTTTTTTATTGTTTAGCTGTATCATATTTTGATCCTTTTCCATATTTCCAACAAAATATATATGTATATGTCAAATTGAATGTCATTACTTAAGGAAAATGATTTTTTTTATTGTTTAGCCATATCATATTTGATCTTTTTCCAAGTATAAAGCTATGTTGACTGTAGTAACAATTTATTATTATTTTTATTTTACACTGAACACTTGATTATTCAAACTAGTGGAAGGCAATGATAGCATAGCTAATGCTCAAGCTGTGTACCTTTACCTTTGGGATATATTGTGTGTGGTTTCAACAGCATGTTTGCTTGAATATCAGTGTTCAACTAGAATAATATCAAAATTACTTTGAATTCCCCCAGCATATGCCAACTAGAAGCAGACAGAGATGGATGTGAAGTGTTATGCTAAGCAGAAGTCAGCCTGAGATTAAAGCCTCATTATTAATCCACAAAATGAACACTCCAACTATAGACATATGATTTTGACCGAGTGGTGTACAACTGCTTTATTAGATATAGAAAAACACCGCCACACCAAATTGGATATTTTAATCTTGAATTAGTGATAATTAGTAATGTTTATGATGATTTTATAATTAGAATGTTCTTGGAATCCCTGCTATGTATGGTTTTTGTAGAAATATGATAAAATCAATTGTCTTAGATGGGATTAATAATAACAATGACCATAATATAGCTAACATTTATTGACTACTTACATATCCCCAGCACTGCTCTAAGGGATTTATGTACACATTAATTTAGTCCTTACTACACTATGAGGCTCAAAGAGGAGAAAGTGTATTGCCTATGGAACCTTGCAGGCATTGGTAAATGTACCGTTTTCCTTATTTTAATCCTGTACTTCAGTTTTCAGTGTGTTTTTGATATAGGAAAACTAAATTATTAACGATTATTTTCACTAGTAAAAAATGCTTCTTTTCCTCTCACCCTCAGAACTCTTTATTTTCTTTTGAAAGCAACATGGATTTCATGAGGAAAAGATCAGAAGACTGGAGAGTTCTAGTTCAATAAAGATACTTATTGAAACATAAAATATTTTTAAAAATCTCTTAACACAGAAAATATCTCAGTCAGATATTTTTAATCCTGATTTTAATTAATCCTGTATTTTCAGATTTAGTAAAAAATAATTATTAGAATTCTAGTCAAATGTTTCACTTTTAGAAGAGTTGAGATTGGTTTGAAATAGAAATATAGTTTACCTTGATTAAGAATTCCATGGAGTGCAGAGATGTGTTGGCAGCTGAATTTCATAACTCACAGAGTTATGCGTCACCTAACACAAATTGTGTTTTATTTCAAAGGAAGATTTTCACACATAACAGCAGTAAGTGCTCTCATTCTGTCTCTCCTTACTCAATTTGTTTTATGGCAAAAACAAAACAGAAGCATACCTTCATATATATATTTATATATATATCTTAATAAATATCACTTAATATGTATATGTTAATTTGTATAGACTTCAATATATTGCTTAATAATCTTTTAAATATTTTATGGTATCTATGAAAATAGCATGCCTAAAATTAAATCGAACCTGCGCTTTTGTTTAACATGTAAGTACTGAGCGGATATCTTTAGAATGTAATATCATAAAGACCTAAATTTTGAAAATTACTTTTATATTAGTCTCTAAAATTACCAATTTTTGAGGGACAAGAGTTAAAAATAATTTTGTTAAATTCTATTTGATCAGTGGCATAAAACTAGCTGAAAGAACTGTTTCCAAATATTTTTCTTTACCCAGAATCTGAGCTACAATTCAATAATGGACAGAGAATTACTGGTAATGAGAACATATTTGCCAGTGAATCTCATTTCATAGTATTACAGTGACTGTTACATGGATAAAGTACACTTTTCTATATTTATGTATTTCTTATGATGTAACTAACGTAAAATGTTAATTATCAATTCATATATACGTGTGTATGTGTATGTGTGATATTTGTGTGTTGGTAAAGCCTTTGAATAAGTAGCATAGTTTGTAGTCACCACTCTCATAATGTATTCACTCTTCATTAATCTTTGAGTGTTTTATAAATGAATATTTAGGTTGGAAACGCCTGAAAGTAAGCATGTTATGCAAGAATAGTGAATTATATTAATTTACTTGTTTTGCAGTCAAAACCTAGATAATAGAATGGAAGTCATAAGGATGTGGTTAAGTAACTGGAAATTACTAGCTTTTAAATTGATAAAGAGAGGGGTTTCCGTTGTGGCACAGCGGAAACGAATCCGACTAGGAACCATGAAGTTGAGGGTTTGATCCCTGGTGTAGGTCACAGATGCGGCTCGGATCTGGCATTGCTGTGGCTGTGGCGAAGGCCGGCAGCAACAGCTCCAGATAGACTCCTAGCCTGGGAACCTCCATATGCCGCAGGTGGGGCCCCAAAAAGCCAAAAACTTAAAAAAAATAAATTGATAAAGAAAGATACATTTTAATAACATATTTAGAGAACTATAAGAACAAGGAGTAAGATTTTTCATTAATTTGGGAAATACAAATAAATGTATAAAATACAGATGGTGTGTAACATAGATAACATTATAATACATTGGTCTGTTGTTCGTGAAAATACATTTGTATCCAGAGTAACTTAAGCATAAATACTCCTATTGCAGTAGTATTTAGGAATAGAGATATATTTAGGATCTCACTGATCTCAATTTTCTAGGTCTCTCAGGAAAAAAATAGTTATTCTCTCCTCTGGAACAAGAAAAACACTCTTTCCTAGGGAAACTGAAGAGATTCCAATTTCATAATAGATGGGTTAATGCTATTCTAGTTCCTTTATTTTTATCATTGTTATTTTTACTTTTTAAGGTTCCCCCCCAGCATATGGAGGTTCCTGAGTTAGGGGTAGAATTGGAGCCACAGCTGCCAACCTACACCAGAGCCACAGCAATGCTGGATCTGAGCCCATCTGCAACCTGCACCACAGCTCATGGCAACACCACTTGTTCTTAACCCACTAAACAAGTCCAGGGATCAAACCTGCATGCTCATGGATACTGGTTGGTTTATTACCACTGAGACACAATAGGAACTCCATTATTTATTAATATATAAAGAAGGAATTAACTTATATGGTAGTGAATTGAGTTTTGACTAGGACAAGCATAGGGAAGATTACAAGTATTAGAATATAAAAAAAAAAATGAATGTGACTGTACCAATGTGAGCTGTAAAAGTAGATAAGATTCACGATAAATGGTTATACTTTCAGTAAACTCTTTACATTTAGTAAATATCAAATTATTCCTATTGGTAAATGTGTAAAATACTAAGTCTTAAAATATCTGGAAACTATAATATACACTCTAGACACTTTGCTTTTAACCGTGTTGATTAATAACTGGTTCATAATATGTATATCATCTAATGTATTGAGTAAATGGAATTAAATATTTCCGAAATGTGAATCTGATCATACTCCACTGCACTCCTTCCTTTCAAAACGTTTGTTTTTGAGAACTTAATCATAGCAGAAGTCTCCTGGGCAGGCAGTGTTCATTTATTTTTAACTTACTAGAATAGGCTGTGATAACCCTGGGTAAAATTTGACTTGAAGAGGGAGTCTAATAGTGACCACAATGTTGTATCATTGCTTGTAGGCTGCAAATGAGTAGTCATCAATACTTTTTCTCATCTCACTTTTCATTTTGTTATGTTGGGAAATATCTATGAACTTTTACAAAATAAATACTTTCCCCAATCAGTGTATCATTATTACTAACAATTTGCTTGCAATCCGTTTCACAAGTGATGGCAGCACAGGGTGTATCAAGAGACCTGAACATTGCTTTCTGATGTATGATCTAAGTTACAAATTCCTGTTAACAAAATTGGATATTATCTAGATTACACAAAGTTAACATTTAACAGTGGATTGTGATGTGTTCTGATAGCAGGGTCTCTTAACTTACCTCCTGCTCCCTAAGGTGTAAGATGGCCTAGTTACAAACTCAGGAGAAGTACATTTCCATGACAATATAAAAAGTTTATGTCTTTGCTCATGAATCCCATACAACTGCTCTGCTGTCAGCCAAGCGTTAGTCAACTTATGTACTACTACCTGATTAAATTATCAAAACTTACACATATATAAAGAATATTCTTTCAGTTACTATCATTTAGAAGACAATAAGACTACTTAAACTTGGTCATGATAAGTAGTGATCTGATAAAGTGAAAATAAAAAAATAACCGATAGTAAAATCTCACAGTAATCAAAAATGGAAATGGATTAAAATACAGATTTGCAAAAAAAGCATGAACAAAAAAACGACATTTTTAAATAGAGAAATGTACAGTACAAATTTAAATGCTCTTTTATAGTAACTTAGGGTACATATGTAAGACATTTCTGTCTTTACCTGTAATTTCATAGATAGTGAGTTACAGAAGTCGAAGGACATCTAAATTTCGGTATCACTGATCCCGGTTGTTGTGTCTATAACAATATTGATTATATAAGTATATTTAACTCGATTTTATTTATATATCCTTTCATTATCAATTTTAAGTTTAGTCCTCAGATATTTCTCCCTAAACATGGAGAACATTTCTGGCATGCTTATCCCCCTTTCCTGATTTGCCTAAGGCAGGAGACTACATGGCAATTTAATACTACCAAAGCAAAACACAATTACAAAAATGTAAAATCTGCCATTTGATATTATCGCTATACTTTTCCCTACCATAGCAGACAAAATTGAATTGATGTCTATTGCTGACTCTTCCAGAACTGGTTTCAGCATAACTCAGTTATTTCATGGATATATTAACCAGTTGGCATGAAAGTTTTATAATAAATAAAGTGTCACTATTTTTTCCTTTTTTCATTTTCCGTTCTCTTACCTGATAAAATCACAAACTCTTATTTGAAAGTGGGAACCCATGATAAAACGCCTATTTACCTCGTGAAGAAACTGAAACTCAAAGATTGGCATTCTTGACTGACTAAAGTACAGTTTGTCAGTCACAGATGCAAAAATAGAACTCAGTTCTTCCCACACTCATACAATTCATTCAAAAATCATTCAGTATCTTTAACAAGTCCAGTATATGTCAGGCTCTGGGAAACTTATTTGCTATTATGAGAGTCAGAGAATTAAAATGTAAGCAAATAAAGAAGATATTTACATATTAAATAAGTACTATGTGGGAAATAAAGAAGGTGACGTGTATAATTGACAGGAGAGGTAGTGGTAATGCTGATCTAAATAGAATGACAGGAGATTTCTCTAAAGAGATGACATTTGATATGAAAGCTGAATGACCCAAAGGAGTCAACCATGAAAAAAAAAAAAAAAAAAACCCTTGGAGAAGAATATGCTACATAAAAGGAACAGGACATTCAAAAGCTCAAGGTTAAGAAAGAACTTTGTGGTTTCCGAAAACAGAAAAGAAATTAACATAACTGGTGTATTGTGATGGCATAGTAGGAGATGAAATGAAGAGGTAAGCAGGGGCCAGATGTTTATAGAACTTTATGCTTTAGTAAAAAAAAAAAAATAGATTTCTAAGTGAAGTTGGAATCCTCTGAAGAGCCTTAAGCATGCATTACCCAATTTGACTTTCATAGAGAACATTCTGACTGCAGTGTTACGAATTAGCCATAGGGAAGCAGGAATGAACATCATTGCTATAGTTTAGGTGTGAGACCATTATAATTTGAACTAAAGTGTTTGTAATAGAGTTGGAAAGAAGCAGACACTCAAAATATGTGTTTGGATTTAAAAATCAATAGAATTTGCTGATGGATTGGATATGGATAGAAAAAAGAAAGAAATCAAGGGTGATTCCCACATTTCTAGTCTGAGCAGGCAGTTGTACAGATCACAGTACTGTTTATTGGGACAGAAAAGGCTAGGAAGAAACTAGAAGTATGAAGAAATTAATAAAGAATTCTTTCACAGTATGTGAACTTTGAGATGCCAGATACACCATCAAGAGGGAATTTCAGTTAGTCACCAGAAAGATCAGAGAGAGGGGAATTTTGGCACAAGTTATAAATTTGCTAGGATTGATAGACATAGACATCAGCACATCAACTAAAAAGAAACTATACACAGAACAGAAAAAGGTTCAGAACCAGGCCATGGGCACTTTGAAGTTAGAGAGAACGTAGTCCTCTCCGGCTATGGAGAGAAAACAGAGGAGAGGAAAATAAGGAATAGCTAGAGGTGTAGAAGGAAACTAAGGAGAATGACTTCATGGTAACCAAAAGAGAGGAACACTTCCTAAAAGAGGAGAGGGCAATGATGTACACTACTATTATTACTGGTTAGAAAACCTCTTGTAAGAAGGGCCTTGTAATTTGGAGGGCATGATACTTGTAGTAAAATATTCAAGCTCAGTACCTGCCGTTGGTTGTGACAGTGCTAGAGATTCGGGGTATCTTCTTTTTAAAATAAAAACTATTTAGTAATACCTGAGTTCATTCTGAATATCTCTGTACGTCAAGTCAAGCCTATCGTTTTTTCTAATACCATCAAAAACTTCAGTATGTTCAATTTGAGGACATTATGTAACTGAGTGCTGGCATACATATTTCATATTGCTAGATGCTCTAAATGGTTTTCATCATTGGCTTTCCCCTCATTGGCTCAGAGCAATTATTTATGCATAAACTTCTACCACAGTTTTATTTCTAACCCCCACTCCTTTCTCCCTGTTCATTCTCTGCAAGAGCCCTGATAACAGGAAATGCATTATTCTTATTCACTGTCATAATTCCTTTGCCAGCACAGTGTCTGGGACGTTAGTAGACTCAAATATTGGTGAAAGAACTATTCCTACTTGCTGTTTTATTCCTACTTTTCTGTTTTCTTTGATTATCCTGTTTCAAGATCTCCAGTGGTATAGCCTTTAAGGGCACCCCTCTGGATTTTCTCATTTCCCTAGCTAGGATAAAATAAATTATGGCTTCTATTACTATAAAACTACACTTCAGCAGAAGAACCTAGAACTCATTTTTGAACAGAAGGGAGGAATTTAGAAAATAATACAATCCAACATTACACCGTTAATTGTGCTTCTTTCTAAATCACTTAAATTACTTTGTAGGTGTGCTGTCCAACATGGTTAACTGCTAGCCATATATAGTTACTGAGCTCCTGAAATATGGCTAGTACAAATATGATGTGCCTTCAGTATAAAATACACCAGATTCGGGAGTTCCTGTCATGGCTCAGTGGTTAACAAACCTGACCAGAATCCTTGAAGACACGGGTTTGATCCCTAGCCTTTCTCAGTGGGTTAAGGATGCAGCGTTTCCATAACTGTGGTGTAGGTCACATATTCACCTCCAATTCAACCCCTACCGTGGGAACTTATATGCTGCACATGCTGCCCTAAAAGGACAAATGACAAAAAATAAACCAGATTTGAAGATATTATTAATAAAAAAAGTAAAACATCTCATTTTCAGTGGTATATCAATTATATGGCTGAAGTGGTAATTTTTGGATATATTAGTTTTAATAAAATAAACCACTAAAATTGTATCTTTGAAAAAGATTAAGTGGATATTTAAAAATATTAAATCATGAACAGGGTTCCCGTTATATTTCCTCACACAGTACAATTCTATACTTTTGATACACAAAGCAAGGGCCTTAGACTATGGCATAGATATCACTAAGGATTTTGTTAGACGTGCAGAATCTCAGGCCCTTTTCTAGACCAATGAATCAAAATATGCTTTTAATAAGATTTCCAGGTAATGTGTATGCATGCCAAAGTCTCAGAAAAGCAGCTCTCTATATTGTTGCTGTGTCTAAAGAGCAAGATGTGATTGTGTCATTCAATCATGACACATCCAACCTCATTTCCTATTTAATTCAGACTGAAATCTAAAAACTGCAAATCCTACAGTGATTCACAGAAAGGTTAATATCAAGTTTGAACCCAGCTTGCAAACCATAGTTCTGCATTTTCCACTACAAGAGTTTATGTGCCATACTTTGAAATTAGTGCAAGCAAGAGCCAACTCACATTGGTTCTGCATTTTGTTACCTAGAGAGATTTGCATTTAGCAAATTTAGCTCAGCTGGTACTTATAAAAAGCCATTGCCAGAATGCCTAAGAAATTTAGTCCCTTATACAATAGTTAGACTGGTCAGCGGGAATGCTAGCAGGCAACATCCCATTTTTGGAGTTAATCTGCTTTATCACAACAGTGTAATTTAAAAGACCTTTGTCTAGCAGGAATCTGTTTTTGTTTGTTGAGATTGCAATTTTTTTCCAAGTTATATGTTACCCATACCAATTTTTACCATAAATGTATTATGTTAACTTTGATAAAAATATAATTTTCTGAGCATGCTGATTATAATAGTGTTGTGATAAAATTTAGAACCCAATTTTTTGACTATCTGATCTTAACATTTTATTTAGTATTTATTTTTGTAGGTCTTGATTTATTTAAATAGGGTTGGGGAGAGTAGTAACTTTTAAAAATAATTGAATAACATATGGGCATACTTATGACGTTTGAGTATTGCACTTAGTAGAGGTTCAGAAAATATTTAATAAATACTTTAAATGTATAGTTTAGTTAGTTGATATAATAATGTTGCTCTAGAAAGCATTCAAGGGATATTTTTATTATTGAATAGATCATGTTTTTTCCACTTAAAATTATGCAGTACTTAGGCAACAGAAGCAACATTTAGATGCCTCCTTTTTTTCAATTTGAATTATATTGAAATAAATGAAAATGTTAGAAACACAACTCCTAGACTTTGCACCAATTATAGATTTATCATGCAGGAGAGATTTGCATTCATCAAATACCCCTTTTGGGGGTCAGAATTCATTTTTAAGAGTCAGATTTTTTATTGCTTTGTTTCCTCAGTATCACAAATCTTCAATGCAACTTCAAACTCCTAGAAAATTAAAATCTTACTTTTCATACATATTATATCAATGATATGAAAACTGAAAGTATCAGAATTACGTGTAATTAGAAAAGGGTTATAAATTATTTTAAATATAAGATAAATTTAATCAAAACATGATTAAGAAGTACAAATAATGTATTTGAAGATGAGCTCAGTTATCCCAAAATATGCAGGTAATTGTCATTTTGTGTTCTTTGCCTTCAAAGAAGCAAGACACCATTCCCATCTAGTCTCACTCGATTTTACAATCTCTCCAATTTAAATACTTTTAACTCTGTATTAAGCTGAATTTCAGAGAAGTCAAATAAATTACCCAAGGACAACTGAAACAAAGAATATTTCATGTGTGTCTGATTCCAAGGTTTATGATTGGTCCTTTATCAATTCCTCAATGATATTCAAAACTCAGTTTTTTAGCTTTAGCGTCATTTTCTTAATCCTTCAAGTGAACAGTTATAGATCAGCAAGATTTTTGTGATGTTTTGTCTTAGCATGTGTGTATGTACATGTCCTGAGTTACTGGTAATACCAATAATGTAATAATTACTTAGTTCATTTTTCATAAAATGTGAAAATCATAGCTGATGATGTAATCCACGATGTAAGCACCTTGTGATCTCATAACCATTGTGTCCCACACATACACAAGTTAATATTTATGTATCATTGATAATTATTTCATTGTAATACTGAGCCATTGTTGATTTGAATAATTTCTGTAATTATAATTAATTATATTCTGTTTATAAGTATGGAAAAAAAATCAATAGTTCAAAAGTTTTAATCAAGGGCAGAAAGATTAAATCTACAGGTAACCCTCATTCCCAGGTCCTTTTTCTCTTTATATTGCATCTTTATGGATTAACAGTTAATGCAGTTTCTCAGTGTCTGCATCAGCAACAAATAATATAAAGTGAGCTGAAGCTGGATTTATGGGAACAATTACTGTTGCTTATATTTGGTATATAAATACATATGACCATTGTCAAGAGATCTGGAGGGACATTATGGTTTTAATAATTCAGAAAAAAATAATCTCCGGAATATATCCTATAAAACCATAGTGAATCGATACAATGCATAGACTAATAACAAAATGAATAACTTTTTTTAATTCTCACTTTAACTCTTTGTTAACCTGTGAAAACTCACATATATGCAGATCAACAACTGTGAATGGTTTAAATTGTGCAGTATGGAGTGGAAGTGAGCATAGCTGACTTTTCCTAGCCCAGACAATGCTGATGTTGGGAAAGTTTAGTTTATTTCAGTTTTTACAGAAAAGTATCTTCACAATGTAAAGCACTGCTAAAAAAAGGTGGCAGGAATCAACACCTCTGTGTGATAAGTAGGAGTCTCATTTTTACTATCCTGTCTTGCCTTCCCTCTCTTGGATGTGATAATGAACTGTGAAATGGTCACAATGAGAGGGAGAAGAAAAGAACAAATTCAGATTTTCTACAGTAACATCAGCTGTTAACATTAATGAGAAATGTCTGATATATTGCAAAGTATATAGTTTTCCCCTTTCTGTATAGTAATATAAAGATTCCATATCAATTTCTTAAAATGGTTTTAGTTTGAAAAAAGTTGATGTAAGTTCAAATTAATCTATGAATATGTGATTTTATCAGTTATCTGGTATTTTATGAGTGTTTGAAAATTACTTGAATTCAGTTGAATAACCTAGGGGCTAAAAACATCAGAATCATTCTTGACACTCCCATTTCATTAATATCTGTATCTGATTTATCCTCAAATACAGGTTCTTCTGTTCTGCTCTTATTATACTCATCCTCAGTGACTTATTTCAGTTTCTTATCATCTGTCACTTGAACTTTTGCAATAGCCTTCTGCCTGCTTTCAGATTTTCTTTCCTCATTCCATCATCCATATTGCCTCCATGGTTATTTCTATTCCATTTATTGTCAAGTTTGCTTTATCATAGTTCTTTGGCTAAAGTATTTTGTAGAGAAACAAAGCAATAATAGGTATTAAGAAGAGCCACTGCATATGGTGGAAGAACAAAGACCTTCAGTTTTCAATTTTATAAAGGCTCACTAACTAAGACTCTTTAGTGAGACTCATTAACCATTTAGGGATACAAATTTATAGTATACATCCTCTCCTGAACACCTCAAAACATATAAGAAGCATGTATTCTCAGTTCCAGGAAATGGAGGTGATGGATCAGTCTAGTTCATCTCTGGAAGTGGCAAGCAATGCATCTCTTCAGATTTAGGAAAGGGAATCTGCCACCTGTGAAAAGTAATGGTGGTTTTAGGTTTTATTCAGGAGTCCATGGAGAAAAGTATATGAATTGCATGAAGTGGTTTTTATGGCAGAAAAAGTAAAGCCATATTGACATGGATAACTTTGTGTGATCAAGGAAAATCAAAGTAATACCCTAATTTGTTTTGATTTTGTAAAGGTAGCTTCATGACACATTTACACTATTCGGTTTGCCTTACTAATATTTTCGTATTGAGAATCATCAAATAGTTTTTATGAATATAGCGTACATGATTACTTATGAAAATTTCTAATTTTCTAATCAAACATCTTGAAAGCAAGAGAGGATGATTTAATCCAAAATAAATGGGAAATAGGAGTTCCCCTAGTAGTATAGTGGAAACAAATCTGACTAGTAACCGTGAGGTTGTGGGTTTGATCCCTGGCTTCACTCAGTGGGTTAAGGACTGGCATTGCCGTAAGCTGTGGTGTAGGTTGCAGACGCAGCTTGGATCCTGTTTTGCTGTGGCCAGCATCTGTAGCTCTGATTCAACCCCTAGCCTGGGAACCTCCATATGCTGCAGGTGCGGCCCTAAAAAGCAAAAAACAAACAAAATAAGTGGGAAATATTTATATGATCTTATTGATCTACATTTACCCTTTTTATCTCCTCCTTCTCTTTTTTCCCCGAAAAATATGACTCATGACCAGAAAGAGATGTATTTGTCTTATTTTTATTTCCAAAATGAATTAAGGCAACCTTTCTTGAAGACTTCGGTGGATCAAGGTGCGTTAACATGTAACTCTTTAATATCCAAAGTTGAATTGCAACATTCCAACATATTTGGTAATATTCCACTTTTGAGTGGGTTACTTGTTGTCAGTCAACCATAAATCATCTTATATAGTTTGAAATTGCTATAGAAGTTATATATCAATTATAGAAGTTGAGTGAATATTATCATAGATTATGTATGTGGTAGTTTCTACATCTGAAAAGGAAAGCATTCATAATGTATTTTCATTAAAGTGGCTCAAATTACCATCTGTTTAATCCTTACATCCTCATGCATATGATTTATGAGCAATTTTCAAAGTATGAAAGAAAAGTAAAAATGTAGCAGGCCAAAGCATGCATTGATGAAGCAGGTAAAATTGATTTTTATATTTGCTTGGGGACGTGGATCACTTCCTTGAATCTGGTTTGCATTAATCTGTGTTGATGGACTATGGATTAAATGTCATATCTATACCTCCATTTTCAAACCTGTTATCCTAAGCAGAAAAGTATCTCAAGAAGAAAAGACTATATTTATAATCATGCCGATATCTAGATGAAATTCTATAATCCTAAAGTAAGAAACCCTAGGGAGAATACTATTTACTTTAAAAAGAGATGAAGCTCTTTCAATGGAGTCTCATAGAAGTATATGTTGGAGATTAATTCACCTAGCAATTAAAGAAGTTAAAGCTTTGTATTGAGGATATACCTTATGCCTGTCTTTCTGAGTATTGGAATGAAGCAGTTAACCAGACAAATCTCTATATTGAAGTGTTAATTATTAATTGTGCTATGGTGGCTGAAGAACAATATGGTAGAGGAACAATATGAGTTTCCAGTGATTCAGAAAGGAAAACAAGAATCTATGAGAGAAATAAATGGAAAGATAGCAATGTTTGTATATATGATTTTAAACTGCATGTTGTACAAGTAAATTATCAAACTAAATTTTGTTTATTATGGAAAAGAAACTCATAACAACACTTTCTCTAAATAGAAAGAGACCTTATAGAACATCCAACTGAAGTTTCTTATTTTGTAGATGAAAAAAAAAAAAAAAAGACTCAGAGAAGTTGTATGCCTTGCCCCAAGTCCCATGTTGAGTTATCAGAAGATAAGTCCAGTCTACTCCTTCTCAGATTATTACTCCCTTCTTCAAATCCAGTTTTGTTTTCAGCAAAGCCACAAGGCCTCAAAAAAGACCTCTCTTATCATTGACATGAACAGAACTCTAGTGGAAAAGCCTTTCTACTCCTTTTTTTATTGTGCTCTTCTAGTTCATACACTAGTCAGTATGAGTTTTAAGAGAATAAGGTTTGACACATTTCTACTTAATTTGTCCATGTAGAAATGAACAGAGATATACTTCAATGTTAAAAAGTTCTAATTGAAATAAATATAGGAAAAAGTAGAAAAATAAGGTATTATTAGCATATAACTATAATAATTGTCACAGGTAATATCTACTAATAGATGCTGACGTTAGTTGGCCAACATTTGAAGAGGAAGAATATATCAAGATATCTACCCTGTAGATATTTATCACGTAGAAAAAGAAGAATAGCAGTGTTACACTGGAGAAACCTGTCAAACAGTTGGTCAATGTTAACACTGTTAATAACAAAATATATTGATACTATATACCATTGAGAACACAAGATCACTTCTGTGGTATTTTCTTGCCAAAACTACATAATCTCAATCTAATTGCAAGAAACTAAAACTGAGGTAGATTCTATGAAACATCTGACATCCAGTGTTAAGATCATGAAAAAAAAAACGGAGTCTGAGGAATTGTTGCAGATTTGAGGAGACTAGGGAGCACAAAGCATAGTGTGTGATCATGGATTGTATCTAGGAACAGGAAAAGAACATTTGGTGAAAAATAAGTGAAATTCAGAAAAGGTCTGTAGTTTAGCTAATAGCACTGTTATGCTGGGGCTGACTTGAACCAGTTGACAGGAGCTGATTTTTTGCAGCTTCATACTTAGTGAAGTTCTCTTGGTAGGCTGAAATTGGCCATAGTGGAAGTAGGAACACAAGGAAATTGACAAACACCACAATCAAGGCTTTTCTCCTCCCATCCCTGGAAAACTGCTTTGGCAGCACGACACTGGTTAATATTTTCGTCCCAGTGTTAATTTCCTGGATTCCATAATTGTACTAAGATTATATAAATTAACATTTAGGGAACTGAACGAGGAGTATAGGTAAATTCTCTATGCTATAGTTGCAATTTTTCTATAAGTCTAAAGTTATTTTAAAATAAACATCTTAAAAGAAAGTAATAGAGCAGAGCTAAATATTGTGTGTGCTATAATAAAGGAGTAAAATAATTTGCATGTCTAAAGTCTTTGTAAATAAGATAGACATATAAAGAAAACTAGACTCCCTGTCTTCAAGGATGCACTGTTTAGTATAGTTTAGAGTTGACAGAAAATTTGAGAGACTTGGTGTTTAACAGAAACTTTGAGTGGTATAAGTTTCTTTTTATTCTTCCTTCCTTCCTCCTCCTCTTTCTTTTTTTTTTTTTCCTTCTCCTTTTTGTCACAAATTTAGCCCTAGAACTTGAGATTTCCCAAGAATTAATAAAAAAAAAGGAGAGAGGAGAGAAGGATGTCCTTGAACAGAGTTTAACTGAATACACCTTCAAAATATATTCTACAAAGAATAAAGCCTTTGCACAGATATTTTCTTGTCTATTTATAACTGATTTATTTAGTTAGTATTAATCAGTGATTGTGTGACAGCAATCCTGGTTCTGAAAGAGAGTATTAGTATATTAGTTTTATAAATAAGGAATCTGACTCTCTGAGATATTGTGAATTGCCTAAGTTATTTAGTAATGTGAAATGACTTCAGACTTGAACTATCTCATTATTGTAAAAGACGTAGCCGATGTTAATATCATAGTGAGTTCAGCAGTGAGAGGGCCTTGGTCCTTGTCTTCCTTGGAGAAGGAATTCAGCAAGGGGACCAGGATTGTGAAACAAGTGCAGAGTTTATTAAAAGCACAGTACGTGTGGAAGAGAAGAGCACACATGGGTGAGCTCTCAGAATGATTTACACCCAGTAGGGGTGTCTTAGATTGCTTTTAAGGGGGGTAGGGAATCCTCTGTGTTATTGGGTGTGGGAGGTCAATAGCCAATTATCTTGTTTGTATCCATATTTAATTTGACTTGGTGTCTTTCTTGGTGTGTGCCTACGTCTTTCAGCCAAGGTGGATTCCAGTGTGAAGGTTTCTGGGAGGTTTGGCAGGACATATTGTGGGCTGGTGACCCTCTCTCTCTTGGCTCCTTGCCTAAACTGAGGACCCTCTCTGTGCATGTATCAGGTTGGAAAGTCCCTCTAAACCAAAATTGGGCCAGAGGATATTGTGGTCATTTTGTCTCTCACCTGGCCAGGGCCTAATGCTCCTATAGATGTCTTATCTTGAAACGTCATCAAGAGTCTGGCTTCAGCGTCTCAGGCTGGGACCCAGATATCTTTGAACACTATAGCACAAGACTTGGGAGTAACTCTGCATATAGTGTCTTCATTGAGAAATTATAACCTAGCCTTAATTTTGTACACTTAATGGAATTGCCAGAATGATGAGGTTCCCATTAATCCACAGTTGTTGTTAATAATAAATTATATTGTCATTTATTATGCATGTGTATGTCTATATGTACATGTGTGTATATTTGTATATATGTACATATGTGTATATTTTATATGTATACATATGTGTATATGTGTGTTTATTAATGATTAAATTTAGACTTAGATATGATTTTTTTTTTCCTAAAAACTAAAGGAAAAAAATACTTCTAGAACTTGGAGAATTCCAACCTCTTTAATCAAAACTGTTAGAAATCTAAATGCTCTATAGTACTAAGAAAAACAATCATAAAAGAAGGCAATATTTAATTTCATACCTACTAATAATATCACATAAAGATTATGATTTGTGTTTCATCATGAGATGGTTAAGTTATTTCTGCAATGTGACATTTGTTCTGGAGTGCGTATTGTATTACAGACTTAATATTTTACATTAAGGGAGTTCTCATCGTGGCACAGCGGTTAACGAATCCGACTAGGAACCATGAGGTTGTGGGTTCACTCCCTGGCCTTGCTCAGTGGGTTAAGGATCCGGCGTTGCCGTGAGCTGTGGTGTAGGTCACAGACGCAGCTCGGATCCTGCGTTGCTGTGGCTCTGGTGTAGGCCGGCAGCTACAACTCCGATTAGACCCCTAGCCTGGGAACCTCCACATGCCGCGGGTGCGGCCCTAAAATGACAAAAGGCAAAAAAAAAAAAAAAAATTTACATTAAGTGGCAGCTCAGTTCATTTATTCATTAAGTATTCCTATTCGTTATCCATGGTACTATAACGTATTATTCCAAAACGCAGCGATGTAAAACAATGAACATTTATTTTCTCAAAGTTTTTGCAGATCAAGAATTAGTAGTGGCTTAGCCGGGTGCCTCTGGTTCAGGATTTGTCACAAAGCTGCACTCAAAGTTTCAGTTAGGGCTGCTGTCATCCCAAGGTTCCACTGGAAAAGATTTCCAAGCTCCAAGCTCATTTAGGTGGTTGTGGGCATATTTGGTTTTTCATGAACTAAAAAGCAGATCTTGATGGCTGGTGGCTGAAGACCAAAGAGGACCTCTTCATAGGGCAGTTCACAATATAGCAACTTTTCATCAGAGTAAGCAAGTGAGACAGCAAGAAGCGGCAAGCAAGACATAGGCCAGAGTCTTCTTGGGCTCTAATCTCAGAAGTAGCATCCTATTTCTTGGTCTATATTCTGTTTATTACAATCAAGTTACTAGATCAAGCCATCCACTGAAGAGAGGATGTTTCACAGACAGAAATCAGGGTTCACTGAGAGCCACTGCAGAAGATGCCTACCATAGTATTTATTAAATTAAACTGGATAATCCAATTTATAGACCACACCATAAATAAAAATAATTATTTTATGTGATGGCTATGTCATGGCTCCTGTTCTAGATATACTCAGAATCTTTGGAAAGTTTAGGCCAGTAAAATAATTTTAGCAATAATGTGATAAATAGTTTTGTTGTGGAAAAAACAGAAGGTCATAAAGAACCCATAAGGCTCTATCCACACTATTTGGGATCCATAAAAATGTTTATAGAGAAAAGATATAACTTTAAGATATGAAGAAAAACAGCCTCACGATTAGCATCTAGCTACTTTGTATTTAGCCTAAATAATATTATTAAATATAACATTTAGCTCCATGTCAAGTTGTGAGCTATTAGCTGTAAGTGTACATAAAATTCACATACCTATTTTATATGTGTGTATATATATTATGTGTATATATAAGTATATATATAATTATATATGTGAAAGATGTGTATATATGTATACATATAAAATTTTACACAAAAGAGAGTGAGAGGGATGTGGACATAATGCAGCCTTTATGAATCATATTGTGACAACTTCATTGTGGTGGCCTAACACATAAATTAGACTTTTCTCGAGGATTTTAAAATCCAGTAAAAAAAGATCTGATAGATGTTAAGCTGTGGAAGTTAATGTATAGCTGGTATTTAATTTATTTTTCATAATTAGTAACACAGCTGCCTTGGTCTGAAATTTTATCTCATGTCAGAGCTAATTTTAATAAAAGGTAACCATTTTATGACCCCCCCAATTAATTTACACACCAATGTCAGCATCTGCTGCATAAGAGTACCATACTATTAGCCTAATAACTTTGAGCCAAAATCTTTCACACAATTTATCATAATTTATTTTGGGGAAATACACTTATGACTTGCAGGTGCTGCATCTTTGTACTGAATAATATTACATTTTATCAATTGAGCTAAGACAAAATCAGCATTCTATGTATTTTATTCAATTGATATTAAATATAGACTATACAAACATGTTTCAAGATTACAGCTGCATTTATGAAAAAGTTTTACTTTACTAAAGAATCAACATAAAAGAAAAAACTGAAACTGAAAGAAAAAAATCTCGATGATAAAATTTACTGACTGTAAAGAAGAGAATGTACACTTGTCTGGCTTTGGAAAATACTTTCCAAAAAACCAACCAAAACAGACATTTGATAGGAAACACGTGGAAGTGGAAATGCTCTAAGTTCTTACTTTAATCTTTTCAAAAGTAACCTTCTTAATGGTGTATAGCAAAAATATGTAAATCAAAAATATAGTGTAGAAGTAATCTTAAATTTTTTTTCTGTTTTATTATCAATGTGTTGGAAATAGTGATTCTCAAGTATTAATATATATAGATTTCAAATATTACACTCCAAATCATGATAATTTGAAATGACAAAACCAAAATAAATTATGGACAATGGTAGTATAGATTCAGAGTGTATGTATATGTCTATGACTTAACTGAAAGAGCAATGGCTAACAGTCCTGGAAATGGGTTTGATTATGAATACTAAAAATAAATGAACATTGTTTTCATCGCTTCCCATAGACATAAAAAAATAAGAGCAACAAATCTCTGCCTCGCTCACTCTGTTTTCTTTTTTACTTTTTTTTTTTGTCTTTTTATGCCCGCACCTGCAACATATGGAGGTTTCCAGGCTAGGGAATCAGAACTGTAGAGGCTGGCCTATGCCACAGCCATAGCAATGCCAGATCCGAGCAACCTACATCTACACCACAGCAACCCACACCACAGCTCATGGCAACTCTGGATCCTTAACCTACTGAGTGGGGCCAGGGATCAAACCTGTATCCTTGTGGATATTAGTCAGATTTGTTTCCTGCACCCCTACAGGAACTCCACAACTTTCAAAAAGATAAGTCTGAATCATTCCAGTTCAAATTATCCCAGCAAAAATTAAAGAATACTCTAATAAAATGACTATTAATAAAGAAAAATGTAATGATAATGATAATCATATTGAATGTCTACTCTGTTTCAGGAAGTATGCTAAATATATATTTTACTACTACTGACAACTTTGGAATTTGCATATTTATGATCTTACTTTTTTATAGTTTAAAAACATCTGAGACTCATAAAGATTAAGCAGTAAGCCCAAGTCAAACAGAGTGGGGGGAAACTCAGAATATTTCAATACTCTTAGAATCATAGCTTTTAATACTAATGACTATATTTGAAGAGATAATAAATGCTTTTTAAAGAAATACACAGACTATCAGGAGTCTCCAGGTAAAAAGAAAAGTAGGCAACAAATTATTCTGTATTTGCGAATTAGCCTATACAGTAAGCTATTTGAAATGACAATAAACATGAAATCAAGAACTGGAATAAATGTGGTGTAAATTAGATATCATTAACTTATGAAACCACACCAAGGAAATTAAGAGAATCATCTCCATGCAAATAATTAATGCTGCTTAACCACCCAAAGGGTAAATAGAACAAGATTCTAATTGCTCAGGTTGGTTTTATTTATAAACAGTAAACAGAATTAAAAGTGTTACTAAGTGTAGGGTAGTCAACAATTACCAAGCAGAGAAACTACTTTTCTTAGACCTGAGATACATTTGTGTGTATAAGATTCTTAAAAGAAGTATTAGACCTTGCCAAAAGTTGTAGATAATTAATGACTGAAAACTTAATTTAAAACAACCAAAATGTATGAAGATGAGCGATGCACCTGCAAGTAATTTAAGTCTGAATACAAATACCCAAAAGTTAGAAATTAAATCTAAACATTTTAAAATTCACTCCTAAAAATAAAACAAGACAAAATAACCCTTTACATTAGAGTATAACTGTACTATTATATTTGAGTCTTTGTTAAAATATAAATATGCACTTTTCCAGTATTCTGTATCAAATTTTTCTATGAAGGGAATAGGAGGTACATTGGTAATGATAAGTTGTACTCTAGTCTCCTAGCCCTACACATTTATAAAAGTAAAGAAGAGTCAGCTCAGAGATCCCATTGTGGCACAGTAGAAACAAACCCAATTAGTACCCATGAGGATACCGGTTCAATCCCTGGCCTGACTCTGTGGGTCAAGGGCTCTGCTTTGCCGTGAGCTGTGGTGTAGGTCGCAGACATGGCTTGGATCCAGTGTTGCTATGACTGTGGAAGCACTGATTACCTGTCAGACCAAGAGTCTTTATATTTTCATAATTTATCAAAGGATGAGGCTCTCCTAAAGTAAATATTTTTTAGTGGTACTGCTTTTGAGTGGTACTACTGTTAACTACAAAATGATTCAGGACCCTTAATGACACCTCTGAGAGTGGATGCTAACCTTTGCTTCAATGCAACTTCATATTCACTTGCAACACCTTCTCATAATTTCTAGATGCACAAACAATGTGACAGTCAGTAACTACTGTGACCACTTTGGTCCCAAATGTGTTGATTTATTTCATATAATAACTGATAGTGTGGTTTAGTATAATAATAATATCTAGAATTTATTTTATTTCCTCTCTGTCATTATATTCATAAAATGAAATCTATCTCCTCTATTTTTTCTCATTTTCAGTATTGCATTTTGCAGCTACATCTTGTGATTTCTGTATAATGAGGAATAATTAATGCACATTAGTGAAACTTATCTTTATTGTCAGAATTTTTATTTAAGCTTGGATCATACGTGCTTACACGTGAGTTCTTCCGATTTTTGTGGTCCAGTGAGTAATAAATGCTTTTTACCTCTCTCTTATTTACCAGTAGGCAATAATGAAATGTCATAGACTTGAAGAGCATTAAACTTATATTTGAGATCCCTTTCAGAATGTGTCAACTTTCCTGTTGCTGTGTACCTTTTTTCATCTTTGTCGTATCTCATAAATTTTTATGACCTTTTTGCTTTGGAAATCTGTAATTTTTCCAGAGCTTCACTATGTACCTTCCAGCAGTAATAAAACTCTTGTCACTTTCCATTGCACCTGCTTTTAGAGTAAGGCCTAATGGCCTCACCTGTAGCGTACTAGATAAAATAATCAATATGCTAAGGTTGAAAAATTAAATGCAGCATTTGTATAGTCATTGAGTTACAGCACTTTGAGCTTGGAACAGATGGACTTTTAAAAGGTTTGCTAGATTTTTTGAAAGTGAGTGTTTTTCCCTTTTTTTTTGCATCTTTGTGTCTACTTGATGTTCATCTTAAAAAAAAAAAGTTACTCAAGACAACCAAGACAATTGGTATAAAATCAGTTTGACTCTTCTCAAAAAACAGAGCATTGTGATTACTGAAAACAGTTGTAGTCTTTTTCAAAAATTTTCCTTAGAAATATAATTACCTTTTGAGTACATTCTGATTATGTTTTAGCTTCTAAATGTGACCTTTAGAAGTTTTCTCATCTCTACTCATTTCTGTTTTTTAGTCTCTATGGACTTATATCATGGTCCTAAGATTTCTGTTACAAAAGTGCATTGACTATTGAGACTGTAATACATTTTTGATATTATGACGTGATGCCCATATCCCTTTTTTCTTACCCCGTATAAAGTTGTCATTGAAACCCATCTCTCCCCACATTTCTTCTGCAGCACAGTGCTCTTCTAGAATGAGAAAAATACTTCTCAAATATCTCATTTGTGTTTGAACAATACATAGTCTCTAGAGTACATTCTTTACATAGTTAATTTGGAAAGGGATGGCTAGGCATTTAAGAAAATGATTGCCTCATTGTTTCCCATGAGTCTTAGCTCATTGATTTGTCTGTGAAATTTTGACAACCCCGAAGACCATAGAACATGAAATTAATTCATTTATTCAGCAAATATTTGTTGAGCATCTTTGATGAACTGTGTACATAAACATTGTGTTGAATCTTAGATAAAAAGTAGTTAATAAGATATACAAGAACTTGCAATCGTAGTCTTGTTATGATTTAAATATGTCAACTAAATGTATATTTTCTTATTTCAAAAGTAATATGTGCTTTGAATTTTCACAAGGTGGTCCCAGTAATGATCTTTAAGTTGTAAACATCGGGGAATTTAACTGATTTAATTGTTTAATCAACAGGTAACTTTAGAGACTGGTAGAAAGAAATCTCTGCTTTTTCCCAAATGTCTGAGGATATAATGAGGTTGTACCTAAAACTGGAGGATGTTTGAAGACACATTCTTTGTAGTTTAGAGGCCATGAAAAACAATCCAGAATTTCATTTTTAAAAAGGAAACCAGAGTAGACTCACAAAGAGAGGGAAAAGAAAGTAAGTTTTAACTTAGCCAGCAACGAACCACAAAGGAAAGTGTAGCTATGTAAATAGATTTTTAATCTTAAGTTCCATTTTATTTCACAAATTCAGTGATTTTATTATTAGATAATATCTAAGAAGAATGCAAATTATATTTTACACTTTAAATTATCATTATATGTAATTATTTTATTTATTGAAAATGCCTTTTCTCATTTGATCTTCAAAAAATGTTAATATGAGACTGGGACCCAGAATTGATTAATAACTCAAGTTGATTGAAGGCAGTGTTGTAAAGCCGAATGGCACACAGTCATTCACATTGCTGCCAACAGCCATTTTGTATAACCCCAAGATGCAGCCAAGTTCTGTGGTGAGAACCCACTGAATGGACCCTGACACCATGTGTGCTGGAGAAAGGCGTTCAAGCAGGCTCTGGAGTGAACTTCTCCCAACAATGCTTGGGTGACTTCACACAGACTGCTGGCCATGGTGGGAGTCTTTACACCACTGAAATCAGCAAATACTGCAAAAAAAGAATTTTTTTTCTTCCAGGAAGTCAGTCATTAAACATTATCCAGAAACAACTGGCCCCAGAGGAGTGAAAGATCCTGGAGGAATGGCCCTTTTGCCTTCTCTGTAGGTTCCTTATAGGAATTGCAGCCAAGTGTAGTGTCTCAGCACCCAGATTTCGGTACCTTTTCTATGGACCAAAGGCTTTTATTTCTTCCAATGTAAGCAAATTCTGTGTTTATCAGTAAAAGAGAGATTGTTGCTCATTTTTTTCTCAAATGGAGAGAAATCCCATCTCTCTCCCTTTTCTACTTCTCACCTTTCATATGTGTACATACAGAATATGTTGGCGAGTTTGAATTTGGTTATTGGCAGATGGAGTGAGGGGTGAGAAAACTCAACCTTTATTGATGGTTGACTATTGACAAGCATTATACTAGATGAGCTTTACGTATGCTAACTCCTATTTATTTATTTACTTATTGAAACTCAGGCCACATCATTGTAAAACTAGTTGACTTCCAAGAGAAAGTGATTTTAATTGAGAATTTGTTTAAAATCAGAGAAGTTATTTTAGCAATGTGCAGTAAAGGCAGGGTCTTATATAAGAAATTTTTATATAGTACCAGAATTTATAAAATAGTTTAATAGTATATAATTAGATGTAATACTATTAAAAGTTTAATATGTTAAAAAATCTTGGTTTTCTGAATGATTTATGACATTTCTTTGTTATTTCACATCATCTGGAAATTATTCTGCTATATATTATAAAATGCAGAGTATCTCTGCATAAGGAACAATTCTGGGGTTTTTCTTCTCTTTTAGATTTCTGGGCACAAAGCTACAATATGCAAAAATATCTGGGTAATGAACAATTCTGGCATTTCTCCTGTCAGGTCTCTTGTTTTTGTAAAACTTAACGGTCACTGATAATCATTGCTATTATACATAATGACACCTATCATTGTTTTAAAATGTTCTTTTAAAAATGTAATAACTGAAAAAAAAAGAATTAAGAATTCCTGTTGTAGCTCAGTGGGTTAAGAACCCAGCTAATATCCATGAGGATGCGGGTTCAATCCCTGGCCATGCTCAGTGGATTAAAGATCCGGTGTGGCTGCAAGCTTAAGTAGAAGACGCAGCTGGAATCTGGTGTGGCTGTGGCTGTGGCATAGGGTGTCAGCTGCAGCTCCCATTTGACTCCTATTCTGGGAACTTCCAGTATGTCACAGGGAAAGGCCTAAAAGGAAAAAAAAAATGTAGTAAATATGACTTTGTCATTAAGAAACATTAATCTTACTTCAATGTTTACTATTAAAAGACATTATTTGTTATTAAATATTGATTGAAAATATTGAATATTTTGAGAATTATTTCTCTCATATAATATATTCTATCACAGTATCACAGAATACCATGAAGCTTAAACGTGAGTATGAGTCTACAACTGGGGAAACAAATTAACCTTACATTGCAGTGTACATTTCCACTGCATTGTATAATTTTCCACATTGTTTGGAGATTGATGAGATAAAGATCCTATTCCCACAAGTTGGAGAGGATGGATTAGCATCCAGGAGTCCCAAACTCTTTTAGATCACTTTCGTTCCATCTACTAAATTACCTTAGATCACTTTCGTTCCATCTACTAAATTACCTTTCTCTAAGATATTTTCAAAGCCTGAAATAATACTATACTTAAAAGTGGTCGTTACAACTTTTGTGCACCCATCAGGGTAGGGCTAATGTCGTGCAGCCAATATGAAAGTCTAAATGCATCTCTGTAAGTGTCAGGCTGGCAGCAAATGCACTCTCTTTCTCCAGTTGACCATTTCTCTTCCTGTCTCTCACTTTCCTACCATATGGACAGTCAGTGAACAGGCTATTCTCTCCAGAGGATCATTTTATTTATTTATTTATTTATTTTTGCCTTTTGTCATTTTATGGCCGCACCTGCGGCATGTGAAGGTTCCCGGGCTAGGGGTCTAATCGGAGCTGTAGCCACTGGCCTGCACCGCAGCCACAGCAACGCAGGATCCGAGCCGCGTCTGCAACGTACACCACAGCTCACGGCAACGCCGGATCGTTAACCCACTGAGCAAGGGCAGGGATCGAACCCGCAACCTCATGGTTCCTAGTCGGATTCGTTAACCACTGCGCCACGACGGGAACTCCCAGAGGATCATTTTATAACAGATGTGACTATTTAAAAGAGAACCATGCTGCTAAAAATCTGAAAGCTTTGAAAGCGGCTTTCCATCAGACTTTAGCTATATAATACTGTCTTGGTAATTATAAAGTAGCCCCATTATGTTTGTTATTTTATCTTTTTGAAATACTCTTTTTAAAACCTTTTATTAAATGTTCTTGATTTACAGTATGCTAATTTCTGCTATACATCGAAGTGACCTAGTCATACAAATATACATATACATATATGTGTGCGTGTGTGTGTGTTTATGCATATATATATTTATATCCTTTTTCTGATATCATCCCAAAATACTGGTCACAGTCCCCTGTGCCATACAGTAGGATCTCATTTCTTATCTATTCTAAATGTAATAGTTTCCATCTACTAGCTCCAAACTCCCAGTCCATCCCATGCCTTCCCCCAGCCCCACTGGCAACCACAAGTCTGTTCCCTGTCTGATTCTGTTTCTGTGCTTTAGATAGATTAATTTTGCTACATTTTTGATTCCACATATAAGTAATACCGTATGGTATTTGAGTTTTTCTTTCTGACTTATTTCACTTAAGATGAGTATCTCTAGTTGCATCCATATTGCTGCAAATGGCATTATTTTGTTCTTTTTATGGCTGAGTAGTATTCCATTGTGTATGCGCACCCCATATTCCTAATCCATTCGTCTGTTGATGGACATTTAGGTTATGTCTTGGCTATTGTGAATAGTGTCACTATGAGCATATGGGTGTATGTATCTTTTTCAGTTGGAGTTTTGTCTGTATATATGCCCAGGGGTGGAATTGCTGGATTATATGCTAGTTCTATATTGAGTTTACTGAGGAACCTCTATACTGTTTTCCATAGTGGTTGTACCAATTTACATTGCACCAACAATGTAGGAGGGTTCTTCTTTTTTTTTTTTTTTTGGATACCTTCTCCAGCACTTGTTATTTGTTGACTCAATGGCCATTCTGATTGATGTGAGATGGTACCTCATTGTAGTGTTAATTTGCTTTTCTCTGATGATTAGTGATATTGAACATCTCTTCATGTGCCTATTGGCCATCCATATGTCTTCTTTGGAGAAAGGTCTATTTAGTTTTTTCTGCCCATTTTTCAACAGGCTGGTTTTTTATTGTTGAGTTATATGAGTTGTTTATATATTTTTGAGATTAAGCTCTTGTCAGTTACATCATCTGCATCTGTTTTCTCTCACTCCGTAAATTGTATTTTCGTTTTTTTTATGGTTTCCTTTGCTGTACAAAAGCTTGTAAGTTTGATTAAATCCTATTTGTTTATTTTTGTTTTTATTTCTATTGCCTTGGGAGACTGACCTAAGAAAACATTTGTGCAGGTTATGTCAGAGAATGTTTTGCTTATGTTTTCTTCTGGGAGTTTTATGGTGTCATGTCTTATGTTTATGTCCTTATGCCATTTTTTATTTTTGTGCATGGTATGAGGGAATGTTCTAGTTTTGTTAATTTACGTGCAGCTGTCCAATTTTCCGAGCACCACTTGCTGAAGAGAATTTCTTTATCTTGCTTCTTTTGTCAAAGATTAATTGACTGTACATGTATAGGTTTATTTCTAGACTCTCTATTCTTCTTTTGTCAAAGATTAATTGACTGTAGATGTGTAGGTTTATTTCTAGACTCTCTATTCTGTTCCATTGATCCCTATATCTGTTTTTGTACCAGTATCATACTGTTTTGATTACTATGGCTTTGTAATAGTGTCTGAAGCCTGGGAGAGTTATACCCCCTGCTTTACCTCCTCCCACCATTAAGGATTTATTTGGCAATTCTGTGTATTTTATGGTTCCATATAAATCTTTGGATTATTTATTCTAGTTCCATGAAAAATATCACAGGTAATTTGATAGGGATCACATTAAATCTTTAGATTTCTTTGAGTAGTGTGGCTATTTTAACAATATTAATTCTTCCAATCTAGATGTGTGGGATTTCAATATCTTTGAATCCTCTTTAATATCTTTGTTTAATATTTTATATTTTTCAGCATATAAGTGTTCTAACTTCTTGACCAGGTTTATTCCTACATATTTTGTTTTATAATTGGTGAGATTTTAAAAGATATTTTTTAATATTCATTTTCTAATATTCCATTGTTAGTATACAGAAATGGAGCCTCTTTTTGAATGCCAATCATATCTTGCTACTTTGCTGAATACATTTATCAGATGGAATAGTTTTGTATGGTGTTCTTAGGATCTTCTATATATAATATCATGTCATCTGCATGTAGTGACAATTTTATCTCTTCCAATTTAGATACCTTTTATGAAATATTGTTTCTATATTCTTTAAGGTGTTGTGCTTATTAATATTGCACTCTGTGGTACAATAAGAGCTGTATAGCATCACTAAGACTTAACAGTATCACAGCAAAACCATTGTGTATCAAGGCAATGAAAGAGCTAGTGTGTTAAGAAGCTTTATCACCCAAGTGAGAGCAGTCAAGATCTACTTCTAATGTGTTAGCTGAAAGTTCAGGATTGTTCAAATAGTAAAATACAGGGACCCAAAAATCTGGGCCCTAATTCTAAGGCTATCCCTATGTCTGTGTACCCTGTGTGAGGAAATTATTTGTGGTGAGGGGTGGAATGCACTTCCCAGTGAAGTTAGAAACCATAGTGTAGATCCTTAAAGTATAAATTGTTCATTCATAAAAAGCATGGGGACACATATTGTTTTATCCTGATACTGTTGGAAAGAAATGGGTTTATGGAAGAAGCTATACATAGCACATTTCTAAGCTTCAAGTATCTGAGGGAAATTGGAGAGATTATGAATTGTGTCTCTGTTGTCAGAATGAAGGCACTGGTCTGGCCTTCCTAGAAAAGGCTTGATAGACTGGAGAAACACTGAGTAAATCATTTTGTCACTCTGGCTATAGTTTCTTTTTCTATAAGATTATGTATTTGAAATAATCTTACAGGTTTCGGGATCAGAAGACTTGCATTGAAATTTCATCTCTATTAACTTACTTGTGTTATATTAGTGCAGCAGTTAAGATCCTTTCCATTAAAAAAATATCAGGAAATCTAACTCACTGGCTCAACAACAACAAGAAAGTGAAAGAACAACACAGTGGAATTTATTTATTGCTCACGTATTATGAACTCTAGGAAATACTTTTCAAAGTATATCACTAGACATCCCTTCATTTGTTCTAGGGAAAACTAGCAGTTATGGCTTTACTTTCCCTTGAGTTCGTATATTTTAGAAAAATTAGAAAAATTAGACTAACTTGAATCATATATTCTTCTGAATCAATCAAATCACAGCTGTAGCTACCAGCCTACGCCACAGCCACAGCAGTGCAGGATCCAAGCTGCATCTGCAACCTACACCACAGCTCATGGCAACACGGGATCCTTAACCCACCAAGTGAGGTCAGGGATTGAACCTGAGTCCTCATGGATACTGGTCGGTTTGTTAACCATTGAGCTACGATGGGAACTCCTGAATTTATATGAACAAAATCAAATATTTAGTATAACATGTTACATTAAATGCATTTAATAATTATAACAATCATGCCTTGATTTTCTCTAATTGGCAAGCAATATTGCTTAATTGTATTTTGAACTATTTTCTTGCATTGTAAGGAAAAAAGTCATATTCTCTACATCATAGGGAAGCAAAAAGTCTGAAAATGTTATTTCTGCAATTCCTGGCTTTTCAAATTAAGCATGAGTGCTATAAAACTTAATTGAGACCATTGGGACCAGAAGGTCTTTGCATTATAAAGTTAGGTTTCCACATGTGTGCAGTTTCAGTTAATTGCAGTACAATATGAAATATGTGTGACGATATAGTCAGAAGAGAGAAATTTAATTTTTCCTTTGGCATGTTTCTAGCAAACATGTTCAGTATTGTTCAAATGAGCTGAAATTATTTACAGAGTTTATATTTGTGTTATATATGTATATATATATGTATATATATATTTTACATATATATATGAAGGGGAGGGTTCATAGGTTTTATCAGATTGTCAAAGGCATCCATTAGTCAACAATATTAAAAGAAATAATTGAGTTAATGTATGAAATGATTTCTTTTTTTCATTTCAACTCATTGAGGTATAATTGTCAAATAAAATTCTAGTATATTTAAAGTGTGCATCATGGTTATTTGATATATATATACATTGTGACAAGAGTCCCTTCCTCTAGTTAATTAACACATCCATCACCTCAGATATTTATCTTTTTGTGTGTATAGGAGAATATTTAAGTTCTACTTTCTTAGCAGATACAATACAGTGTTATCCACTATAGTCATCATGTTAAACATTAAATCTTCAAATCTTATAACTGAAAGTTTGTACCCTTTTACCTTATTTCCCCCACTCCTGAGATGATTTTTTTTCTTCTGTTTATGAACTCATCAGAAAAATTTTGATGATATTGTATGTATATTAAAAATGAACATCTTTTTAAAAGCAGATGAAATGTTATTCTACATAAGTTTTAATCAGAATCACAATCATTTTTTGGTAGCATTTAAAATTTAAAATTTCCATCTGAATTTACTTTTCAGACTCACAGATTCTTGTTAATCAGGAATGACTTAGAAAATTATAGTATAGCTTGATGTCTTTATTTTAAATGTTCTTTTGACAATATACTTGGCTGGTCGTTATTTTATCGATGCCTTAATTCTTGCTCAAAATTCTGGTGTGTTTTTGGAGTTCCCTTGTGGCTCAGTGGGTTAAGAATCTGGTGTCTTTGCTATGGCTCTGGTTATAGCTTTGATGTGGTTTGCTCAGGAACTTCTGCATGCTGTGGGCAGCGCCAAAAAAAAAAAAAAAGTGGATCCTGGTGTCTTTATTTTTTAAATTTTTTTTGCCTTTTTTCTTTTTAGGGCTGCACCTGTGGCATATGGAGGTTCCCAGGCTAGGGGTCAAATCAGAGCTGAAGCTGCCAGCATTTGCCACGACTACAGCAATGCAGGATCCAGGCCGGGTCTGTGACCTACACCACAACTCACGGCAATACCAAATCCTTAACCCACTGAGCAAGGCCAGGGATCGAACCCGTGTCCTCATGGATGCCAGCCAGATTTGCTAACCATTGAGCCATGACAGGAACTCCTGGTGTCTTTTTAATGTATTTTTTCCATAAGAAATGAAATGTCATTATATAAAATTAGAGTATATAGAAAAATAAAAATGAAAAACAACTTCCTTTTTTAACATAGCCTCTTTCAAAATTTGTGTTCATTAGTCTTATGCATATTTCTATGCAATGAAAAAATATATATTTTAATTCCCCCATATTTAGAACATTGTCCTCATTTATTAATTAAATTATCAAACATTTGTCAATTCCTACAATGTAGGGTGACCAAAAATCCCAGTTTGTCTGGGATTTGCCTGCCTTTGTCAATGGATGTGTCAAATTCTGGAAAATTTTAACAGTTCCTGGCAAAGTGGAATGATTAGTCACCTTACTACACAGATAGAGATGAATAAACAATAGACTAAAGTAACACTGAGTTTATCATGGGAGTGATAACCTTACTACACAGATAGAGATGAATAAACAATAGACTAAAGTAACATTGAGTTTATCATGGGAGTGATAAGATATATTCTAAAGTTGCCATGTCTTAAACTTTTTTATTAGTATTTTTTATGTTACTGCACAATTTTTCAGTTGTATTTTTTAACTCCTATAAAAAGAATGTAAAGTAAGTTTATAAATCTGTTCCTTTAGCTTAGACTTTCAAATCGTTTCTCAGTTTTGCTGTTGTAGACAACACTGATGTGAACATCTCTGATTACAACTTTTTCATGTTTATGATGTCTCCAAGATAGATTCAAAAGATACAGAATTGTTGAAATGAAGAGTGTCCATTTGTTAGGTCTCCGATATATATTGCCAAGTTGTTCTCAAAATATTTCTTAATAGTTTATATTTCCATTTATTTTTCACAGCTAATCACTAAATCTATTCATATGGAATAATTCCCCCATAGTTTACTTTTCAAACAATATTCACTCTGGTTTTCTGAATGATAGCTCTAAAGAGTAGTAAAAATAAATATGCTTACATTGTCATATGAGAGTTTTAGTTAAATGTAAAAATCTTATTGGAACCCCCAAATCTTTATCTCCTTAGGACTTTTTAAAAAAATGGATTTCCATTTGGCATTTTAACAGGTCTTGGAAAAATTCTCAAAGTTAGAAGGGTTAATAACTATTAAGATTTAGACACTCTACTTCAAGAGATAATATATGAATGACTGAGAATAGCAACTGGTTTGCTTTGTGACTAGAGGCTTTGTTAGTCAAGTTCTTGAATCTGTCTTGCTTTGTGACAGCTTTCAAAGTAAGCTTAAAATCTGGCTGAGAATTATTTAATACTGAGTTGAACTGTAAGATGAGGATTCTGATATGACTTTTATTTCCCAAGAAAGAGAAGACTCTAGCTTAATAAAAAATATATATAGTCTAATTAACTCTGATGTGATCAAATATAGGTATGATCCTTTAGCTCAAAGTAGCTTAGTAACTTATAAAAAATAAATTACTAAGATGTTCTTTAACACAGTTCTTTAGAATAAAAGAATAAACTTTTAATGATATTAGAGATAAAAATTAATATTTAGATTTACTAGCAATTTACATGTAGTAAATTTCTATATATATTTGTTTCACATCTTGTTAAACCATAATAAATATGCCAACTAGTTTTTAATTTTCATCAATTAAATCTGAATGCACCACTAAAATAGTTTTACTAGTAAGTAAACATTTAGCACAGAATGAAAACTGAAAACACACTTCGGCTTAATAGTGGTGTGCTGGCAAATATATTTTTAATATTACATAGCTTTTATAACTGTTTGCCTCTATATTCAGCATATTCTTTAACTCTAAATTAAAATTGACTTATCAGAATGTGAGGCAAGGAAAAATTTATATTAAAAATAAAAATATTAGGAATGTTCAAGTATATTAATTGTTTTTCTTTTATAAAATAAAACCACAGTGAGTCTCATTTCTACATAAGCACATAAGTTCTCCTTTTCCATTAATGATTGATAGTACAAGCATATTATGGAGCAAGTGAAGGGGAACCAAAGTATGTAATAAAGCTAAAGACATTTAAATTGGATTCATATGTAAAATTAATTATGTAGGAATCAGAGTTGTATTATCTGCTAAAACTAGAACATAACATTTATAAGAATAGATAGGATAACACTGAAAACCAACTATAATGGAAAAAATTAAGATCGTAAAAGAATAAAAAAGAATAGATAGGATATTGAATGTTTTTGCATTGTAGCGAACAGGTTAATTGTTGGAATTGCATAAAAACATTAAAAGTTTCCTGTATTTAATTGGTACTTTGAAAACTATAGAGTATTTACTTAAGAATTTGTAAGTATTTGTATAAGAACACCAAATGATGAAAACTATCTAAGAAATTCTTAGAACCTACTATGTTTGGTTGTGTCCTAGGTCAGTAAATTTACTCAGAATTTCTATGAAGTATTGCTAATCCCAATTCATTAACAAGAACACCAAAATTTGGAGAGATTAGGCAACTTTTATTTATTTACATGGCCAGTGAATGTAGGACTTCTCTTAAACTCATGTCTATCTCGTAAATCCATATTTTCATCCATTACATCATATAATGTTAATGGTAGACACTGGAATCATTGTTCTTAGAATGTTTCCTTTTTTTTCCACTTTTGAAACGGTGCTCATTTACAAATCTTTGCACACATATCTTTGTACAAGAATGTAATTCTGTATGATAGACTCTAGGAGGTAAAATTGAACAAAGTAAATATTTTAACAGTCTTAGTAATTTTCAACACACAGAGTAGAAGAGTGACTCTTCCTCAACTTTGCCACCAGTGGGAATTATAATAGTTTCATAATAATTTTCTCTAGTATATGTGAAAAATACTATATAATCCATGAAGGTAATCTCATCATTAAACATTCTAAGGATAATTATTTTTAATGTACCAAAAAATAAAAAAAAAAAAATTGTTTTTACTCCAGCTGCCAAATTAGTTTAACTGTGTGTTCCAGGATAATTTAATAAAAATTCACTAGGCCAAATTACTTATTTACAAAGACTTTGTGCACAATAGCCCCCTAAAAACTGACATTAACATAGTTGTTGGAGCCAATGATTTCATTCCAGCCATGATTTCTCTGTTTTAACTGTCATTTACACTAAATATTTGTAGCGCTAACCCTTCTTGGGGTCGTATATTCCTGGAAATTGAAAAATAGTTTTTTCCATCTGCAAAGAGTAAGTTTGGATAAAAGAGAAAATATCCTGTTAAACAGATGGGGATAATCCAAGGTAATCTCTCCATATCAAGAAGCTTAATTTAAATCTCATTTGCAAAGTCCCCTTTACATGTAACATTACATTCACAGACTTCAGGGAATAGGACCTAGATATTTTGGAGGGAATTATTTAGTCTCTCAAAGGGATATATATCAGCAGTCATTAGTATTTTTTATTGTATATTTTTATTTATTGTTATGCTCAACTGAAATGCAGATATACAAGATAATTTTTTAGAGTAAAGGTTGTGAATTGCTTAACTGATTCACTATTCTTTTCAGCCACTTATTCAGAAATCCATAGTCATTTGAACTTTTAGATTTCTTTAATGTAGTATGGTATTATATAACCATATAGCAGGCTGGTATGGTCCTACTGATTTCTCTTTTTGCCTACTTCTGTCTAAATTAATAAATATACAGAACATGATTAACTACATTCACTTTCCATGGCTATTGTCACACAGTTACTGGAAGCATCTTATCTGGGAAAAGTTTGCATACATTTGTGAAATTGCTTCCTTTTCTAATCTCTCTTCATTATTTAAGCAATCTCCGCCATGCTCTTCAGCCACTTGTGTGGAGAAATTAATCCAGACATAGTAATAGTGGTGCTGGGGGCGAAGGAAAAAAAAAAGAAAACCTTGGAAAAATGTTTCTTTAAGAGTTAAAGGTAAATTAACATCTTCAGCAATTAGTGAACCAGAGAAATACTTTGTCATATATCCCTACGCCTTTATTTACAATTTTGAAATCTGAAAAGCTCTAAAAACTAAAAGATACTTCTGAACTCACTTGGAGTCAAAACTAAATAAGACTGATGTGAGGTCACTTGTTTATCTCTTTCTTCACATATATTTATAGCTATTTATACTCTTTGCTACAGAAATATGAATACATTTGATTTGGTGCTGCTTCAGACCCTCCTGGTAGTTTTATATAAAATATAGTATATGCATAATGTTATCTTTCTAAAACCCCAAATATTCTGAGTATCTAGATACATCACGTTCATTGGTTGCTGATAAAGGATTGTGGACCTATTTTAAAACATCTGCATTCTTTCACAGATGACAAAAAAGTTTTTTTGTTTTTTTTTTTTAAGTTTGTGACCACAGATCTCAAGTGCATTCTCACCCCCAACCAAGAAGAGTATTATAGTTCCTTAGACATCTTTGTTTGGAAAGGAAGCAATCAATAGAGGTCATCCTCATTTTCCTATCACTGACACTGCTAACTGGCTGTGTGAGCACGTATGCACTCAGTTTAACTTCTGTGGCAGAACTTGAACTGTCTTTATGCTTCTTTGAGGCCACTCTGATTGCATCTGCACAAGGCTCCTGCAGTCTTCCGCCCTCATCAGGAGTACGATGTGCACACAGTCATGAGGCCTAAGTCTCTCCCTTTCTGTGTCCCCCTTCCCATCTGGAGGCAAATGTGCTCTACTACCACTTCTGTTACACACAGCACCTCTGCCTCTCTAAATACCATGTACTCCTCCAGTGACTGCCCTTCCATCCTCTCCTGTTCAGAGCAAAGCTCCCAGATAAGCTGTCCAAACTCACACTCTACTCCTCCATTTGCTTTTCCCTTGTCAATCCACTGCTATCCATTAAAAATTTTCTTAACCAAGCTTACTAATAATCTTCATTGTGACACTTCAGTGGTCAGTTATAATTTGACCCTCACAATTTGTGACTCAATTCTGAAAGTATTTTTTTTTAATTTTACTTCTAATTTTACTTTTTTTCATTCTGCCTTTTTTCATTAAAAGTAAAATTAAAATCACTTTCAGATATGAAAAATACATTTTGAATAAGTGACTCTCAAAAATAGAAATGGTCTGTTGCACAATGGGATTGGCAGCATCTCTAGAGTGCTAGGATGAAGGTTTGATCCCTGGCCTGGCATAGTGGGTTAAGGATCTAGTGTTGCTGTAGCCACGGCATAGGTTGCAACTACAGTTAGAATCTGATTCCTGGACCAGGAACTCCTTATGCGTAGGGGCTGCCCAAAAAGAAGACAAAAAGATAGAAATGAACTAAACATAAGTTAAAGTGAGATCCGAGTTGAGTAGATCAGCAATGAAGGGGAAAAAAAGACTTCAGTAGTAAGATTCAACTGAAAGGTGCCTAAGGAAGAATAGAGTCTGATGAATGTTATTTATAAGGACCTTGATGAAGAGTATGTGTAGAGAGCAATGCAAGAGCCAAAAACAAAATGAACAGCTAAAAATAAACAGAGAAAAACATGATAGATACAATTATCTAAGGAGTTACAGATTTCTTAAAATTAGAATCTCTGTGGAGTCCTTGTCATGGCTCAGTGGAAATGAATCAGACTGCTAGTATCCATGAGGACCCAAGTTTGATCCCTGGCCTTGCTCAGTGGGTTAAGGATCACGCATTGCCATGAGCTGTGGTGTAGGTTGCAGACGCAGCTCTGATGCATCTGTTGTTGCTGTGCCTGTGGCATAGGCCAGCAACTACAGCTCCAATTCGACCCCTAGCCTGGTAACCTCCATCTGCCAGAGGAGCAGCCCTAAAAAAAAAAAAAAAATCTCTGAAGAAGAAAACTCAACATAGGAACAAATTATTAAGACTGTAACTAAAGAGGGCTTTTCTGTTAATTATGGAAAGGATATATTTCATTAACCCTTAAATACACCTTGAAATATAAATACCCTTGTGGATATTTTTTATAAATCCTCTGGATTTACAGGCAAAAAGATCAAGTTAACTTCCCCCCCAAAAAAGAAATTAGTTTGTCATCATGTTTCTCCACAACGGTATTCAAAACAAAACAGCAATGGAACCCTGTTTTCAACAAATACAAAGGAAAAATTGTGTGAGCCAACCTATTTTTCATGTGTCAAGGTTATTAAAAATAGTATTAATCTTGAAAGAACTTAGAGAATTATATACTCACTAGGGGCTGATCTTTTTCCAACTTGGTGGTAATTAGTTCAATATTGATAAAAGGATTGATGGTAAACACTGAATATGTTTAATTGTAGATTTAAGACTAAAGCAGAGGTGTGAAAAAGGGAAGAATATTAGTATATACATATGGTGTGGCAAATTAGGAGTTTCACAACTTCAAATAATTGAAGGATGAAAAGAAAAATGGGAAAAGAAGACACTGATTTTCAAATAAGTGATAGATATGAATCAAAGAGTATCATTTAAAGCTTAGTTCGTAGCCTAAATAAGGAAAAAAAAATGGACTATGCCTCATTAAAGCTTAACCCCATCTGTCAAAGAGCTCAAAATTTTCTAGGAAATGTAATATACATACATTTATGATTTCTGTTATAGCTAATCTCTGAAAACATTTTTTAAAGTAACATTTTAAAAAGTATGTCTAGATGCTAGGAAGGAATCTCTGTATAAAAATAATGAAAATTCTGTTTTGAATTTAGAAACCGGTTAAAATTCTGGGCAAGAAAATCATGTACTGTATTTATAAATCTGCTGTTTGTTGGTTAAAATATACAGATATTTTATATATATATATGTATATATATATGTGTGTATATATATGTATGTGTGTGTGTGTATATATATATATATATATATATATATATCTTTGCAAATGAAGTAACACCCTTTGAAATATCCTTAGTTTAATTCTTATTCTATTCAGAATAAGCCAAAATTTCTTTCTTTCTCTTCCTGCCTCCTTTTTTTCTCCCCCTCTTCCTTATTTACTTTTTGTTTCTTTTTCTTTCTTCCTTCTGAAAATGAATATATTTTGTGAAGTTTTTTTGCAGAATCTGTCTGTGGATGGGCTTTATTTATATGTTTATTTTTCTGTTTTTGTTCTTGTTGCTGTTTGTGTATTTTGGTGGTAGTGATCATGGCAGCAAGGGTGTTGATATTTCATGTAAATCATCTACATCCAAATGCATTTTGAGATAAAGTGCGTAGAAGTTTTTGCTTTTGTGTTCCTTTGCATCAGCTCTAGCTAGCTGTTTTTCAATATTTTTGTTTAATGAAGTCAAAACAATATAAACAAAAATTCTCCTCACAAATGAATCTCATCCAGCTGCTTTGAACTATGAAAGAGCTCTCAGAAAAGACTACCTATTAATTTTCATTTCAAAAATATTTTGTAAAGTGTCTCATGGAGCTTTGTTAATGGCTTGCATGATGTCCCCTGGATCACCATATGCTGTTATCACAAAATATCAGGTCCATAAGGAAATGGTCCTCTGGGTTTTTTTGTTTGTTTTATTTTTTGATTTTTTGTTTTTAATGGTAGTTGGGAAAATATCACTAAGTCAATCAGATAATTACATTTTCTTAGTCAAGTACTTCTGTGATTTGATGACATAAACATAGAGGAATATTTTTAATTCTTATACAGCAGCTAGTAGAATTGGTAAGAGGTGAGTAAGAGAATATCTAAGCGGATGTGAGTGAACTGATGGAGTATGTTGAATGATCTGGGTGACCTTCCACCTTTCCTACTCCAGGAGAAAACAGTATATGTCTGGCAAGAGGATGATATCTTGGTGGACCACTGTTGCCATAGTTTAAGCTGGAGACAAAGGGCTGCTCTGTACAGGGAGAAAAAAATAATGAGGGTCTGGTGAGAGGATAGACAGGAGGATGCTAAACACCAAGGGCTTCATCATCGGTGAGGAAGGCAGAACCACATCTTGAAGTGAACTTATATGAAAGTATAAAGCCAAACCTGGATAAAACCAAAAGGCACTTCCAGAAGAAAAATCTTATTCTCTTTAATATGTGATGTCTATATAATCATCTTGCTATGCCATTCTTCTTTTTCCAGGAGAAACCAGTAGCTTGAATTATGTTTTTTTTTTTTTCCTAATATGAAGTAGGTGAATTCTGTTTGATCCCATTTCCCACAGCATCTGAATCCTTTGTATTTTTTTCCTTATCATCTAGATTGGAGAGCTTGGCTTCTGTATGTCTGCTTAAAATATTTCTGGAAAATATATGCTCGATTCTCACTTCTGAGATACTGTTAACTCTCTTAAATTAGAATTTGCTCTTGTGGTAGGGTAATCAAAGCCTCTGTATCCATCCCCTGAGAACAGAGTGCCCTGGAAACCAGTGAAGGTGCTCCTTCCTTACTAAGATCTCTCATTTCAAGGATTTTACCTTTAGTTTTCACTGGTGCTCCTCAATTCTTTGGAACTCTTTCTAGTTTAGAAGAAAGTAGTACAAATCATCAAGGTCCTATTAGCTAACCTTTCCACATTTTTTTTTTTTTTTGGAGGAAGAGGGAGTAAGAGTTCCCTAGTGCTGCTTTTGTAATTACTCTCAATTCCATTTTTTCTTTTTTAGGTAAAGGTAAGCCAATTAGAACACTTACTTTTGCATTTTTCTGTTTGTTTCTCTTCCTTTGTCCATCCTTCAAATGCAAGAGAGGAGAAATGTGTTTTTAATCAAGACCATAGAATCACACACACATGTATTGCTTAGCATTATGCCCATACTGTATATCTAAGATCTCTATTTATTTTTAATCATCCATGCAAAAGTAAGAATAATGAAATTATCTGAAAAAACACGATTAGTCTGCTTAGGCATAGGGCAACCTCGTTCAAATCTACATTTGGTAGGTGCAATAACTTATTGCCACATTACTTGTATCACCCAGAGCTTGAATTTGGAATTTTTTCTGTATCAGATTAACTGTAGAGCAAGATGGCTGGTGTCTTTGAAGAAAATTTTACTTATTACTAAAAACTGAAAAGGCTACTGTAGTTATTTAAAAACTTTTGCTTCTGAAATTTCTCAAAAAAAAGCAAGTTATACTTTTTAAGACATAAGAATGCCATGAAACTGCCTTAAAGTAACTGACTTTTTTGATTTGCTTGTCCAAGATTTGCCTTACTATAGAGAAATAAAAACCTTTTCAAAGAGATGAGAAAGTTATAGCTGAGCAAGACTATACATATGTATGTGTGAATCTGAGGTTTTACATATGTATATATAAATATATATATCAGTATTATTAAGCATGGAATAATTAGAAGTTAGAAGTAAAGAAAGCACCTTTAATATTTAATATTCTGACAACTTTGCTGAAATTCAAATGGGACATTTTGTATATAATTACTTACCTGGAAGGATTGATCTGAGGATTACTATTTATGTGACAGAAACATTTGTAAACCATCTTTATCCTCTCAAAGAAAAGCTGATTAGGGAATACCATCTGCTTTCCTTTTAACTCAATCTGAGGTCAGATCTCCTTTCACAGAGACAGAGGGAATTTGTTATAATGAAATGGATTCTAATAAGTAAACAAATGGTCTTGAAAGATGGTATAGGTGATCGTGAGAAAAGTTTTATAGCTTTTTGGGTTTGTTGAGATTTTCTAAAATATCTGTGTTTATTGTGGATACTTTTATGTTTATTTGCACCATATGCTAATACTATGTAAACACAGGATGTCTACATATTTAATTTAATGTTCCAATAACTAAATTTTAACATCAGTCATAATCCATCATCCATATATTGCTCATATTTGAGATTTTCAGCAAGGGTGCTAAAATATTTAAGGGTTTTGACTTGTCATGTGAAAATATATATATATTATATATATATTACATAGAGTGATTATATATATATATATTTATAACATGCTAAAGACTGTTTCTGTATTGGAGGTTTTGGTTGTTTTCAGTCAATGTTTTTTAGTGTATATGCATATATTCCCTTTATTGTCACTAGAAATTCATGCTTTGTGGCTACCTATAGGTAGGAGATTTTGCATATCCTGTCTATTAAGTCTGTATGAGCACAAAAAGTTGCTAGATATTTTTATTACTTTTTATTTCTAATCATAAGTTATTTAATCATCCATTTTTTGATATTTAAGAGTAGAGGATAGATACCGTATAATCATGTATTTATTTTATTTTTATTAAATTTAATTGACATAGAATATTATGTTAGTTTCAGTTGTACAATGTGATTCAATATTTTTATACATTATGAAATGATCTCCACAATAAGTCTAGTTACATATGTCACTATACAATTATTACAATATCATTGACTAGCTCATTTATTTTTAGAATAAGTTATCACTCTATTAGGTTTGAAATTTAGTCTATTTCTTTAAAAATTAACTTCCATGAGTAGCTTCAACTATCTTTAAAAAAAGTTATCCTCTCTTCTGCAATGCTACCGTCACCTTATGGAGTAGTTGCACAGAAAATATGAAATTATCTTGAAAAAGATTTGTCTGAAAATACCTATTTGTAAGGATAAAGACTGAATGAAAATTATGAACTATTAAATTTGGGCATGTCATCAAAAACTCTAATTCCTCAAAATATTTTGATCTTTTAAAAATTATCCCTATATTTCAAATGTAATATTGTGCTCCCCATTGAGGATTTTTTAAGATATTCAGAAAAATCAAGAATATGAATGGCATTGCATAAATTACTTAATAATTTTGCTCATAAAATTAACTACTTAGATTAAATAAATTTATTTTCTTACAGAAAATTGAAATACTCTTTTAGGTTTTAGAAAATCAACTTCACATATATAGTTGAGAGTGTGATTTATTGAAAAATAAGTAGGTAATTTTTTTTTCAATTTTCCCTATATTTAAAAACAAAATTCATCAGAATATGAAAAATTAGCTTTCAGTACTGCTGTATTCAAAATAATGTTCTGTAAAAAGAGAATTTGGATCAAATTAAATATTTGTTTTCACTTTTATTTTCTACTCTCTGTTCTTCTTTTAAAGACTAATATAGTTTTTAGTCTTCAGTCATTACTGGAAAGGGAAAAGAATTTTTAAAAAATAATTCTTCACTAAACTACTTTAACTTGCTAAGGATTCCAATGATTATACTGTTTTGAATTTTAAAAAATGTTATGATCTCTATTATATCCAACTTAAGAAGAAAGTAATAGGTATTTACTCTTTTTCTTCTTATTTTTTAATAAAACATGATTGAAAAATAGAACATATGAATTCAATCAACAGCAGAATAAAAACTATTCTTTACACCAAGAGGTTTTTTATTTCATCTTGGTACTTTATATGGCTTTTAGCTTACTGAGTAAACCGTGAAAGGCTTTCACAACCTGTATGTTTCTGCTCAGGGTCTGACGAAGAGTGTGTTTCAAGATCAACAATTAAAACGCCTTTTTCATCCAAGGCCTCAGGCTAACCCACGGTACATTTACTGTGAAAGGGATTGCAAACCTAATGAAGAGGGTTTTATCTTAGTAAATGAAATTATCCTAGCAAAATGCTAGGGGACTTCAAAATGAATAGCATTTGTCATCCTCTGAGGCTTCCTATAGCATAGTGTCCATGCCTCAGTAGCTTTGTATTATCATATTAAGCATCAATCAAGGTGAGTTTTTCTTGCTTACTTCCTGCTGAGAATTCCTTGTTACTAACTCCATCTATTAAGCAGAAAAAAATACAATATTTATTATTAATATGGAAGTTAAAACCAAAATTCAAGTAGTTATTTGAAAATAGCACATTCTTAGCGCACACAGAGATGACACTGGGTGTTTTTTTTTTCCTTCTTCTTCTTTATTTCTACTATTTCAGTCCCTTAGCAGTTTTGTAGAATATTTCCTTGATTGTTAGTTAGCTATGGGTTATAGAAACTGTATGGGGCAGGGCTTCTTTATGAATTATAATTCTAACTATACAACAAGCAGAGAACACTAACAGAATTTTATCGTATTACATATCCTACAGTTTTCACTGTTCAGTAAAAATTATTTTTTTCTTGAAAGACATAAGGTCACCAGGCTAAGAAATGTTGAAGGATATTAAACACGGATGTTTCACCACTTTATTGAAAATGATCATTTTAATTTAAAATATGAATGTGCTTTGCAAAAACAACAATACAAACAAAACAAATCAAAACTAAAAGTAAGTTTCAGTTACTTAGGGACTAATGAGTTAGCTGATCCTTTGTCTAGGTGTACTTTATTACAGGTTTACCTTTAGCTTTTACTATAGTGGTATCATGGCTTGTTGTCTTTTCACATTGAGTGAAAATATAAGGAAAAATGAAATGAGTTGATAGAAACTTGTTTGGCTATGTGTTTGGTGAAAGAAAATGTCGACACTTATTTAAAGTAAAGCTATTATTTATTTTGAATTGTTATTCATCCATCACTAGCTTTCACTAATGAAAAGTTAGCTCTGATTTACCCACCAATAGATCAGTTCCATTTTCGGAGCAATTTATAAAGCTTGGAGACAACCATGGGTATATAATAGTTTAATTCACCTGGTCTTAACCATGGACAACCAAAATCAATTAATCAAAATCTAATTTCACCACTGGCCCCAAAAGAAAGTTAAGATTTCCCAGATCCTCTTTTTTTGGATTGGGTCCCTGCCTTTCTTACTATTGTTTCCCTCTATTGTGTCTAGCAGAGTGAAAAATCCTAGTAAATTCTACAAGAGCATTGACATAAAGTAGCTCAGCTAAAGAAGGGGCAGACACCAACTCTATACAAAACTTTCATGAACGAACTTATGGTTACCAAAGGGGACCAATGAGGGGAAGGGATGGACTGTGGATTTGCACACTGAGCTATATGGAATGATGGGCCAACGGGGACCTGCTGTATAGAACAGAGAACTCTATACAATATTCTGTTATAATCTGTATGGGAAAAGAACCTAAAAGAGAATGAATGTGTATATAATATGTATACCTGAATCACGTTGTGGTACAGCAGAAATTATTACAGCATTATAAATCAATTGTACTTCAATATAATTTTAAGAAATGAAAAGAGTAAACTTGTAATTGAAGTATAATGTACACCCATAAAAGTACACAGATTATATGTGTACAATTCAAAATATTATGTTAAAAATGGTAAAACCACATAATCATCACCTAGACCAAAAATTAAAATGTTACAGCACCCTGTCATTACCCCTCTTCTCCAAAGGTAACCACAGTCTGACTTCTGTCGCCATAGATTCATTTTGCCTATTTTTTTTTTTTTTTTTTTGTCTTTTTGCCTTTATGTAGAGCTGCACCTGCAGCATATGGAGGTTCCCAGGCTAGGGGTCTAACAGGAGCTGTAGCTGCCGGCCTTCGCCACAGCCACAGCAACACGGGATCCGAGCCGCGTCTGCAACCTACACCACAGCTCACGGCAACGCCGGATCCTTAACCCACTGAGCAAGGCCAGGGATTGAACCCACAACCTCATGGTTCTTAGTCGAATTCGTTAACCACTGAGCCACGAAGGGAACTCCTCATTTTGCCTATTTTTGAACTTTAATGTAAATAAAATCATACACTACTTGCTTAAAAAAATCTTGCATGAAAGATAAAAAAATCTAGACCACCATTCCTATAAGTTCTTATCCCCAAAGCAAAAAAAAAAAAAAAAAAGCATGTTTAATTTTGTTTTGTTTCATAGTATGTGGGTTATCCAGCTCTTGGAATTAAATATACATTAAGTAATATTAGGGGATGTGGAGAGCGCTCTACAGTGTCCACCATGAAATTCTTTGTATTGATTGGTGATTTCCAGATTGTATTCCAATGTATATTCTCAGAGCTATACAGGTCTCCATGAGATTTTACTTTTAAATTATTTCAGTGAGTATATATGCATCCATATATACTCAAATGTATGTAGATACATGTACTGGAAGAACAGTAACTCAATTTTTTTAGCCAACTGCTTTATTCGTTAAACCTACATTTGCTCCTGTATTGGCACCAAATGAAGAATGAAAGTTTCAACTTTGTCACTTTGAGTTTCTCAAACTGGCATCCACAAACATATTCTTGGGATCCGAAAGTTTTTAAGTTTAATACTAGAAGGGGGTGGGGTGAGGAGAGAAGTCATGAGTTTGGGATTAACATATAAACACTACTATATAAAAAATAGGTAAACAACAAAGACTTACTGTATAACATAGTGCACTATACCCAATATATTGTAATAACTTATATGGAAAATGATCTGGAAAAGATGTGTGTGTGTGTGTGTGTGTGTGTGTGTGTGTGTGTGTGTGTATAACCAAATCACTTTGCTGTACACGTAAAACAAATACAACATTGTAAATAAACTATAGTTCTATTTTTAAAGAAGAGAGAAATATTGGCATAGGTGACCCTTATTAACCAATTGCTGCTATCGTTCTTGAATGGTAGTAAGACCTGGCTGAATGCTGTACATAAAACAGCAAGAAAATAACTGGCATTTGGGTTATTATCAGACTCTCCATGTTCACATCCTTCTCCTTTCATAGGATGTGGTCTTAAAACTAACTTAAAAGGGCATAACACAGCCAGCTAAGCTGGGCTCAAAGTGATTTTCTTCACCTCGTTCATTCTGTAGCTGTCCCTTCCCTCAAGGACAGATATACAGCCCAAAGCCTGAGATAATTCTCTCCAGTGGTCCCAGTGACTTTACCTCCCTTTCTTCTTATCAAGTCCTGACATTCACTTTTTTTGGTATAAAACCCAAACTCTGTAATTGTTTTAAGACAGACATTTGGAGTTCCTGTCATGGCTCAGTGGTTAATGAACCTGACATCCATGAAGATGCAGTTTCAATCCCTGGCCTCACTAAGTGAGTTAAGGATCCAGCATTGCCATGAGCTGTGGTGTAGGTCGTAGACGAGGCTTGACACTTGGCATTGCTGTGGCTATGGTGAAGGCCAGCAGCTACAGCTCTGATTTGACCCCTAGCCTGGGTACCTCCATATGCCGTGGGAGCAGACCTAAAAAGACCAAAAAAAAAAAGAGACATTAGTGCCATAAATTTTAAATCGTGTAGGGTATATAATTAAGTGCGTGAATTCTAGAACCAGCTTTTCTATGTTCGTATCTTTTGCTCTGCCACTCAATTGTGGCAAACCATACTATTAGGAGTTGTTAACTACTATTCATATTTAATATCTGAAAGTAAATTGGCTTGAAATCAAAATTAAAATTTTCTTAAGGTGAAGATTGAGTGCAATGTCGTATTACAATTATGATTATGTCTTCATTATAAAAGTAATGGTACAAAGTTAACTTTATGGCTAAATGGATGATCTGCTCTAATATCCCAATGACATTTTGCTTTTGAAGCCTATCAGATGACTTTTATTTCAGTTTGTTAGCCGTAAAATGAAATCTTAAAATTAAGTGAAAAGTACAAGAAATCCTCTTGTTTGCATAAAGATATTAATTAACAACATCATTTTATCTCAAGATCATCAAAATATCTCATGCATGTTATTGTAGCACGTGGATTGTCATTACTAAAATGAAAAAATTAATAAATGGTCAGGAACTTAGTTTTGTACAACTTTGTTAGTCATGAATAGTCAAAGATTACACTGTCAAATGTGGGTTTAAAATTGAATTATGGGAGTTCCCTTCGTGGCTCAGTGGTTAACGAATCTAAGAACCATGAGGTTGCGGGTTTGATACCTGGCCTTGCTCAGTGGGTTAAGGATCCGGCGTTGCCGTGAGCTGTGGTGAAGGTTGCAGACGCGGCTCGGATCCCGCATTGCTGTGGCTGTGGCGAAGGCCGGCAGCTACAGCTCCTGTGAGAACCCTAGCCTGGGAACCTCCATATGCTGCGGGTGCAGCTCTACATAAAAAGCAAAAAGACAAAAAAAATAAAAATAAAAATAAAAATAAAATAAAATTGAATTATGCTTATTAATACCAAAGGAAATCTAAAACCTTATGCAGGTAATCTTTTATGTTCAGAGATAAACTCATAAAGTGAGGATTTATGATAACTTCTTTTATTATACAATATATTTATTTGAATTGTTTGTATTTTTTAAAAGAAAAAAATTTAAAGAAAATAAATAATAATAATCCTATATTTAAACACAGGCCCATTAACAATAATTGAGGTATTTTTGTAGCCTTTTAATTTTACACATAAAATGTGACATTCTGAAAAATAAGATTTACATTTTTATTTATGAAAAAGACTAGAATTCTTTAAAAAGAAGCTATAATATTGACATAATATTAATAGTCTTATTGGAAACCACATACATGCTTGTCTACAACTATTTTAATACACAATGGAGAAATTAATGCCCTGGAAGAGAGTGCAAATTCAAAAAGTGTGTTAGCAATTTAAAACACGGCAAATGTTAATAGGATTATTTAAGAACATACGACTATGATAAAGAACATATGTAATAAAAAAAGTATTTATGAAAGACCCAAGCTTTACTTTTGATAGCCATTTGCAAAATAGAAAAGAATTAGGAAACTATTGGTTCTTTTTTCATAATAAAAAAGAAAACTTTAAAAAAGTTTCTGTTTTCGATCCTAGAGGAAGTTATTTTGTTTATATGAATTTTATGCTTCAGAATTTAAATCTACAAACAGGAAATGTATAAAATATCCAATTAAATGGATGACATAATTTTTTTCTTTGGCTATAAGGTTTTTATACAAAAGAAAAATAATCTTACTGACAGTATCCATAGCATCATTTTATTCCTTTCTATCTTTCTCTGAGAGATCGATTTTGTTTCTGAAAGTACCAGGGCAATAAAGAAAGTAGTATGGGCTCAAAGTTAGGAATATTGGCTCAGACTATGTCAAGTAGTTAATAAAATTAGTGCAGTGACATAAAAAGTCACATATAATTTGTTATCAGAAATTTAAGAGTTCCCGCTCTGGGACAGTGGGTTAAAGGTCTGGCTTTCTCTGTGGTGCTGCTGGTTCAATTCTCTGCCTGGTTGCCATGGCTTTGGGATAGGTCCCAGCTGCAGTTCAGATTTGATCCCTGGCCCAAGAACTTCCATATGCCACAGGTGCCACCAAAAAAAAAAGGAAAAAAATTTAAAGCAACCTATTTATGACCATAAAAGAATGTCTTTTGAAAGTTTATTATCTGGCAGTATTTACATATTTCTTTCAAATTATTTATAATTAAAAGTAGAATGAAAATCAATTGTAAATTGAGATACCAGTCATCAGAACTGAATGAGTACACCTCTTTATTTTCAGTGAAACACAGTCTTTTTTGAGCTTATTATTAAAACTCTCTTTTTAAAAAGTGATGAAGGAAAATTAGCTTGTATTGCTATTATTTTGGTAAAAGAAAAAATACCTATAGTTTGGAAGATAAATGGAAGAGCAAAACAAAACTCTTTTGCAAAAGATAGTATAGGTGTATGCGTTTGCATATAAATTGACAAAATCTAAAAATGATTTAAATCAAAGATACTTGTAATACGAAGAGATAAATAGAGGTATGTAACCTAAGAAGAAGATAATTTCAAGATCAGCTAAATGACAATTGTGGCTTAAACTCCATTTACGACTTGAAAAACAAAATTTGAAATGATTTTTACTTCAGAAGATAAGTGAGTTTTTCTCAGGAAATGTTACATTAAGCCTTGTAAATGGATCACTTAGCTTTTGAGAAAATTCAGATGATTTATCTTACTTAATGAAATTAGCTCATAGTGTAGTTCACCTTTCTGTAAGGAAAAGTTTCTTTAGCTAATTATTCCTTTCTTTTATTTTTTTAACTCTTCACTTCTTGGTCCAAGCTAGGAAATCATGACACCTTACTTTTACTTTGTTTCCTACAGGAAGGTTCTATAAACTTGTTTAACTTAGGCATTACCTCAAAGATATTAGTCATTTTATTTGCTTTATGTTGTTTTATGATATAATACATACTTATGTTTACAAAGTACTAGCATAGAAGTATACACAGCATTACTCACTGCAACATCCTCATTCCCTCTCTGCAGAAGTTTATGTATCTTCACATAAATTTTATGTGAATGCCTAAAAGAATACAAAAAGTTTATGTGGGTGTATGTATGCAGGTTTGTACAGATAGATAGATACATATGTTTGCTTAAATAATACTTGTGCATGTATCTATGAATTCATATGTAGCCTTATGTTTCTTAAATATTCATATGGATATGTAAGTGGGAGTCAGCTTTTTCTTTATAATTCACCAAATATGTGATTTTAAAACTTTCTTTCATAACAACTCTAATGGATCCGTACCCTTCTCTAAATGTACTATCTTGTAAAGATGCTCCATAATTTATTTCCAGTCTTTTATTGCTGAATATTCAGAGGTTTTGTTTTTTTAGGGTGGAGGGTATCTCAACTATTTGTATACTTGCTTTTATTTTATGTGTTAGTCCAAAAATCTTTTCAAAATTTTCCAGTAATACATTTTTAGTTAAGAAATACCTAAAGAAACTGTGCATGTAAAATTAGACAAATTTTGTCAAATTACCCTCTAAAATTTTTGAATCGAAGTACTTTCACAGCCTTGTGTTGAAATTTACCCTTTGCCAACATAATTTCAAAAATTTTAACTTGTCTTAATCTTTCTTTCTTAAACTGAATATCTATGACGAATTTTTATGTCCGGTTTTAATAACTGTTGCTCCAAGTCTTTTATTCATTTTTCTTATTTTGTTCATCTTATTTTAAACTTACTGGTTTTAAAGTTTGTTTATGCAGTGATTTTCTTTTCTTTGCCTGGTATATATTTTGTGAATATTTCCTCCAATTGGTTATTTCTTTTTCAATTCTGATATTTTTTCATTTGGGAATTTAACATTTTCAAAACATGTTTTTTTTCTTTTTAGGGACGCACCCATGGCATATGGAGGTTCCCAGGCTATGGGTCGAATCAGAGCTGTAGCTGCCAGCCTACGCCAGAGCTGCAGCAATGCCAAATCTGAGCCACGTCTGTGTCCTACACCACAGTTCATGGCAACACCAGATCCTTAACCCACTTAGCAGGGCCAGGGATTGAACCTCTGTCCTCTTGAATCCTAGTCAGATTCATTTCTGCTGAGCCATGATGCAAACTCTTCAAAACAAATTTTTAATACTCAGTATTATATCAAACATAACTACAGTCAAACACAAAGCTGATAGAATATGTTGATACTATTTAGGCGTAGATAATGAATTAGTGCCTCTTTTCAAAAATATTTAATTAAGAGATTAAATTGTATGTCCCCAAATTGTATATACATGTGAAGGTATGTGTGTATTGTGTTATGTATCTTTGGAGAACAATCATTAATCAGTGGGTAGAAATGCCTGTTTTAGCATCTTTATTGGTTAATTGTAGTTTCTTGAATGATACTTTACATGAAAGAGCTCCTCCAATCATTAATAACTGTTCCAAGGTAAAGAGAATTCAGTAATGAAATACTTGGGAAAATACTGCATAAGATATTCATCTCTTAGAGGTTGACAATAGACCATCAAAGATCTGAAGGTCGGTGATAAGGAAATGTGTTTAATTTCAGTTTCTCAGGTCATTCACCCACATGTCCTTTCCCTGTAGAACAGTTTTAACAATTCTCTGAACATAAATTCTAACAGAGCTAATAGTGTGTTTTTTTCTGACAAAGGTGTTAAAATCTGAAATTTTAAAAATAGAAGTAAGCAACATTCTAAATATGAACTGTGATTTTTAATAGATTATCCTAAGGTTTAAAAAGCAGTGGTATGTCTTTAAATGGGAGTTAAGACAGTGCTATACTAGTCCAAATATCTTAAACCGATGTACTATTACTCTGCCTTTAGTCAGATAAGCTAGTATATGGGAAAATGAAATGTGGTACTTTTGCTTCTTGGATGTGGAGAGGTAAATTTAGGGTGAAATAAAATCTTAAAAAACTTAAATATATATACCTTACTCTAAACAAAGTAAGAGTCTAACCATAGAACCATGCTATTTCTATAGCATTCAGAAAACTTTAACTGTATAAAATTTTCTATAGTTCACTCAAACAGAATAAACTGCTAAAAAGCATTAACCTGTTTCTTTTTCCTTTGAGTTTCTTGCACCAGCTCATTTTATTATGAGAACAAAGACAAAAGAAAAACTTGCTATCAAAAAACAATTTATGAATGATTTCAGTTAACTCTCTTATGATCCTATTGGTGCAAAACAATAAAAAGCCTGGGCCAGAATTTTATTCTGTGCCTCATTAATTCAAAACCTGCCATTTATTTTTTATAAATGCTGTAATTTCAGGACGTACTAAGACCATTTTTAGTTCCCTAAGTTGTCTTTAATGAGACTCTAAAATGTGGTACGCAAACAGGGTCTAATCAAATGAGACCTGAGTCTTTCTGGGAGACAAGTGCACGCCAATTCACGTTTATGAGCATACAATGGATTCACAGCGATTGTAATGTCAAGTAATTATCTTGATTCTTAGAGATCCTAGGACATAGGCTTTAAGTTATTAATTATATACTTATATTGTAGACTTTATTATGAGAACTTAAAAACATATACAAGGTTACTTAAATTTCTTGACTTCTAGGGATTTAAAATTACCTTCTAAAGTTAAGAAAATCTGCCTATATGATTTATTACAAATTTAAAAACTTTTTATGCTATAGTTTTTGGCATAAATCATGAATATTTTCAGAAGACAGGTTTTAAACGTTGCAAAACCCATGTGTTTCACCCTATTTTATTCTTTCTTAAGGTTCCTCAGTTCTATGGTATGATTGGAGTGGTGGAATTATCACCAGCAGATGTTATTCTCAGAATTAGTGAAATGAATAAGATTTGTGTATATTCTATGTATCAGTGTAAAAGAGTATTTTAATTAACATTAGTTCCAGCTCTCTTATTTCTGACTTCCAACCTTTCATTCATTTACTATCACATTGAAATAAAAGTATAATGATTACACTAAAATGACATTATTATTTTGTCAGTAGACATTAAATATTCTCAAAATTTCAGTGAAACAAGAAGGAAAAAAAGAGGATAAGGCTCTATTTTTAATCTCTGTGACTTGGAGAAATAACTAGAGTGTCTCCATTTGATAACCACATCCAGTAAGTGCACTATAAGTACATTGCTTTGTGATAATGTGCTCTTTCACACAAATTTATCAGACAGTATGGCTTCAGTAAATATTTGTTGATGGAAGGAAGGAGGGAAAAGGAAAGAGGGATGGAGAGAGAGGGAGAGAGAGAGAAAGAAACAAAGGAATGCAGGAAGAAATTTTAACCCAAGACTGTAATAACATTTGAGTTCTCAGAGGGTACATCTGAAGAGAAAAAGACTTCTCTACAAGTTTATATTGAGCACTATTTCAGGCAAATGCTCTACGTTTATATCCTTCAGGATTTAATATTAACCTTATTCAAAAGATATTTGTTGTACATAAGGACAGTAAATATTTATTAGGCCCTATTCCCTATTCTAGAATTAGTAAGACTAGCTAGTTATGTAGTTTCATGTAACTGAGTGTTCTCTTCAACCTGAAGGTGTTTTTAGGTTTGTCTCATTTAATATTACTGTCAATACAAAATCAAGTTCCCTGCTTGTCAGCTAGGGATGGCATAGATCTTTGCTTAAAAGGATTTAAGTAATTTAAGACCATTGGTATCAGATAGGATTTTATGTAAGTAGATTATTGTTTTAGGTGGTTCAAAATGTACCATTTACCACTTATAATATTAAAATATTTTAACTTTAAAGTTTCTAACATTGGGAGTGGACTGTGTAGTGAAACAAAAAACAGAGGAGTTCCTGCTATGGAGCAACGGAGGAGTGGCATCACTCCAGCCACTCCGTCACTCTCCAGCCCAGCAAGGGGGTTTGAGGGATCCATGCTGCCACTGCTGTGGTGCAGGTCTCAACTGTGTCTCAGATCTGATTCTTGGCAGGGGAACTCTTATGCTGCAGAGTGGCCAAAAAGGAAAAAAAAAAGTCAGAAATAGACTTCATATATAAGTATTTTAGCTAAGTAGCATAATTAACACAGTAGCCTCCTGTAAGCAAGTATCTACTGAAATATGAAATATCATCTTTATAAAGTTCTTCTACATCTAACTTGTGAATGAATTTAAATTTATTCTAAAAAATCAAATCTGAATCCTCACTGCTTTTCACTAATAGAAGCAGTATTTTATATATATATGCATTTGACTACAAACTGTGAAAACAAAGTAGCTTTTCTCCCTCTTTTCCATAATTACTATCTTCCCTTTCATCAGTTATAATCAATTAGGATTTAACAAGGATTTATGGTTTGGTTATAATCTGTGCTTTATTCAAATGTTTTCTGAGATTTGCTTTGTGGCTTAATGCTTCTTTTTTTATACATCAAGCTCATTATAAAAGATTTATAGGGCACATTTGGCCTCATAGTCTATTTGAAAGCATAGGACAACATATGGATCATCAAGAAATAACTGTTCTATTTGAAAATAAACATATCTCATCTGTACAAAATCAAGGATAAATACCTTACACATGAAACATATCTATGTCCAGGCTTGGCTTTATTTATCACCATGAATATTTGCCATTTTATAATATATGTTCATAGGGGTTTTATATACATACTAAACTTTGAAAATTTGCTCCATTCTGTTCTAGTACACAAGCACTTTGAGATTTACTTTGATAGTACAGAAATAGAATGGTGTAGAAAACAGTATTCAAAATAGAACTATGTGTGTGTGTGTGTGTGGTTTTCCAGCATTATAAGCCCTTGAAAAATTTCCTCCAGGCATCGTTTGTCCTTGCCCAATTAGCATCTTGAGTTTTTGATGTTGGATGAAGCTTATTCATGAATAATTGAATTTAAGAGTGGATTGTCTGAAAGTTTTTTTTTAAAAAAGAATATAGGAAATTGTATTCAGATTTTTGTATCTGGTACTAGTTGCTGAGACCAATGAAATTTATATTTTTTCTTTTATTTATGTTTTACACTTGCATTGTATATGTTTTAACTTGCCTACTCTTTGGAAATACAAAGAAAAGACAGTGACCTGAAAACTTCCCATTTTAACTAGGTAACACCAAGAATAGGCAGGCCATGAAAATGGAAAGGACATTTGTACAGATGTGAAGTACCAATGTTATTCAGAATTGAAAGAGAAGGGGAGAGTAAGCAAATTGCCTTTTAAATACAAGTTGGCAAATCAACTGAAGAATGCAGCCAACACTTTTATTTTTTGTTTTACTTATAAAATCATTTTTTTTTCAGTTCTTCTGAAACTATATATATGGCAAAAGTGCTTTTGTTGTAGTGCTGATTTATTTGTTTCTATTCGGCTACTGTTTATTTGGGATGATATTATTCGCTAGTTATCAGCTGTTAGAACAGTCAAATTCCTTGGGTCAGTGTGCTCAATTTCTTAATTCGTTTCACTAATGCATAGCAATTAGACACTCTTTTTCACATTTTATTACCAACTCTAATATTCACAAAGGAAGTATTAAAGAGAAAATTGAGGTAGGATAGTCCAATTTCATAGCATCCTTAGAAAATAACCAAAGTAAGTACTACGTATCACTGGGCAAAGGATGAGTATATTAACGTTTGAATAAGTACTAAGCAACTCTATTTCCCTGGACTTTACAGAGTATAGCCACAGGCAGTTTTTATTACTTTTTCCTGCTAGCGGTATATTTTCACAGTGAGAATGCTCAGCAATTCAAAACACATCTATATATTATTGTCTTGTTTCTGGAGATGAGGGGAAGATTAGATAAGTGCTAAAATGTGCAATGATTTTTACAGTGAAATCCACAGCTTAATAAACATTTTTCAATCTTCACATTCTTTTTATTGAGGTTAGATAACAATATACTTAAACATACAGGTTAAGTTTTATTATTTTGTTAAAAGAAGGACCTAAAGAACAATTTTAAATCTTAGGACATAGTTTTCATTTTTCCATGGTGGGTTGTTAATGTAAAAGCCCAAGGAGCACAACAGATACCTATTAATAAGAGTGGAAAATTTTCATCCATATCTAAGTAATATATTACTATTTTATTGACAACATTAAAATAATAACTTTGATGAATGTTTTTAAGTTTCACTATCTTTGTACCTCATTTTACAACTAGGAAATTAGAAGGACACAAAACAATGTAGTACCTAATTCACTAGTGGAAAAACTTCTGTTACATACTCAAGAGAATCAGGTTCTTCCTTAATTTATCCACCCAACAAATATTCATTTAATACCTATAATTTATCAAGTATTGTTAGGGCATTAGAACAGTGAATAAATTTGACAAAGCTCATAGGCTCATGATGCTTATAATGGGATGAGGAAGATAAGATACACTAATAAGGACATAAATCTATCAAAGATAATGCCAGGTAGTGACAGAAAATGCAGATTTGGACAGAGTCTTTAGAGAAGGCATTTGGAGCAGAATCTTGAAAGAACTGAAAGTGAATTTCTCCAGAAGTGTGGGGATGACACTGGATACGGTAGAGTGCTTTACTGTGTCCATGAAACAGCATCACTGACACTGCTGGAAGAGAGTGAGTGCCAGAGCATTAAGAAATGAAACTGAAGAGAGCTGCAAAAGATAGATGACTTAGGGTCTTCTTAAGAAAGAGTGACATGGTCAATCATGTTTTATAAGGCAGACCATGGTGACTTGGATTACCGTGATAGCAGTGGATATGCGAAAAAAAAAAAATCTGATTTGGGAATCACTTTGAAAACAGAAGCAATTGCATTTGTTGATTGGATTGACCATAGCTAGGAGATAAAGATGATTTTTTTCTGATGGCTTCTCAAGTTTAGGACTTGCTCAACCCTTGGGATAAATGGAAGTATAAGGTTTGGTGGGGGAAGGAGTATAGGAAATCAAGTCCTATCTTAGGGAGGAAGTTGGTTATATTTTGATGGTTTTTAAAGAAATAGAACTGTAATAGACTAAGTAGGCAATTGGTTGTGAAAGTCAGGGAGACATTTTTAAAAGAAAAGTTGTGCCAGACCGGGAAGGCAGGGAAAACTTTATCAAGTCTTTTACAGTTGGGGTTTAGACTATTGAAATGGAAAAGCTTGAAATCAGCTCCACAAAGTTGAAGCAAAAAGCTGAAGGATTTTTAAACACTCTGGTGAACACTGGAAAATGTTAGAGATGAGGTTGGTCAATGTGATTAGGGCATCTGTGTTTGCTAATTGGTGCTTGTGAAAGTCGGTCTTCTGTCTTCCCACAGAGACTGGAAAGTGGGGAAGTTATCTTTTTTGAAGATGACAATTTAAAGGGATCTTTCCAGCTTTTTGAGAAAGGCATTCTTGAGTTGTAAAATTTGTAAGAGAAGGGGAGACGATTAACATCTCAAAGGGGCAAGGAAGAATTTACAATTACAAGTGTCCTAAAGTAAAGCTCTGAGAAAATGTGGGTTAGGGACTTATGGTCAGGAAGAAACCAATCTCAAGTTTAGTCTTACTGAGGGGAATCTTAGAGCCATCTTGGTTACATCTCAATCTTATGATATATCATGTTGTTAGAATTTTGGGGTTTTGTAACCCATTCGATTTTTAAAAAATAGAAAACTACAAAATCCAAAGAAAAAGAATCTTTCTTCAAATGGAACTACAGACGCCACTCAAACCTGTTCTTAACCTCATATCTCTCTCCACCTACCAATCCAATCCTCATTCCTTCTCCTATTTATACCAATTCTTTCTATTTTCCCTTCTATCATTTTATAAACCCACTTCAAGCATGCTTCTACACACTCTACCATCAAAACTAATCTTTTCAGGTCATCAGTGGGCTATTTTTTGTTTGTTTTTTTGCTTTGCTTTTTATGGTCACACCCATGGCATATGGAGGTTCCCAGGCTAGGGGATCCAGTCAGAGCTACAGCTGTCAGCGTACGCCACAGCCACAGCAATGCCAAATCCGAGTTGCGTCTGTGACCCACACCATAGCTCATGGCAACGCCAGATCCTTAGCCACTGAGTGAGACCAGGGATCGAACTCACGTTCTCTTGGATCCTAGTCAGGTTTGTTAACTGCTGAGCCATTAAGGGAACTCCAGTCATCAGTGTTCTATGTTAAATAGAGTGGTCAATTTGCAGTCCTCATCCTAATTGCCTGAAATATCTAAACTGATTTATCTCTTCCTCCTTCATAGCCCCCCCCTTTTTTTAACTGGCATCCATGGACCCACACTCTCTGAGTTTTCCTATACCTGTTTTCCCTTTCTCATCACTGTTGCTCATTTCCCTCAACTCCCTGGCCTCTTAGCACTGGAATGTTCTCTACCTAAACTCATCTCTAAATAGAATTCACTCTTACAGTTTTCAATACCATCGTATACCGCTGAATTTTATGTTTATGATGCCAGCCTCACCCATGACCTCCACATTTCACATTCATAACTCTAAATGTAAACTTTTGGATTCAGATATTGAACATCTGATCCATATCTTCTAAACTTGGTCCTCTCAGATCAATTTCTGCAAAGTTAACCACTTCCTACAGCTTGCTCAGATAAAAATTCTTAAAAGTTGTTCCAGTCTTCACCTTCTACATTCCATTATGGCATTTTAAAAGCCTCACCCAGGAGTTTTTTAATTCTTAATATGTCGTTCATTAGTTTCCATCGTGGTGCAGGAGAAACAAATCCAACTAGGAACTATGAGGTCACGGGTTCCATCCCTGGCTTCACTCAGTGGGTTAAGCATCTGGCGTTGCCGTGAGCTGTGGTGTAGGTCACAGATGTGACTTGAATCTGGCATTGCTGTGTCTGTGGTGTAAGCTGGCAGCTACAGCTCCGACTGGACCCCTAGCCTGGGAACCTACATATGCTGCAGACGTGGTCCTAAAAAGACAAAAGACGGAAAAAAAAAAACAAGAATAAAAGAGGAGTTCCCTTCGTGACTCAGTGGTTAACGAATCCGACTAAGAACCATGAGGTTGTGGGTTCGATCCCTGGTCTTGCTCAGTGGGTTAAGGGTCCGGCGTTGCCGTGAGCTGTGGTGTAGGTTGCAGACATGGCTCGGATCCCACGTTGCTGTGGCTGTAGCGAGGGCCGGCGGCTACAACACCTGTTAGACCCCTAGCCTGGGAACCTCCATATGCCGCGGGTGCGGCCGTACATAAAGGCAAAAAGACACACACACAAAAAAAAGAATAAAAGAAATAAAAGTAGAAATCTCATCCAGAATCTTGTCTTTCCAGATGATTTGGTAGCCTGTTAACTATTATTTTTTCATCTATCTTTGTCCTTCTAGTCTGTGAAAAACTCTGACAACCTGAACAAACTTTGTTAAATGTAAGTCAGATCTCTACGTCATCTGCCCTAAGTCCTCCAATGTTAGCCCTCCTCTGACAACCAAAATGTATAAAATGACTTCAGGATCCCATAAGTGGTTTGCCTTCTCTAGCTTTCTAATTTTTATTTTACAGTGATACCTCATTCGATTTTAGCATTCTAGCCGTAGGTTCTTCCTACTTGTCCAACAAGCTAAGTACTGTCCTGTCCCAGAGCTTTTAAACTTTCTGTTCTACTTGGTTTGCTTCCAGCTATCCACAAAGCTGTTCTCTCCTCCAGAACTTGGCTCCAATGAGGTTTGTGAGACCCTCCTTAGTACTTATGTAAAGTAACAGTCCCCACATGACTCCAGAACATTTTTTTTCTTCTTTCTATGCTTTCTTTTTCTCCATAATACTTTTACCACCTGGCAAACACTTGTTTGACTTATTTGTTTACTATTTGTCTTCTACTCCTCACCCTTCCCACTAGGATGTGTGAATCATGTAGGCAACACTATGAATCTCTCTTGTTCATCGGAGTATCGCCAGCATTTAGACTAGAGAGGGACTAGTATGTAGTGGATGCTTGAAAAGTACTTGTATAATGACTGAAGTTGAGCTTTGTGTTGGATGAATAATCTCATTTTCATTATGTTACATTTATTAGTAAATGTAACATCTTGCAGTCTGCTGGAGAGTGTACGATATGACCCCTTGTCCTCCCAAGTATCTTTTTCTTTCTTCCTTACTCTCTGCCAGGGCTGGTTTCAGGTGTTTGTGACCTTTGCAGTCTCACTGATCCATACATTTGATTAATTCTCTACTGTTAATTGTCTTGAAATCCTTAATAGTCTTTGATCAAGAGGTTCTCGTATTTATTTTTAAGTAGGTCTTGAAAGTTATGTAGTGGATCCTGCTTTCTGCTCCCACTTAGAGAATTTCCAGCTACAATAACACATGTAAATGATGCAGTTAAAAAAGAGTGACTTTCAATTTCTGAAGCCCAGAAAAATTATGAAGCCATTATTTAAGGGAAAATTTCATGTGCGTAAATATAATTAGAGCAGGAGAGTAATGAGCTAATGCAGTGATTTTATTTTGTGAAGAGATTAACTAAGATGAGTAGAATTTCTCAAAATTTTAGATTAACATTGTGTTATTAATCTTCATAAATATCACATCCTGAGTTCCCATTAGGTGGAGAGGGAAGCATTTACAGATGATTAAAATGAGGCATAGAGCAAATAAATTGTGAACTTTCCAAGGAAGCACTGACTCATAGTTTTAAACTAAGGGCAAATAAAATAAAGAGACACTTTGTTGTTCTTTAAACTTCAAAATATAATTCAAGATTTAGTACATTTTATTTTTTTCTCAGATCAAAAGTTACCCTTTTATCTATGAGTTATTATTATTTGTAAATACATTTCTACTAATATTCCAATGTAGTAGACTCTCTAATCCATGTTGATTTTGAATTTGAAGACATATTGAACACTTCAAAATGTAGCTTCTTGGATAATATGAATGTTGTTTTTTCCTTTTTATTGGTAATAATAGTAATATTATATTTAAACACTACATGTAATTGGTATGTTATAGTTGTGGTCATATTAAATAGTGCTTGTTTTTAAAAATTTCCCTCTATAGCTATAAATAAACATATAAAGTACCAATAGAATAGAGTATTCTTTCATACTAAAAATAAGTCATCTTTTAAAAGATACAGTGTTTATATTTCAAGATGAGGAACAAAGATTAATGCAAGCTCTTATATTAGAAAAATTAGAAACTAAATAGAAATACCAAACTATGAATAATTTTTTGATAAAAGAGACTACTATATGTCAACATTTTCAAAGGTTTAATGGAAGTCATCAGGTTATATGACAAAAAGTGAATTATTAGAAAAATTGCTTTAAAAAGTTACCTGATTCCTTCTACCCACTCTTAAAAAAATCAACTCTAGGAGTTCCCGTCATGGCGCAGTGGTTAACGAATCCAACTAGGAACCATGAGGTTGCAGGTTCGATCCCTGGCCTTGCTCAGTGGGTTAAGGGTCCGGCATTGCTGTGAGCTATGCTGTAGATTGCAGACGCGGCTCGGATCCTGCGTTGCTGTGGCTGCAGCGCAGACCTGTGGCCACAGCTCCGATTAGACCCCTAGCCTGGGAAACTCCACATGCCGCGGGTGCGGCCATAAAATGACAAAAGGCAAAAAAAAAAAAAAAAAAAAATCAACTCTAAGTAACTTACTGAGAGGATAAAGTAGAAAAGAAACATGTTTTATTCTTGGATAAGGCTGCTCTTTCTTAGAGATGCAAATGAAACTGCATGTGAACTAAGAGCTTCTCTTAGACCACTGTATGTCCCAGTCTGCTATGGGGACACATCTAGAGAAATGTACCATTTATATAGTTGCTATATAGTTCCATCGAAAATTTGCCCACAGATCCTACTTGTTTTAATCTAGAATTAATTCAAGTGTAGTAAGTTTTATAAAGAGATTAACCTAGATCAGTATGAGGAATTCCAGGAGTTTCAGTAGTCTATAACTCAGTAAGTAAGAAGCACAGTCTCATAGAGATAGGAGAACTTCCTGAAACACCTGAGGAAAAATATACTCAATTCAACATACCTCACAAGTCCTGTCATACTGTAGCTTATAATTATGAATGTGGGGCTATTTTCAGCTACAAAGTAGCCCTGATAATTTCAACTCATAAATTTATAAGTTGTATTTGGAACATGAAGATAGGAAGATTGAGAGGTCAGGGCCAAAATCAAAGGATGATTTTGAGCTAGTTTAAGGAGTGTTTGCAAAAGAGAGAAGATGGAGCTAAACCAGTCGTGAGGTTTATCTTAGACAAGATCACAGACTTGACATTTAAACAGTAACGAAAAGATACTATTCTGTGGACATTTATACTAACAGCAGGTTTTTTTAAAGAAATGAAAAACATGATAATGAAACAAATTTTTGCAGAGCAACCTAAAAGCATTGTCACACATTGTTCTTAAGTAATTATCTCTTGCCTCTTATTATCCTAAAGGGTAAAATAGATATTTCTTAACTATAACACTTTTTCTAAAGTAATTATTAATGTTTCTGTCAGAACGCAAATAAGCTGAATTTGCTTGGGAACTATGCTTCTGTGAAGCAATTCACTGCAACAGTATATTTTGTTTGCTTTTTCTTTTTCTTTTCTTTTTATGTAGTTAGAGTCACAGTCTTATTTTCTCTTATTAAGAGTGATCCACAAAAGGAAAATGTTATTGTAATATTTAGACTGAAAAATAAAATAGATACTACATGTAATTTGAATAGAATCTCATTTCTCAGAAATGACAAAAAAAATTAATCTATAAAAGAAGGCTAGCACCCATGGATTGAGGCACAGCTGCTGTAGCCACACTCTCTATTAAAGAACAATATCTTCCAGAGTTCAACAGCCCTTTCACCTCTTTCTATCCTGAAGGCCACTCTAGGCCTTATTGTTGTTATAAAATGACATTGATATTAATTGATATCATCAAATCCTTAGGACTTGTGCCAAACTGAAAAAAAAAATGTTGTCTGGCACTGAAATATTTTCACCCAAATATCTGCACCAAATATCACACACAGTGTACCCAGTTTCCACACACAGTGTACCCAGTTTCTCTCTCCCCCTCTCTCTCTCCCCCAACCCACCTCTCGCGCGCTCATGCGCACTCTCTCTCTCTCTCTCTCTCACACACACACACACACACACACACACACGCACATGCACATTTTGCCCTTGAGGAGAGTTCTAGACAACTGTGAAGTTAAAGGGAGCACAGTCCACATAAGGCCACCTTCACTTTTGACACCAACTGCAAATTGAGGATGTATTCAAAACCACCCTAAGGTTCAATAATTTGCTATAAGGACTCACAGAAAGTGGTTATACTTACAGTAATGGTTTATTTCAGTGACGTGATACAGATAAAATCCTCCAAAGGAAGTAACACTTAGGGCAGAATCTAAGAAAGCACCAAGCATGGAGCTTTTGTTATCCTCTCTCTCTGGAGTCTGGGCAGGCTTACATTTTCATCATTGATGTGAGGTCTACTCAGAGTATTGCTATCCATCAAAGCTCAGTAGAGCCTTAATGGCCAGAGTTTTTTGGGGTTGTTTTTTTTTTTTTTTTTGTCTTTTTGCCTTTATGTAGAGTCACACCCGCGGCATATGGAGGTTCCCAGGCTAGGGGTCTAACAGGAGCTGTAGATGCCGGCCTTCGCCACAGCCACAGCAATGCGGGATCCGAGCCATGTCTTCAACCTACACCACAGCTCACAGCAACGCCAGATCCTTAACCCAATGAGCAAGGCCAGGGATCGAACCCACAAACTCATGGTTCTTAGTCGGATTTGATAACCACTGAGCCGCGAAGGGAACTCCCTTAATGGCCAGAGTTTTTATTGGGGCTTTATTAAGTAGGCATGATTAATTGTCCCTATGGTTAATCACAGGAGTTCTTGTTGCATGGACCAAATCTGTGGCCTTAAATCATTTTATTTCTGGCCTCATCAGTCCCCATCCTAAATACTATTTGATGTGGCAGTCCCTTACCCTACGTCATACTGTCATTCTATGCATCAGGACCCACAGTCCCCAGGAAATCAAAGCATTCCTATCATGTATCATATTCTAGGGTCTAGGATCACTTCTACTAACTAAGGGCAAAAACCAGATCTCACTTTAGGTAAGGATAAATTTTTTATTAAAAGGCCCTAAAGATCAATTTTAGTCAACAGGGTAAGTGTCTTCACTTCTAGTTTTAGAAGATTCACAAAATCTTAGACTGCTTTAATTGAAGTATGCTCACTGTATTACGGTTGATAAGACACTATCTGAAGTTGTAGTTGCCACACGGTAGGAAGAGAGAAACAAAGCAATTGGAAAAGAGTCTAGACTTTTCATATCCTTTATTTATTCATTCATTTTACACTAACTCAGAAAACACGTTCGGTTAAAACTACTCTGTGCCAAGCCCTTTGTTTATTGTGATTGATATAAGACATAAACACAGTCATATGATATGATCAGCACTGGTGTAGCAATATGCACAAAGTAACTTTGCAAGTCAAGTGATCAGTTATGCGTTGAGGGCTCAGCTTCACAGAGAAAACTTTTGAGCTGCCTTTGAGCAGTCTTGAAGAATGTCTAGCGGTCTGCTGGATTGATGCTGAGTGGGAATGTATACAGAAATATCCAGACAGGAGAACAGCACAGGAAAAGAAGAATGAGGAATAACACATTTTTAACATTTAACAACAAAGCAGATTTAGACACACAAAGAAAAAAAAAACCTAAGGCAAAAAAGGTAGTTTTCAAATAATAGACGGCAGTAATCATAGAAAAGGCAATCAGTCTGTCCTGTGTTGTTTAGGAGTTGGTTGCCCTTAAACTCTGTGTGTCAATACCGTATTTTTTTAAAGCCAAGCTTTGGAGCTACAAATTTGAGGGATTAAAAGTCAGAATAAACAAGCTAGCAGTAGTTATAACTCAATATTTGACATACAATAGAGTAATATTTCACTCTGCCTCAAAAAGCTTTCACAGTTGTTACATTGCTCATTGTGCACAACTTTTATACGCCAGGGCTATTGGGCTTGAACGTTTTTTTTTGTCCTAACAACACTCGCTCATATACTAACTAAACATTTCCTGGTAAACATGTGTGACCTTTGTTTAGTGCAGGCTTAACGTGATATTACATTTCTTATTTCCTTCCTTGGCAAACTCTATCCCACTGAATACCAAGGCATATGATTCACTCAGTCCGATGTGTCAACAGAAAAGCTCACCAGAGCAGTGCATGCACATTATATTAAACAAGCTCAACTTCAAGCCTAATGAAAAAAATATATCTTTATTCTGGTTTCAGAGTTTATCTATAAAATTTATTCAGTTGAGGTTATCTTCCCTAACCCTAACCCTAGCCCTAATTCTAACCCTAAATACAGATACTTGATACTGTGAAATCAGGATAAAAAAATAATAGTACATACTATAAAATTAAAAGCAAAATCAAGTTTTGCACAATTGAACTTACAAGTTTGAAGTAATAGATAATTTTTTAGTGTTGAATAGATGAATGCTTTATTACGGTGAAGAAATTTAAGAGTTTGATGTTACCTTGATGGATTAAGGGTAGTTTAAATTAGTAATCAGATTTTGTCAGTATACTGAAAGTGTATCATTTAGTAGGAGACTCGGTTTATCTAAAATCTCAGAATATGTAAATCAAAGTATATAATATGTTTTAGATAACTTGTAAGGTCCTACTCAGGTATTTTCTCATGATTGTCACTTAACTAGATTTTTTGGAATGACAACCCCTCACCCTTTTAGTTAACATATTCCTTCTTTGTACATGCGAATATTATTAATGAGATTAGTGTCAAATATCGCTGGTGTAGGAGCCTTTCTATTTCTAGAAATTAGCACTGCAGATTTATGACTTAAACCATTGGTTTCTAGTTTAAGTTATACAAAAGAAACTTTATCTTTAATTCTTAGAAGGCACCTCTCAGATGTCAGTCACTACGTATGATCTACAAAAACCAATTCATGCTTTAAATGGTAACACAATGAATGGCATAAGACTGCCTTGACATATGTTTTCATAAAACCTTTTATTGTTTTCAAAACTCATGAAAAAAATCTTATTTTACATAATCAGTAATGAACTGAGTTGATATTTCTCTTATCCAATATTCTAATTTGTTAGGAGTTGTGCTTAGCAAAGCCTTAGCTTCTATATGGAATTGCGGATGGACAGTTTTCATCTAGGAAAACTCTACTTTTATATACTCGCATAATTTATTTTTTAGTCTTTTTTTTTTTTTGTCTTTTTAGGGCCAAACCTGTGGCATATGGAAGTTCCCAGGCAAGGGGTCACATCAGAGCTGTAGCTGTGGCCTACACCACAGCTCACAGTAATGCCAGATCCTTAACCCAGTGAGCGAGGCCAGGGACTGAACCTGCATCCCCATGGATACTAGACGGGTTCATTACTGCTGAGTCATAACAGCAGTAAAGTATTCATAATTTAATTCATAATTTAATACTTTGGTTTGTCTGACACATTTCTAAGGTTGTTTTTATTGTTAAAATATAATTAAACTTAAAAGTTGGAAGAAAAACCTAGGTATTTATATGGACAAGTTTACATATATTAAAAAAAAAAATTGTTAACCAGATCTGATAATTCTTAGAGATTTCAATTTAAAACTTAAATATGGCCAGTCTAGGAACTTCTCAAGAAATATATGACAAATAGATGATGAAAAGTTTGATTAGACAGTAGGACAATAACATAGTCAAGTGTACAAATATCTATTTAAGAGAATTTAAGAATATAAATAAGTAAAGTTAATTAAAAGATATTATTTTAAAGGAGCAGGAGAAGAAATAATGCTTATGAGTGTCTGATTACAAAAGATAATAGTAAGTATCTGTCCTGGCAGACAGTTCCTTTCTTTTGACTGGCCAGGATCTCAGAATCTGTTAATGATAAGATTAGCTGGGATAGTAGACTTAGGTGTAATGACTATACCATTTTTTATATCAGTTCATTAAAAGTGATTATAGAAATTACAGGTGACTAGTAACATTCAAGACCGCTCAGAAATCAAACTGCAGCTTCCGTAGCCCAGAGTTGAGTGATTTTTTACAGTTCAGTATTTACTTATTAAACTTCTACCATGTGTGAAATAAAATTACACAGGTTAAAAGAGACAATCTGTGTTCTCAGTAAACTTCCAGTTTGTAGGAGAAAGAGAGACACCCATAAAAGGTGTGATACATGGCACAAATTCATTACACAAAAACTGAAAAGGTAACAAAAAGGAGCATCTGAGCCATTCTAAGAAGATAAGGACTTCATTGGTCATGGTTGAGCCCCCTCTAAAAAAAGAAATTTACTGCCAAAATAAGGCGTGGAAGAATGTTTATTCCAGGAAGGGCAACGGCATGTTCATAGAACATGCAGGAGGCTCAGGTAAAAGGGCACTGTGTGTTTTCTTTGAGAGATGAATTTTAAACTGAGGAATGATGTGAAAAAGTTGAGATGTATAATTGGAACCTGCTGCTCATCTTAGGTGTGTGAATACTGAAAAGACTGTTGTCACAACTCTTAAGTAACTTAATTTAGAAGAGAAGAAAACTTTATGTGAAAAAGTGATGAAAATATGATAGCATGAGAAGAAAATTCTTTTTTGATTTCCAGAGTTGTTTAAATAACTCCAGAAAACAAGTAGGTCATTTCTGCTTTTACACCTCGGTCCTCAGGACCTGCCTCCCCAAACAGGCCTTTGTCTTGACATGGAAAAAGCTTCGCTGAGTTCTGATAAAGTGCCTGAACTAAACTCTTCAGTCTGCTACTAAGCAAGGCATAATTTTCAAGCACAGGAACTTAGAAATAAATGTCGGTATATCTTTGGATGATATCAAGCAACTTGTATGTTGTATTTGAAAAGAATGAGCTATGGATGAGGTAGAGTCTTTTAAGAAATAATAATTTTTCTTATCAAACCTAAGGTCGCTATTGTCCTTAGACTTTGAAAAAGAGACCTTTAGAACCTCTTTCAAATATAGTAGAAAAGAAATCTTTTGAAAAGCACATACAATAGACATTACAGGGAATAAATGTTCAAGTCAATCTATGATGAATCTAAAATGGTATTTGGTTTTGCATTCTCTATATTAGTGTTGCAAAATCAAAAAGAAAATTGGAGATTTTGTTGTTGTTGCCACTTAAGCACCCCGGTTAATTAGTTCATCATTTATTGTGTTTATCTTACTCTCTGAGATAACCTGGCCATTCTTAACAATGTACATTAGTGATCATTTAAATGTATTCAGGCCATAATCATGTATATGATAACCTTGTGGCCTGAAAGAGATTATTTCAACCTTGTGTCTGCTCCAGGGCATTTTGGATCATGTCAAGGTATCATTAGTATCATGGAAAGTTAGAATACGCAGCATATATACTGAAGACTCACATTAGTAGCTTCCTGGGCTCCAATTATGCTATGTCTTCAGGACACTAAGAAAATAATTTTAATTAAAGAAATGCTAATGGAGATTGAGAGAAAATAGCTAATAATTTAAGCAAATGCACTTTTGTTTTTTATAGTTATTGAAAGACTATATTTGCTCCTTTAGTTTCATGGGCTGCAATTTTCTCTAAGCCACAAAAAGTGGTACAGCTGCTGCTCGTAAGGCAGTATATACAAGCTAGCGAAAATCTAAAAGATTGCAGATTTTGACTATGTTTAATTCACCTGCATGCTTACAGATAACAGTCATAACTCGAAGGGCTCACACGCAACCCTACAGAAATAACCAAAACTAACAAAGTGACAGTGATGCTCCAGACTTTTGCTTGGTTAGCTTTGTCCCTATGCCTGCTTTGCCTTTTTCTTCATCTTTTTTCCTCCTGGTGCCTCTAGCTTTGACATCCTATTTTGTCTGCTCCTACTGTGCCTGTCTTGGTTCCCCTAGGTTCATGGCTTGACTACGCCCTTATGTCACAGTGGTTCGAAACTTCTATGTACTAACTCCACTTTGTACTTGGTATCTTCTGTTATGCACTATGCACTACGCACTGTCCTGGGTCTTTCTTATTTCTCACGCCAGCTTTATTTATCAAGAGATGATTCTACGAATGGTTTCTGCCTACCAACTTATTATCCGAAACATTACTCTCTTATACTATGGTTTTCCACTTTTGATAAAGATATGTATTCATAAAAATTTTGTGAAGAAGACCATGTCATGAACTCAATGTTGTGAGTAGTTATTTTGTTAGCTAAGAAGCTCTGGTAACTGCATAATGCCCCAATGTTTCAGAATTTAGTGTGACGCTAGGAAAATAAAATAATTATTTGACTTGAACAGGCTTAGTTCCTCAGTGTCTTAGGAAAATGTATTGTAATTGATTAAAAATGGCAATTCAAGATACAAACGTGTAGAATGCTTGGGAGTCTTATAGAACATAAGGTAGGTGATAGAAAAGGCACTGGCATTTGTTCTGCATTTGAATTTATGTAATAAACAATCACTGTCATGACTTTGAATAAGTAAATCACATTTTATTCCAACTATCAAATGCTCTTCTAATATTTGCTGTTTTATACATGTTCTTCTCTTTCGTTCCTTCATGGTATTACATCTTTTGCACATTTAAGCCATGACCACTGACAACCAGTAACAATCTAATCAGTCATTCTTCAAGTATCTAGCTTTTGTAATAAAAATGCTGGGATTCTCCAACGAAATTCTTTTGAAGTTGACATTTTTCTTTCACCTAAAGGGCAATGTAGAGTAAGAGAAATAGTGAAAGATTCTAAGATAAAAACTGAATGCTGAAGGAATTTCAACATTTGAGACTCTCATAAACATTTTAAGCCACCTTCCTAAATATTTATAAAGGATTTAGAAAGTTTACAGGAATGGATTGAAATATATTCAAATCTTTATAAATTGGGTACAAGACCTCTTTTAGTATCTGAAAGAATATTCTGAGGAATTACCCTATATTAATATTTTGATTAGAGTACTTTTCAGTGAGAATATCTACTGATTTTTCCTCACTCTTTCTATGAAAAAACACCCCCCTCATCTCCCAAGTCCATCCTCCATTGGCAAGTGGTATTTCTGAACAAGATGCTTTAGAATGCACCATGCAAGCATTTTTACACTAAGTTATGTCACTTAGCTTTGTCTATTTGCCTTTAATCTTGTAATGGAATCTATTAAATTTTTGTTGCCCAAGTATAAAATAAACAGCCATGAATCCATTCTTATGAGTAAATGATGAATAAACTAATGAGAAAGAAGAAACAAATTTCCCAAACAGAAGAATCCCAAATAGTTTTGTGTTTACTTCACACTCAAGCAGAGGGAGTCTAACTTTCCACTCCTGAAGTGTATTTGGTACATAGTGTCTTCCTTCCAAAGTCTTTTAAGTATGGAAAAAAGTAACTTTACTGTAGAGAAACCTGACAGACATCTTCTCAATCAGGTGATCAAGGCCAATATCAACATTCATGAATCATGTTAGTAGTATATACACTTGATATGATGGAAATGACACTTTACCTCTGGTCTTCCTTCTAGTAGCAGTAATCAGTCTTATTATGAAAAAACAAAACAAACAAACAAACAAAACACCAGCCAAATTCCAGTAAAGAGGCATCCTACAAAATACCTAACCAGTATTCCTCAAATCTGTCAAGGTTATCAAAAATAACCATAACCAAGATGGTTTATTGCCATCTTGGAAATTTGCCATAACCAAGAGAAGCTGAAAGAGACATGGCAACTAAATGTATTGTGGTATCCTGGTGGGAATCCATATACAGAAAAAGGACAATAAGCAAAAACTAAGGACATATAAACTATAGACTTAATAATACAGGGTCAATATTAGTTCATTAATTATTATAACAAACAGATCATGCTAACATAAGATGTTAATAGGAGAAACTGAGTGTGGGATATAGAGAAACTCAATACTATCTCTTTCAAATTTTTTGCAAATCTAAGTCTTTTAAAAAGAAGATATTTATGTGCTTGTGCATCATATATTTGAACTACAGTAGTTTTGTACCTTTGCTGACAATAATTCACTAAATCTTCATCCCACTCAAAAACAATCAAAAGCATTGTACATAACACAGAGTTATAGTTAAAAAAAATTCAGTATTATTACAGGAAACAAGCAAATTCACCTTTTCTCAGATGGCCAAATACTTGTTTAAATCATCTAGATGACTGAAAAACCTCTTTTCCAATGCTTTCTAATACCAGACAAACTTTATGGATGACCTGAATTGACTATTCTAACTTCCCTGGAACATTCAGATGTACCTTTAAAAAATAATCATCTGTCTTAAGGAGAAGATAATATTTTGGACCAAAAGACTTTTCCAATTCAGCTCAGAAATAAAGTTCCAGGTAGAAATGGAGTAAAATTTTTTATACTGGAAATAGGAATCTGCAAATATATGTTGGTGATACCTAGGCTAATAGATTAAGCAGTGTGGGTTTTCCAGTAAGGGGTCTTTGCTGAATATGTTGTGACCCACTTAGGATAACATTGCCCTTTGTCGTTTTCAGTAAGTAATCCGTGCACTACTCCCAGCTGGCTAGAAGCCCATGTCAAGGTTCAATATCTGGGAACTATATCTAGTCACTTATGATGGAGCATGATTATGTGAGAAAAAAGAATATATATATGTATGTGTGACTGGGTCACCTAGCTGTACAGTAGAAAATTGACACAACAGCTATAATGGAAAAAAAAATCGTTTAAAAATTAAAAAATAAACAAATGCTAATCTAAAATTAAAAAAAAAAAAAAATTGGTGTCTGAGTATCTGAGTGCCAGGCAGTTGCTATTCTGAAATTTTGGCTCATGCAGGAAGTACTTATCATTTCACAAGCAAGAGAGAAGTTCTTATCCTTCCTCTTGAATCCAGCTCTTTTCTGCTTTCCAGCCTACTTAAGTTTCTAGAGTTTTGTCTCTACTTTTAAGTGAGTGTCTCAGTCTCCCTAGAGGGTAAGTATCTCAGTTATATTTGGTTCTTTCTCTATGGAACTTCCTGAACAAATTCCTATCTACTGGCAAACCACTGGCTTCCGGTAAACACAGCTGTTTGATATAGGGCCTAAAAGTGAATGTGTGTGTGTGTGTGTGTGTGGCAATCTGTAGAAAAATTTCTTGGTCACTTATTATAAACCTTTCCAGCTGAGAGGAGCATAGGGGAGATAAGCTAATCTTTACAGCAAGATAGTTAAGGGAAGAAAAAAGCAATGCCTTATTTTTCTTGAGGAAAACAGACTCTGTATTCTTTGTTAGCAGAAAAAGTTATGGGTCTGAGGTATAGGCAACCTTGACATTTCTGGTTTGGGAGCATAGTTTTATCTGTTTTATACAATGTTATGCAATTGAGAAATAAATAGGAAGAATGTTTTGTTCCACTAGCATGTGCTGTGATAAGAGAAAACTTAAACTTATGATATGTTAAATATGGCCCTTGGGCTTACTAAAGGGCCTTGATTTTTTTTTTTCTTTTTTGGTGGCGGCTGGCTAAAGCAGAACACAATATCCAGGTGAAGATCTGTGTATTACAAGGAAAAGTTAAACAGAGAAGCATCTCTAATAATTGTTATTTATTACAACACTAAAATAGTGGGAACTAAATCCTCCACAAAGTAATTGTGGAGTGAGACTTTTCTTTAAGTTACATTAAATTAGCATAGTGTATACAATTATTCTGTTTTAAAGTGAGTTATATATTTTAATATAGGAAATTAAAAAATATAGGGAGTTTTAGAATGATACATGAGTAACTTGGTTTTGCTTCAAACAACATTTTCAGTTATATAACAAGTAAAAATATGAAACTCTTATAAAATTAAATATCAAATTATCTCAGACATATACAGATAGTTGCCAAAAATAACAGATCACAATTTTTATATATTTTATTTTGATCCCATTTGCCTTGTTTTTTTATTAATTGCAATTTTAAATATGTTGTACTTCATTAGTATTAAATTAACAAATGAGAATCTGAAAATAGTCTCTAAAAACATTAATCCATTAATATGACCGTTAGAAGACAAAATTCATCCAAAACAAAAGCCTCCGGCAGAATAAAGCAAATATGTGTTTATCACCGTTATACAGCAAATAAAATATTTATGTTTTTAGAACTATATTAACAGAACTGAGGAAAGTAAACATTGTGATTTTTAAGGTGTAGTGAAAAATATTTTGAGAGTTCACTTGTGGTCTAGTGGTTAGAATTCGGTACTCTCACTGCTGCATTCCTAGTCTGGGAATTGAGAACCCATATCAGGCTGGTGCATACTGTGGTCAAAAAAAGAAAAAGAAAACGAAAAAAATTTCCTCCAATATTTCTTTGCTCACTAATATAAAGATATATGGTCCTCTTAGATTGTTTCTATTTTCTTAAATAATGGGACAACAAACATCCCCAAAGTTAGTCAAAATTATAGTGTTACCCAGTAAAGTTCCATATTTCCACTGAGTTCTTGTCTTTCTGTTTATGCTCTAGTAAACTGGTAATTATTGCACTTTCCCTTTCTATATTACAACTGGTAGAATAAATAAAAAGACCAAGGATAAGTGACATTTAATATCAAAGAACATCCCTCCTGAAAGTACATCCATCGCATGACTTCAACAAATTATACTTACTAAATATTTTTGTTCTTTTATCTTAATCCAGTCCTAGAATAGAAATATGCATTTATTATTTTTTGAAAGCGAAAAGATCATTACTAGAAAACAAAATTTGTCTGTATGGTCTTTGTAGTTAATAATGTACAGCCTTGCAAATTGCAAAAGTTCAAGATGGTAGTGGCATCTTCATTTAATATTGTTGCAATAGCCAGTCATCCATTAAGTGAAAGTTTGTGAAATCACGGTTCTCCTCTTATTCTTTTATTTTTAATTAAAGCCGCAGAGAATCATTGATTGAAATGTCTTTTATCCTCTTATTGCTTTTATAAAAAAATTACCTCAGTCTTTTATACTCCTCCTTAATCATGAATGCAAATAAAATTCAAAATGTAATCAGCAGCTGCTGAAAGAGAGCACTGAGCAAACTGGGTTGCCATGGGAACTGTGAAGTCAGTCCTTGACCAGACAAAGAATAATACCTGTGTGTGTGTGTGTGTGTGTGTGTGTGTGTGTGCGCGCGCGCGCGCGCACACATGCACAGATGCTTAACAACAGTTTACAAGGAACAACTGAAAATATGTCAAGGTTTTTTCCCCCCAACTAAATTGTTCATTTCTAGATATTTAGATTAAAGGTGAATAAATTCAACTATTGCATTAAATTAGTAAGAGGTTGCTTCTCTTTTGAGACTGGATAATCGTGTCCTGGATGAAGCTACAGGTATGAAAATAGTACTATTTCACAAGAACCAAACATGGTAAATATTGAATGCCTTCATTTGCAAACAAATAAACAATTAACATAATTATTTGGCCTATTAGTGCTGTCATCATCCTTGCCTTCATTTCTCCACCAGGCGTTGCAGCATTTTAATATGTTTTTTTCTCTTGGGAAAGAATTATCTCCCATTCTAAGCTGCTGGGGGAAAGTATTGTTAAGCTTTTTAAATGTTGAATATAAAGGTCATACCACTGAGGGATTTTCAGCTGTGAGTAAACACATTCAGAGAAAACAGTGTTCCACATCACTCTTAATGCAGCAAATGTAGTTTTAAACTGACTGCCACAAAGTTTGAGTATCTTAATTTGACATGAGAAATGGCCATTGCTGGTAATAATATCATTAGACTCCACATATTAGAAGGACTTTATTAAAACTTATTAACAAGTCTGTGTAAAAAATAAAGACAGTTTAAATCTCTGTGGCCTTAGATTTGTTCTGCATTGACATACCTTTGGGGAGAAACATATTCCCAATTAATAAGAAATGAAAGCAGCCATCATTACTGGTAGAGAATTGAATTTAAATTGAGGACACTTGGAGAGATGATATGCTACCTGCCAAAGGTGTTGGGAAGGTGTTTCATCATTCCTCTCTATCCACTTTGCCAAGAGGCAAAGATGCTACCGTTTTTTTTTTTTTTTTTTTTTTTTTTTTGTACATATAGCCTCCTGAATACCTTTTTATTCAGGTACTCTCTTAATCGATCCTCAAGATGGGTCATTGTGATTCCCTCTGCTTTACAGCTGAGAAAATATAAGCATTGAGGGTTCAGTGACTTGTGTAAGATGGCTAAGAAAGTTATTGACAGGGGAGAGGTTAAAATTTATTTCTGAATGGGATGAATCTCAAGAAGGTTTTACCTTTTTCCTGACTTGATAAACTTGGAATTATGCAAGAGCTGGCACAAAGATTACTAGTTGAAGTTAGTAGAATATAGAAATACCATTGCTATCTAGTTGTAACCTGAAATGCAACCATGTGTTCTGCCTCAACTAACAAAGAATGTGGTTAGCAATTTATTTACCATTTTTTCTGACCTTTCTTTTACTTATCTATCAGTGTTTCTTATCATGTAATTTTGCTGTGTACTTTATTGTTCTGTCAGTCACTTTCCCTGGTCTGTCTCAAGCAATCATTGAAAACTCATTTCCTTCTAATCATTTCAGCTTGGCAATGATGTTAAAGATAGCAAAGAATATTTTTTACCTAGAAAATAAACCATTCATTTTATCAGAGTTTTTAAACAAATTACAGTTATTTTATGTATTATTGTTTGCAAGATAGTTTAATTTCTTTGGAATTGTATATTATACTAAAATATTTTTAAATTTTTAAAATTCTTTTTATCACCTGCTTGCTTCATGAAGAGGACAGTGGTTGGTAGTGCACTTATAATTGGTATATAATTCAGTATAGAATATTTTTTCTTCTATATTCAAGTTAATATGATTCTGAGGCCAATCCTCTGATCCTCTGAGTTTTTTAAAAAAAATGTCATTTCTTCTCCTGGGCTTCTCTTCATCTGACATTTCAAAGGAACTCCAGGACTGTTTCTTCCTTCCAAAGGGATTAGTCTTGGTTTCTATCCTGGAATATTCTGTCAGTCAGCCCAAGGATTTCATATTTCTCCACTATTGCTGCAGTCAATGAACATGGCATAGAGTCACTCACAAAATCCAGGGCTGTCTTAGCAATGTGGAAAGAATTCTCATGAACCTATAGTAGTTCACTCCCTTACAGCAGTTAGTCTCCCTTGTTGCTGGTTCACAGGAAGTGGCCTCAGCTACCACTGGTGAGGAATGAGCCTCCCTACCAAATATCTATAGGCAGCACCACAGGCTTCTCACATGTAGTAGTCACTAAAGGCAGATTCCCCAGCAGTAAGCCTGTTGGAAAAGATCTCATTGTTACCACCTTCCAGAAGGTCCTCAAAGCTAATTGTAGCCTTATTTTTCCTCTAACATTTTCCCTCCTCTGGATTGTACAGGATGAGTTTTTGTAAATGACTCAAATATTTGCATGATGGAGGTGGTTTGTAAACTCAACCATTTATCAAAATTCTCTAAAGAAATGTCATCTAAAACATAACAAAACTGTGGGTACTTATCACAACTATGAAAAAGGAATGAAAAATAACTCAATCAAAACATTCACAAAATTAAGATTAATCATGTGGTAGCAATGGGATTATAGACATCTTTCTTTTGTTCCATCACTTTTTGTAATATCATTAAATTATTGCATATTGTTTAAATAAATAATAAAGCAATTGGAGGGTTTAAGGGATTATTTTGTCTAGCTTCATGAAAGCTGTATAATATTTTCTGTCCAACCTGATTCCTATTTTTTGATTTGTTGAGAAATTCAGAAAGTATAGAAAGCTTTCCTATACCAGGCCAAGAACAACTACTTCAAGTTATCTCTTAGAGTAGATTAAAAAATAGCACTTTATATTTAAATGTTAACACACACCATATCAATTTTATTATGTCATCACCTCTTTTCTGGATTTGTTGAGTCTTATTCAATATTAGCTAGTTATATCTATCATTAAGAGAATGTTTTAGGAAAAAGAAACCACATTGAAAATTTATTTATCATATTCTGTTAAAATCTAAAAGTCTAGTAAGAAATGAAATTGCTTAAAAAATCAAAAGAATGTAAAAAGTTTAAAGTCCAAGACTATAGTAAGAAAAAAATAAAAAATAAACTTTTTTTTTTTTTTTTGTCTTTTGCCTATTATCTAGAGCCACACCCGTGGCATATGGAGGTTCCCAGGCTAGGGGTCTAACAGGAGCTGTAGCTGCTGGCCTTCGCCACAGCCACAGCAACGCGGGATCCGAGCCGCGTCTGCAACCTACACCACAGCTCACGGCAACGCCGGATCCTTAACCCACTGAGCAAGGCCAGGGATCGAACCCGCAACCTCATGGTTCTTAGATTCGTTAACCACTGAGCCACGAAGGGAACTCCTAAACTGTTTTATCTTAAAACATTTTTTAATAAAATTGTGTCATATTTTATCCTTCATTCTCTCATTTTAGCCTCTTTTATACACATTTAGAAAAGTACTTTGCTTTTTTTAATTTTCCAGTGTTTCCAAATTTGAAAATATGGAGGACAGATATCAGTTAAACAACCTGTTTCCATTTCCTTTGAATAAACATAACCAAAAATGAGATTATGAGATCAAATGGTAGATCTATTTTTTAATTTTTGAGGAACCGCCATACTCATAATGGCTGCACCAACTTACATTCCCACCCACAGTGCACAAAAGTTCCCTTTTCTCCACATTCTCAGCAACAGTTGTTATTTCATCTTTTTGATAATAGCCATTCCAATACGTATGAGTTGATATCTCATTGTGGTTTTCATTTGCATTTCCTTGACAAGTAGTGATGTTGAACACCTTTTCATGTACCTGTTGACCATTTGTATGTCTTTATAAAAATGTATATTGAGATTCTCTACCTATTTTTTAATCCGATTGATGCACTGAAACCTGGAGTTATTGCCACAGCAAATCCTCATGAGCCAGTTAAGAGCTGTTTCTTTGTTATAATCTTGTTACCCTCATGGATATAAGATCCATTGGCTTTCAGATCTCAGGTTTTTATTTTTATTTTTTGAAGGGGGGGCTTGCTCCACAGGTGGAAGTCTTAAAAGTTGTGGTGGCAGATGTTGAATCCAAACCCTTCACTCCACAGGAAGATGCCAGAAATTATGATTGTATGTCACTGTGGCAGGTGTGCAGTTTATGACAAGAGTGTGCCTCAGCCTTTCCTACTTATTTCAATATGAGTATATTCTTGTTTGCCTAATATATAGGAGTAGCTCAACAAGTTTCTAGATTCCCTTCAGAGAGAATTGCTACATGTTTAGCTGTAGATTTGATGTGCCCATGGGAGGAGGTGAGCACAGCAACCTTCTGTGTTTCCATCTTGGAATGAAATGCCCACTGTGTCTTTGATTGTTACTTAATATCAGGATATTGTTCCTTGCTATAATGAGTTATGATCCTTGTAGGTAAAAACAGTTTGATGTGTCATTCTTACAGTTTGATATGTTAGTTTGGGGATATACTTTAATACTTCATTTACAGTTAAGGCATAGATTTATTATTCCTTTTTTTATTTTTTGGCTGTTTCTTTGAAATAGAATAGGAATTTTGTGAACCATAGTCAAAAGAGTTGTATAGAATCAAAATATCTTTATCACACAAGGGTCTACCTCCCTCTCCATGTTCTTACATTGCTAAGATTATTAGTATTGATAAAAGCAACGCTAGATTTTCCATACTGTGATTTTTCTATTTGCATGTCCTTTGCTTACCCACAAAAGAGTAAGAAAAATGTAGGAATATTGATAATAAATTTGAAGACCTTATCCAACTTAAAACTTAGTTATCTCTTGTACTTTTTCCACACAGAAAAAATATAATACCTTTTACTTAAAACAACTGACAGCGTTGAGTGATTAACTCCAAATTTCAAACAGTTTTACTCAGTGAATTGAATTTTAGTGTTATATTTGTTCCAGAGAGTTAACAAACAGCAAACACTTACATTCTTTTAAGTAATAAGGTTTTAAGAATTTTAATTTCTTTACTAAAGAAGACAAATATCATATATTTTCACTGAAATTTCTTGCTTGTGTTAGCTACAGGCCACCCTTGTAACTCATTTGCAGTATAAATTCCTTTCACATAGGATCATGGAAGAGTTCCCTTTATGCTTCTCCCATCTACAGCAGTCACCTTTTGAATCCGCATTCTTAATTTACGACATGCTGCTTTTTTTAATCCTTTGTTGCTATAATGATGCCATCATCTTCTGAACTCATTAAGGTCCCACATAGGTTTATACGTGTTTTAGTGACATCTTTATCTTTTAGAACAGTTTGGAAACCTGCAGGGATATAGAATTGCTACAGATGGACCGTTATGCAAAACTAAGTATATCAAGCCTCCCCAAACTGAAAAGGGAAAGTATTCTGGAATGTAAAAGAGACATATGTTCCAGCCATAGATGTTGGTTTATGGAGGTCAAATATGCACACTGATCGTTTTCTTTTAGCAGCTTAGAGGTGCTGACCATAAAGATTCATACATGACTTTAAGAGGCCCGAAAGAACCAGAAACATGCTGGTAATTTACTTGATTATAAACCTTCTATTCCCAAAGGAGATAATATAGAGATCAGAATCAGCCAATGCTTGATTGAAATAGGAATATAAATGAAGGAAAATGGATAATTATAATGCTGAGCAGGCTGGAAAAGAAAACATCAAATGAAATAGTAGCATATGTAAAGATTCCACTAATTCTGAGTTATGATCTTCTAAATGAATAAATCTGATCTTTCAAAGTAAACAATAAAAAAGTAACCTAGATTCCATAACTCTCAATTTCTAAATACTCTTTCCAATTGTAACTATCTTTTTTTAATTCTTAATATGTCATTCATTAGAAAGGGCTTATTTATTTTCAGAAGTTCTAACTTAGAGAATTAACTGAATTGGGAACTGGAAAGTGGCAGTGTCACCCGTGACTGGTATACAGTTTATAATGGAGTATGAAGACTGAAATATATAAACAACTCAAAAGAATTAGAAAAAAAATAAAAAAGATTGATTTTCATGGCTCCATATTACTAGTTCTAGTACTAAGCTCATCAGGTAAGCCAATAGTAAAACATTCTTTTTATTATCATTGACATCCACTTTAACAAGCATAGTACAATAAGCAGAAAGCACAGAATAGGTGTGCAGAGGGGCTGAGAGAAGAAATTTTCAGTGTAAAATTTTTTCAGTCTAAATTTTCAGTCTAAAAAATGTATTATGTGTAAACTGCACGTGTGTATGTGCATTTGTCATTGACTCCTAACTTACTGAGTAAATTGATTTTCTAGGGTTAAATGAGGATATAGTAAAGGAAGCACAGAATTTACTGACCTCAACTTTCCCATCTGTTATCTAGCTGCTGAATCTTGATGTGTTTCTAATAGTTTAAATTCAGGTATTCTAGAGAGTAAGCATTAGAATCATAACATTTCTTTCTTCTAAATTCTCTCAGCTAAAACGCAGTATATGCTAGCAGGATTGATTATTGTAATAGAAAATTATTTGGGGGTTAATATATTAGACATAATTTGTTAAATACTAAAAAAAAAAATTTTCAGTTTTGTGAAATACTGATAGGAAAATTAAGAATGTAAATAAAGGGGCCCCCCGTGGCCTAGTGGTTAAGGATGCAGCATTGTTACAGCTGTGGCATGGTTGGAGCCCTAGCCTGGGAACTTCTACATGCTTCAGGTGCAACCAAAAAAAAAAAAAAAAGCAAAATCAATAAATATTTTTTAAATGTAAATAAAAACAAAATGAATTAAAGGACTTATAGCTCTATATATAAAACTCAAAAGAACCCTGGGAAAATACCAAAGGAAACTGGGAAAGAAAATGTATCTGGAAATAAGTTTTTTGTTTGTTTGCTTGTTTATTATTGTGTGTGTGTGTGTGTGTGTGTGAGAGAGAGAGGGATTGAGATTTTTTTAGCATATTTAGTCAATACCAATTATTGCTTCTTAATATAGGAATAGGATTATTTATATTTGATAAGCGCATATTTCAGCATTCCTGTTCCATTTAGTAAGCTTCTAACAATGAGAAACAGAACATTTGACCTATAGTGACATAAAATATAAGGACATGTATTTTTTAGAACAAAAAGTCTTAAGACACTTGATTCCAGAATTTGCTTTAATTTTCTTGTTCTTTCTCTCATGCTCACAACATAGCTGCTGCAGCCTCAGACCTCAGTCTTCACATAATCATGTTTCAATGCAGGAAGCAGGTGAGGGTAGAGACAGTGTGAAGGAGAGGGAGAGACAGAGATAGAGAGACAGAGAGAAAGGGAGGGAAACCTCTCTGTGCATGGCTTATTTCTTTTAACAGGGCTGCTAACCTTCCTGAATGCTTGCTTCCATCCCATTGACTAGAATTGTGTCAGTGAACTTCCCTAGGTTCAAAGTAGTATCTGGTCTTGTTTTTATTTTTTGTTTATTTTGTTTTGTTTTGTTTTAAGTTCTCAAATGTGGAAACTGAATAAGGAAAAATAGTAGTAGTATCTAATGTTACTCAGCCATTAAAAGGAACGAATTACCAACATTTATAGCAACATGGATGGACTTAGAAATTATCATGCAAAGTGAAACCAGTCAGACAATTAGACAGCAACACCCAATGATACCGCTTACATGTGGAAACTAAAAGACACAATGAACCTTCTTACAGAACAGACAATGACTCACGGACTTTGGAAAACCTTGGTTTTTCAAATAAGACAATCTGGGGGGGTGGGGGGATGCACTGGGGGTTTGGGATACAAAATCTGTAAAATTGACTTGTGATGATTTATGCACACCTATAATTGAAATAAAATCCATTAAGAGAAAAAATAAAAAAATAAAATAAAACAAACAAAAAAAAATAAAATAAAATAACTGCCACAAATCTTACCTGCGCTTAATATTAATTTTACAGTGCAGAGAAGTCACAAAGATTGCTAGGCAAAGCCGTTAAAGTTTATTTTTTGTCAGATAGGCATGTTCAAAGTTGAGTTTTATTCAATTCACCTTATCTTCTATTTTTAGGAAATAAAATTACACTGAAAGTTGATGTATATAACCATGTTGTAAAATTCAGGCTTTTCTGGTTTTTGTCTTTCTCTTTAATATTTCATGTTCCACCTTCAGTTTTATTCTTTGGTGTAATTTTTTCCCAGAAGAAAGAACTCTGTTAGTGTTTTGCACTGAAGCTAATGCATTGAATTGCCAGACAGTCTGCTCTCAAACAAAGATAACCTGAAATCCTATGTGAAAATTTAAATTCAATAATATGAGTTAACATATTTAGCTAACAGCTAAAGCTAGGTTTAACTTGATCTCTTCTCAGGTATGTGTTTTCATAATCAGAGGCCAATTTTTTAAGCATTTGCTGATCATTTTTATGAATACATTACCGGGGTCATATCTGTACTTCAAAGTAAAGTGAATACATTTTTTACACTTTTCTCAGCAATAATCTTGATTGGAATATTTTACATTAAATTTTCCTTACCCACTATTCACTATTTTCTTACTTACCTTTAAAGTTGAGGAATGTCTCTATTTGTCAGTATTTGTTTTATTTGAACTTAGAACGACTCAGCTACTGAGATTTGCCAAAGAAATCTTGTCTGGTTTTAAAAAATAGTTCTTCATATTGGATTTGGTAATCAGTAAGCTCTTTGCTTTGTGTGCCATTAGAGTTGGCCCCATGGACTCAACCAATTGTGAATCGAAAATATTTGAGGGGAAATAAGACAACTAGAAATTTCCAAAAAGCAAAACTTGAATTTGCTGCAGCTATTCACATTTACAGAGCATTGACATAGTATTTACAACTATTTACATGGCATTTGCATTGTACGAGGCATTATAAGTATTGTAGAAATTATTTAAAGTGTCTGGTAGGATGTACAGTAAGTTGGTTATCTGCAAATACTACACCATCTTATATGGGACTTTAGCATTAGTGGATTTGGTATCTGTTGAGATCTTGTAACCAGTCTACTGAGGATACTGATCATATTGCTTAAATTGTTATCTAAGATATAATCCTCTTTGGCTTAAAATACAGAAAAGTTAGGGAGTCCCCTTGTGACCCAGTGGGTTAGGGACCTGCATTGTGGCACAAGTTTGATTCCTGGCCTGGGAACTTCTGCATGTCATGGGCATGGCAAAAATAAAAAAAGGGAAAAAGAAAAATTACCCAAATCTCTCAACTTCTATATTGTATAAAGTTTTCCTGCTAGTATATACTGAGTTTTCTGAAAGTCCATTATAATGTACATTTTAATATCTAAAATTATTTTAAATTTTTCTAATTAAAATATCTTTCATTTGGCTCATTCCAAATATGTGTTTTTCTTTACCCCATGAATTTAATGCAAGTTCAATATATTAAAGTAATTGTGTTCTGAAAGAAATTGCTAGTGTTCAGTTTACTTTGGTATTGGAGTATTAGCAATACTCCTTGCAAAAAAAAGGCAGTGTATTCAATCTGTCCTGATACCGTATAATCATTTGCATTGCACTTAATCACGTTGTAGAAGGATAGTCATCTTGCAGAATCTCACCAAAAAATACTTTCTTTCTCTAGAAATAACAGGAGCTCTCAGTAATTTGAGCTTGCTAAGGGGCAGCTGCATGTAATGTAAATACATAAATCAGGTTAATGCAAGGAGCCACACTTCCATTTGATAACATTTGAAGTGCATGTCGGAAATGCAGAAACATAATTAAGGCAAATGAGTATAGCTTGTTAATATTACAAGAAAAGGAAAAGTTTTGCAGATTTCTTAAACTTTACTAAAATGAAAGTAAAATTATCTGGACAAATAAGTAGTTTCATTTTAGACTAAGATGAAGTTTCTTAAGCTTATCACAATTCACATTTGGACTGGAGGCTTTCTTTGTTGTGTGTGTGTTGTGGGGGAATATCACATGCATTGTAGTATGTTTAACAGCATCTTTAGCATATTCACTTGCTGTCAGTAGCATCCCCCTAGTCCTGATATTAAAAAAAAAAAATGCCTGTAGACATCACCAAATGTCATCTGATGGGAGGTGGGAGGCAGAACTCTGGTTAAGAGCCAGTGGACCGATGGCTGAATCAAATCCTTTTTTTTTCCTTGTCTTTTTGTATTTTTTTGAAGGCCGCACCTGTGGCATACGGAGGTTCCCAGGCTAGGGGTCTAATCGGAGCTGTAGCCTCTGGCCTATGCCACAACAGTGCCAGCTCACAACAATGCCAGATTCTTAACCCACTGAGCAATGCCAGGGATCGAACCCACAACCTCATGGTTCCTAGTCGGAATTGTTTCTGCTGCACCACGACAGGAACTCCTTCAGATGTTTTCAATTTTAAGTTGCCCGATTTGGACATTTGAATGTTATGGCACAATGTAACAATAATATGTTTTTGTTACTATGGAGTAGACAAATAGTTTGGTTAACATACTTTGGCACATACAAAGATAAATGAGAGAAACAGTTTTAGGGAGTTGCCTGGTGGCTCAGCAGGTTGAGGATCCAGCATTGTCACTGCGGTAGCTCTGGTTACCATTATGGCCCGGGAGCTTCTGCATACCATGGGTAAGGCCAAAACAAACAAACAAAAATCAGTTCTGGTACAAAGTTCCTACTTAAACTTTCCTCATTCTGTTTTCCAAATAAAATAAGTTTAACAGTGTTCTTAAAAGTGTTTCCAAAATATCTCCTTATCGTTACAGAACAAAATCACTAAATATATAAACCCTATACCTCTACCTATTAGATTGATACTTTATTTTTTCATTATCTAGAGAACTGCCATATTTAATATTTTTCATGTAAAGTTCAAAGTGCCCACAAGGTTTTTTTTTTTTTTTTATTCCTTTCTCAGAGGTCTGTTTCTTTGTCTGCTTATAGTTTAAATTAAGACCAATAGGAATTCTATGTTTAGTCAAAGCACAGCTAGATGTTTTGATGGAGAGAGTTTGCTTTGCCATGAAATGCTGCTGTTTATTTGTAAACCTCTCTGTGTACATAATTTGACAGCATTTTAGACTCCCCAGTTAATGAGGCTAGCAGCAGCCTCTATCCCCTGGGCCTAGTCAATTTGATACCATCTCCATGTAGGTTGTCATAGCTATGTTTACTTCATTTGTTGTATTGGGAAAACCAAAATCAGATTCTTCAGGTGGTAGAATAATAATTTTATTTTTACTTATCTTCCTCTCATTTCTCTGACCCTCACAGAGTTTAGATTTCTGACTACTTGCTACATTGCTACAAAATAATGTGTTGAATAGATGAAAATATTAATCAATATTTCCTTTGAGTGATCTAGATATTTCAGTAGATATATTTCCTTCTGAAAGTCATGTATTTTCAGTATTAGTATCAACCTCTCTATATAAGCATGATTATATAATTAAATGGAGCAGCATTTATGTTAACTTGATGACAGTTATAATTGCACAAGATCATGAGTGCTAATAGGATAAACCAGAGGAAGCAGGAAGAATTAAATTATTGTTAATTCTACAATATGTATTTGTTTAACAGTTGTGTTTTTATCCATGCCATCTTTCTTTTAATGTCTTTGTTTTAGTTTTTTTGTTTGTTTTTTCAAAAGTAAATTTACAGAATTTTATCGAAGCCAGTTTAACAAATGAAGGCAAGTTTGAAGATTTAATGGTATACGGCAGATAGAGTGAAATGCTATTTTGGAGATATCTCTCTAATGCTATATATTTGCCAAATTTCTTCTGTTTTTTGATGATGTCTAACAAATGTCTTCGCATTTTAGATACTTAAATCATTTTTCTTCCTCAGGTCTTTGAATGGACTAGAGGGAACCCAACTCAGACTGTAGGTTAGGCTCTTTTTATGATGCATACAGGAAGGACCATAGACCAGGCCTATGCATGACTGCTATCATTCCATTGGCTATGATAAGTCACGTGGCCAAGCCAAACCCAAAATCAATGGGCAGGGAAATAAACTCTGGCAGTTCCTGTGATGGACATTACAACATCAGTGGTATGGATGTACAATTCTGTTAAGGAAAAGAGTAAAGAATTGGGTACTACTTATTCCACAAAAGGCAGAATTGTCAGAACAAACTCAACCAACTCACAAGTTTTATTCAACGACCACCCTTACTAATAATTGGTAGAGCATATACATAAAAACTAGGCAAAGACATAGGAATCTTCTCTGGAATGGTCCCTCAACCTGTCAAATACAATTTCAGAAAGTACCTTTTTCTACACTGAAACACATTTTTGGTTGCACTCATAATTTGTATGGAGTCTTAGATGCTTAGATATCACACTGAGACAGAGAAACTATGTATCTTATTGATTTTAAATCTCTCTTTCCTAATCTATATTCAATGATATAAATTTCTTCCAAGCGTTGATTTTACTCCATCACATACATTTTGGTAAGTTGTGTTTTTATTTTTATTTAGTTAAACATATTTTTAAAATTTCTCTTGAGATTTGTTTTTTGAACCAAGTGATCTCTAGAATTATATTGCTTAATCTCCACATCTTTGGGGATTTTCCAGTCATCTTTCTCATTGATTTCTAGTTTAATTCCATTCTTCTCTGAGAGCAAATTTTATGATTTCTATTCTTTTAAATTTGTTAAGATGTGTTTCATGGCCCAGCATGTGGTCTGTCTTGGTGAATGTTTAGCAGATTGTATATTCTGCTATTGTTGGATGAGGTAGGATACAGATGTCAATTATATCCAGTTTATTGACAGTGTTGTTGACCTCAACTATATTCTTACTGACTTTCTGCCTGCTGGATATGTTTGTTTCTTTATTTTAAATTTTTATTAAAGTATAATTGATTTACAGTGTTCCTTCAATTTCTACGGTACAGCAAAGTGACCCAGCCATACATGCACATACATTCTTTTTTTTTTTTTTTTCTTACTGTCTTCCATCATACTCTAAATCAACAAAACAGAAACAGATCATGGACATGAAGAGCAGACTAGTGTTTTCCAGGGGGCAGGGAGGAGAGAGAGGACTGGATATGGAGTTTGGAGTTGGTAGATGCAAGATAGTACATTTAAAACAGATAAGTAATGGAGTCCTACTGTACAGCACAGGGAATTGTGTCCATTCTCTTGGGTTAGATCTGTTCATTTCCTGAGAAAGAGCGTTGAAGTTTACAACCATGAAAGTGTGTTCATCTATTTCTCCTTGTAGTTCTCTGAGTTTTTCCCTCATGTACTTTGGCCCTCTGTTAGGTTCATGCACAGTAAGGGCTGTTATGACTTCTTGGAGAATTGATCCCTTTCTCATTATGTAGTCGCCTTCTTTATCCCTAAAATTTTCCTTACTTTGATGCTGTTCTTTTTAAAATTAATATAGCGAAGCCTGCTTTCTCTTGATTAGTGTAAGCATAGTATAATTTTCTTCATCCATTTAATCTGTATGACTTTATATTTAAAGTGACTTTCTTTTATACAACATATACTTGGGTTGTGTTTTTTGATGCACACTGACAATCTCTTTCTTTTAATTGGTAAATTTAGTGATTATTGATATTGTTAGATTGATATCTACCATATTTGTTACTATTTTCTATTTGTTACGCTTATTCTTTGTTCCAAATTTGTCTTTCTGTCTTTTGCTGCTTTTTGTGGTTTTTATTGAGCATTCTATACAATTCAATTTTCTTTTTCTTCCTAGCATATCAGTTTTTTTTAATTTATGAATTGTTTTAGTGAATTCCCTAGATTTGGCAACATCTGCCTACAATTAATCCAAGTTCACTTTCAGAGAACACTATACCATGTCATGAAATACCTTACAATACCTAAATGATATTTATTCCTTTTTCCCATCCCTGTATCATTAGCATCATTCATTTCACTTATATATAAGCATACATAAGTGTATGTATATATGTGTATGATAACATATATGATATACATCATCAATACTGTTATTATTTTGAGCAGAATAAGAAATTTTTAAATTTTACTTTCACTTGTTCCTTCTTTGATGCTTTTACTCTTTTATATAGATCTGAGTTTATGAATTACATTATTTTCTTTCTCTCTAAATAACTTAACATTTCTTACATGTCTATTTCAACACATTTCCTCAGTTTTTTTATTGATAAAGTATTGCTCCTTCCCTTTTGAAAAATAATTTCTCAAGGTTCAAAATTCTAGGTTAGTGTTTTTTTTCCTTCTTTTTTCTATTTATTTTTTTAATATAGTGATTTCTTATTTTTCCATTATTACTGGTTTACAGTTTTCTGTCAATTTTTCAACTATACAGCGTGGTGACCCAGTTATGCATACATATATAGATTCATCACAAGTGATTAGACATAGTTCCTGGTGCTATACAGCAGGATCTCCTTGCTTTTCCCAAAGGCAGTAGTCTACATCTATTAACCCCAGACTCCCAGACCATCCCATTCACTCCCCTACCCCCTTGGCAACAAGTCTGTTCTCCAAGTCCGTGATTTTCTTTCTATGTTTTTTTTTTTTTTTTCCCT
>PVHT020000886.1:2304949-2328472 GCA_004024745.2 Catagonus wagneri | reverse complement strand
GTGCCATTTGAAGTTCCCCTACAATCCTTGGATATTCTGTTCTGTTTCTGTTTATTTGTGTTTTGTTTTGTTTTTGTTCTCTTTGCTTTTTGGTTTTTGAGAAATCTTTTGATACCTTCTCTGTCAGCCACATCTAGTCTAGTAATAAGCATGTCAAAGGCATCCTTCATTTTGTTAACGTGTTTTTTTTGTTTTCTTTCATTTTTTTTATCTCTCTGGTATTTGATTTTGTTCTTTCTTTAGGATTTCCATCTCTCTGTTTACATTGTCCATATATTTTGTATGCTGTCTACTTTATCCTTAGAGTCCTTAGCATTTTAATCATATTTTTTTAAATTCCTGGTCTGATGATGTTAACATATATGCCATGTCTGATTCTGATTACTGCTTTGTCCCTTCAATTTGTCTCTTCAGATTGTGGGGGGGTTTGGCTTTTGTATGCATAGCAGTTTTATTTGATAATCCAGACATGATAAACTGTGTAAAAAGAACTGCTGTAAATAGGCCTTTGGTAATGTAGTTGTGGTATTGGGGGTGGGAAGTGAATTATTCTATAGTCCTATGATCAGGTCTTTGTCTTTTACCAAACCTGTATGTCTGCATTGTGAACTTCACAAGTGTTTCTCAGTTTTTCTCCCTACCAAGTTGGGACAGGTTGGCTGTGAATAGAGTAGGCTAGAATTGGGTATTTCCCTTCCTCAGGTTTAGGCTATGATAAAATGCAAGAAAATTAGGCTCTGGTTAAGTAATGTATCCTAATGTCAGGTTTTGTTAATAGGAACAGAGTGTTCTGGTATATTCCAAAATGGTTTATTTTCTCCTCAAAGAAACCCAAAAGGACTTGTGGAAAATCAAAGGGATTTTTCTCTAAAATTAACTACAGGAACATGGGCACGCTCCTGGAAGTAAATCTCACAATATTATGGAGTCCCCCAGCGACTAGCACTCCCTGGAGTTTTTGACTCCCAGAGTTGTCTGACATGACCCTCCAGCAGCTCATCAATTACAGAGCAGTTTTTCCTACTCAGGCACTGGTTTCTGGTGGTTTCCACTAGTGAATCCCTGCTCTGGTAAATCAGTAAGCTGTGATGACCTATATTTTCCTTTCTCTATATATTGGTTTTAGTGGTTTGCCCTATTTCCTCTAGCCTTATGGAGCCAAGAAGTATTGCTTGCTTGTCAGTCTCTTCAGTTTTCTCGTTGCTTTTAGAATAGCATGGCAACTTCCAATCTACTCACATGCAGAACCAGAAACCAGAAGTCCAATAATATTTTTTAATGCAGTTTTGGCTAATGGTCTTCTCATTAATACAATATCCACAACTTATAAAACACACCCTGTCTTAAATTTGGAAATGCAGTTGGATAATATAGTCGGTTAATGGTGGGAATACGGTGGTTATTTTCTTTTCAGATTTTATATTTATCAAAGTTAAAGTAAGGGACGGAGGAAGAAGAAGACGAAGCTAAATAATCATGGTCTTCATTGATCTAATCCCTTCATTCATACCCTTCAGAAAGTTCAGCTACAGACTGTTAGAGTCACCTCAGGACTAAAAAGAAAGAGACTTTCTATTATGCATTAAAAAAAAATAAACCTTTGTATAGTTTCAGATACGGTTCAGTATTTTTTGTACTCTTTTGAGGGAACAAACACAGACTTGAATCTATAAAAATAGTTTCCATATTTAGAAAAGGAAGCTGTTTCCATATCAGTATTACATATTAAGAGAGCAGTTGTTTCTTATATTATTTGTATGGAGGTCATCACCATCTTTAAAAGAGCAATATAAAGTTCCAGGCATTGATCAACGAAACAGGTTGCTGGAAAAGTTTATCCTAATACTTCATTATCAGTCATGTTGGAGACATTATTATTCAAAATTAGTAAGCCCCAAAGACACTGTAATGAGATAATTACATTGTGTTTTATGGCTCTTATTTGTCAGCAGCAGTATTTTGACAGTCTGGTACTCCTTTCACTTTGAAATATAAGTTTTCTTGTATGGCAGGAAAAATGGAAAAAATAATAAAGTAAAATTAACATGCGATAAGCATTTGCAACTAGGAATTATGCTTATTTCATTTTACCGTAATTAAAAGAGACTGATACCAAGAGATGTATATGTTTTCACTCACATCTGATAATTAATATCATCTACCAAAGATTCTATTTCAATATACAGTTTGACCCACTTTAACCTAATCCTGAATGGATATTCCATAAGGAATTATGTGTAGAAGATACATACTTGATAATAATCAAATTTTACAATAAACTTTAGATTTACTCAGGGTAGCATATCTATAATTAATTTCTCCTAACTCCTTGTAAACAAATATCATTTTCCACCAACTTAGATTGCCTAAACACTAATATATTCAGATTTATAGGGTGAAACATGAGAAATGATCTTAACTGATGCTTAGATTATGGCTGTTGGTTTGCTTTGAGTTGTGAAGATTTTACATGATAGTGTTTGTGTTTCATTTGAGAATAAATACAATTTTATTTTGCAAATATATTTTAAATATAGTTTTGCATTTCTGAAACAATCGATGATTTTCTTCTAATACTGCACTAATAGCTTACATTTTTCAAATATTGCATTGTTTCCAAACTTAATGTCTGTAAGCATTAGTACCTCCCTCTTGCAGATTAATAATCTGGGAGTTGAAAATTTTATTTCAGAAGTTATATTTCCAGGCTACTTTTATCCTTTTATAAAATCTTTATATATAAGAACTGTATTTTATATACCAAAGCCCATATATATGTTCTTTGTATATATTTACTTAAATTAAATTGAATTGTCTTTTCTCAGTGTCCCATGATATCAGAAAGCTAAATAATACAAGTAGTATAATATATTGAATATAATAGTATACAGTACTTAACAATACGATATTATAGCACTGTCATAAATTAAAATAGTGCAGTCCTATCTATTCATGAATTTTTCTTCTTGAATTTTCCATCACCATTTTCAGAGAATAAAATCAAAACTAACATTTTTCAACATAGTTCTCCTATATACATTTATTTTACTGTTTTTAAAGAGTGAAACAACCTGCAATCATAGTGCTTTGGGCTTTGGAAATATAAGCTAATTTTATAATTTTATAAATTATGATAAAATTATAATTTTAGAAGATATAAGATTATTTTATATCAGCATTCATTAACTTCTTTCCAGGGCATATACTAGTTAAATCCAAGAGCTCTAAATACTATTGATTGTTAAATTTCTCTATCCATGTACAACTGCATTTGGCTAAACCTATTTTTTCCAAGTTCAGTCTCCCTAACAGGCAAACACAAAGACTGGGTAGACTAGCTGACACTGTAATGGGTTGATCTAGGGAGAAGACACTCCTGAGAATCACTAATTAAAGAATGAGTTTTCAAATTATGTATTTCTCCAGATATATGCCTAGTAGTGGGGCTCCTGGATAATATGCTAGTTCTAAACTAAAGATATTTAGTTTTTTTAAGGAATCTCCATACTATAATTTGAAAAGATACAATACCCCAATGCTCACTACCACACTACAATAGCTCAAGACATGGAAGCAACCTAAAAGTCCATTAACAGGAATGGATGAAGAAGATATGGTCCATATATGCAATGGAATATTATTAAGCCATAAAGAAGAATGAAATAATGCCATTTGCAGCAAAATGGATACACCTAGAGATTATCATACTAACTGAAGTAAGTTACACAGAGAAAAATATCATATGCTATCACTTATATGTGGAATCTAGTAAAAGTGATACAAAAGAACTTATTTAAAAAACAGAAACAGAGTCCCAGATTTCAAAATCAAATTTATGTTACCAAAGGTGAAATGAGGGGGAAAGGATAAATTAAAAAGTTAGGATTAACAGATATGCACTGTTGGAATTCCCCTGGCAGCTCAGCTGTAACGAACTCACCTAGTATCTATAAGGATGCTGATTTGATCTCTGGCCTCACTCAGTGGGTTAAGGATCTGGCATTGCCCTGAGCTGTGGTGTAGGTCACAGAAGTGGCTCTGATCCGGCCTTGCTGTGACTATGTTGTAGGCCAGCAGCTGCAGCTCCAGCTGGACCCCTATCCTGGGAACTTTGATATGCCACAGGAACAGCCCTAAAAAGAAAAAAAAAAACAAAACAAACAAACAAAAAAAAATATATATATATATATATACACACACACACACACATACACACACAAACACTACTAAATATAAAATAGATAACTAACAAGGACCTACTAAATAGCACAGGGTCTACTCAATGTTCTGAAATAACCCATATGGGAAAATAATCTGAAAAAGAATGGATTTTATATATACATATATGTATAAATGATTCACTTTGCTATACACATGAAACTAATGCTAATTACAAGTCAACTATACTCTAATAAAATTAAAAAAAAATGGGTTTACCCAAATGTCCAACCTTTTCTCCCAGAACCAAACACTTTTGTTCTTCATATCCAAAACTTGTACAAGAAATAAAATCATCATCATTTCTCAGTAATTTTTTATTGCATCCCACCTTTGGTATGAGTTTTCTAAATATATTAACATACATTTAAAGACATTTTAATGATTTAGCTAAGTTCGTTTTTAATCTGGTTATCATTGTTCTTAAAATTTCTATGATGAATCAATGGAAGAATAAACTTATTCCAAGTTGATTTGCTACTTATTTCTATTATAGATTTGGCAAATCACTGTGTTCCTTGTTTTTTAAATGGAAATGTTAATCCCCTGAGCAAATTAGAAGTTTTGAGAATGGTAATTAAATAAGACATAGATTATAGCACATTTGCATTTTTCAATACAAAGTTTTAAAAAGGGAGATATAGGCAAGAAAAATGTGTTAAACTTTTAAAAAAGATTTTTAAGATAATAATAGTAAATTTTATTTGCATTTTTTACTTAACTGATGGGTAGAGAAAGAATCCAGTGAGTTCCAAGACTCACTAAAGAATTCTGAACCTAGTTTTAAAAAGATGTAAACTAAAAGGTTATGCTTAAAGGAAGATCTCATTTAAATTCTGATAAAAAAACAACTTGACACTGTGGGTCATTGACACCGGTTTCTTTTCAGCATAATCACACTGTCTTAGCAAGATGTTTCAGAGACATACATATTTTGTACAAGTTTATTTACTCATAGTGAGAGAACATTTCAAGCTGATAGCTTTAATTATTTTAGCTGATTCCTGTGATTGCATTCATGGAAGGGCCAAAAAAGGGGACCGTCTGTGGGTAATCATTCCCAGCCATAATTTAATGTAGCTCTGAGGCAGGCCTAGCTTGGAAATTTCCCTTGATCTCCTTCAGAAAATGCTAGTAAAAGAAAACATGTAAGAAAAATTAGGATGTGAACATTTCAAGAATATGTGAAACCCTAAAATTCAGAACTGTAGTTTGAGATGCAAGAAGGAATTTTCATGGAGTTTATAATATTCTTGAATTACAACATGAAACACAGATTTGCACATAATAGGAATCCAGTAGTCATTTGATGCATGAATAGTGACTTGAAATTTCCTCTACTACCTTAATTAATTTCTTTCTTTTTTTTTTTTTGTTCAGCTCCTCTCTAGCCATATTCTAACTATCCTTCCTAGTAGACTAGTTTATAGCCTCCCTTCCTAAAATCTATTCTGTTAAAAATTCAAATTTAAAACCATTGGCTGAAGTTCTGTTGTGGCTCAGCATGTTAAGGATCTGGCATTGTCATTGCTGTAGCTCTGGTTACTGCAGTGGTGCAGGTTCCATCAGTACCTAGGGAATTTCTAAAGGCCACCAGTGTGGCCAAAAAACAAAACAAAACAAAACAAAAAATTGGCTAACCTTTACTCAGCACTTACTGTATTTCTGGCACTGCCTTAAGAATATATTAACTAATTTAATTCTTACTGGCATATGTTGATACCGTTTCCATTTTACTGGTGAGGAAAGGATCCATACAGGTTAAATAACTTTCCTAAACTCATACTGCTGAAAAGCTTAGGACCGGGAATGAATACCCAGGTACTCTAGTGTGAAAGCATACGTGTAACCACTGTGTTTCAGTTTAGATTTTATTCTTCCCTAACCATCTTTAAAATGATATTTGTTCCATCTCTCTCATTGTGTTATATATTCCATAGAAAATCAACATGTCGTGGTACCAGGATATATAGAGAAGAGTAACATAATGACATTTGTTTCATCTCATTACTGTTCAACCTTTACTCAGTAAACAGGCCATTATTTGAAGAGGATGACAGAGGTTACAGTCACTATTCCTGTGTAAACAAGTGTGTGGAAAAATGTTACTTAATCAGCATCTCTCTCTGCTCGACGCATAAATGACTACTCTTCTATGCCATGTACAACTCCTTGTACTCTATAATTTCTGCTCTTAAACTACTGCTCTGAGAGGCCATTCTCTGATTGGGGCACTATACAAGTTGAACTATTCTCAATGAGGTTGCTCAGGATTCTAGAAATAGTATACGTTTTGGAATTATTTCTTGAATTGTTTCTTGAATTATCTCTTTTGCCGTATTACTTATGAACCTTCAAATAAGAACAAGATTGTCTCACAGTGGTCAGTGTTTTCTATTGCTTTTCCCAAAGGAAAGGAGAACCCATTACTTAGATCTTTCCTCCACCAGGATACCCTTCTTCTTCCTCCCCAGTTATCAAAGCCAAATTTCCTTCAAGATTCATCTTATTTTCAGTTCATTAACTATTTCTAAAGTATGAACTCTGTGCCAATAAAAAATGAATAACAAAACGCCACCCTTTCCAAGTGTTTCTTTAGAAAAAAATTTCTAACTAGTTCAGGCCAAATTGATCTAACTCGTATTAAAATGTGTGCCCTATTGGAACCCACATAGTATTTCCCTACTTAGTTGTATGGTTTCTTTTTAAAACTGTATTTGTTTTAGTTTTTTAAAGCATAGTTGATCTACAGTGTTGTGTCAATTTTTTGCTGTATGGCAAAGTGAGTGAGTTATACACATATATATTGTTTTTTAACGTTCTTTTCCTTCATGGTCTTTCACAGGAGATTAAATTCAGTTTCCCATGCTATACAGTATGATAGTATAATTGTTGTTTATTCATTCTCTATATAATAGTTTTTATCTACAGACCCCAAACTCCCAGTTTATCCCTCTCCTTTCTCTCTCACTCTTGGCAACAAGTCTGTTCTCTGTGTCTGTGAGTCTGTTTTATAGGGAGGTTCATTTGTGCCATATTTTAGATACCACATGTAAGTGATATTACATGGTATTTGTCCTTACTTTTCTAATTTATTTTACTTAGTATGATAATCTCTAGTTGCAGCCATGCCACTGCAGATGGCATTGTTTCATTCCTTTTTATGGTTGAGTAGTATTCCACTGTATGTATGTACCATATCTTTTTAATCCATTCATCTGTTGATCGACATTTAGGTTGTTTCCATGTCTTGGCTATTTTGAATAGTGCTGCCATGAGCATAAGGGTGCATGTATCTTTTTGAATTATAGTTTTGACTGGATATATTCCCAAGGTAGGATTTCTGGATCATATGGCAATTCTACTTTTAATTTTCTGAGAAGCCTCTATACTGTTTCCCATAGTGGTTGTGCCAACTTAAATTTCCACACACAGGGTAGGAGGGTTCCCTTTTCTCTACATGCTCTCCAGCATTTGTTATTTGTAGACATATTTTTTTTTTCTTTTTAGGGCCGCACCCATGACATATGGAGATTCCCAGGCTAGGGGTCGAATCAGAGATACACCTGCTGGCCTACGCCATAGCCACAGCAACGCCAGATCCGAGCCACATCTGTGACCTACACCACAGCTCATGGCAACACCAGATCATTAACCCACTGAGCAAGGCCAGGGATGGAACATGCAACCTCGTGGTTCCTGGTCATATTCATTAACCACTGAGCCACAATGGGAACTCCTATTTGTAGACTTTTTAATGATGGTTATTCTGACCGATGTGAGGTGGCACCTCATTGTAGTTTTGATTTCCATTTCTTTAATAATTAGTGATGTTTAGCATCTTTTCATGTGCCTGCTGACCTTCCATAGGTCTTGTTTGTGCCACCTTTTGTTACTCTTTAGGGCAGCACCTGTGGCATGTGTAAGTTCCCAGGCTAGGCATTGTACCAGAGCTACAGCTTCTGGCTTACACCACAGCCACAGCAATGCAGGGTCTGAGCCACATCTGCGACCTATACCACAGCTCACAGCAACGCCAGATCCCAAACCCACTGAGCAAGGTCAGGGACTGAACCCAGGTCCCTCAAAGATATAGTCAAATTCATTTCTGCTGTGCCACAATGGAAACTCCCCCATATGTCTTCTTTAGGTAAATGTCTATTTAGGTCTTCTGCTCATTTTTCAGTGGGGTTGTTTATTTCTTTGTAGTTGCGTTCTATGAGTAATTAAGCCCTTGTAGATTGCACCATTTGGAGATATTTTCTCCCATTCTGTAGGTTGTCTTTTCATTTTGTTTATGGTTTTCTTCACTGTACAAAAACTTATAAGTTTGATTGGATCTCTTTTGTTTGTTTTTATTTCTACTGTCTTGGGAAACTGATCAAATAAAACATTTGTAAGAGTTATGTTGAGAATGTTTTGCCTATGTTCTCTTCTAGGAGTTTTATGATGTCATGTCTAATGTTTAAGTCTTTAGAACATTTTGAGTTTATTTTTGTGTGTGGTGGGAGAGTGTGTTCTAATTTCTTTGATTTATATGTAAACTGTGCAATTTGCCCAGCACCACTTGCTGAAGAGACTGTGTTTTCCCCATTTATATTCTTGCCTCATTGGGAGAAGATTAATTGACCATAGGTGTGTGAGTTTATTTCTGGGTTCTCTATTCTGTTCCAGTGATCTCTGTGTCTGTTTCTTTTTAACGGTTTTTATTTTTTTCGATTATAGTTTGTTTGCAGTGTTCTGTCAGTTTTCCACTGGACAGCAAAGTGACCCAGTTTCTCTCTCTCTCACACCCACACACATATTATTTTTTTCACATTATCTTCCATCATGTTCCATCACAAGTGACTAGATATAGTTCCCTATTATACGGCAGGATCTCATTGCTTATCCTATGTCTGTTTTTGTATATGGTTTCTTTTAAATAAACATGTTGCTGACATTTGATTAACATTGGGCAGCCTAGACTATTTCAGGCAAATATAAGCTTCTAAAGAAATGGGCACCTTGTATTACATTACTTTTGTATTCCTTTGAGTGTATCCTTAACAGTTGATTGAACCAATGTTTATAGACCTTCCTCTTTAAGAAATTATAATCTTTAGTAATCAGTTAACCTCAAACTGTACTTTAGGATCCTCTAAGTAAAAGAGTAGAGTCTTGTAAATAAGGGTGATACAAATTATAGTAAAGTATTACTTTGCAGGTAAAAAAGGATTTTCATATACACGTTTTCATTTGCGATTAGCAAAAGCTATATGAGCCCAATTGGGTATAATTATCACCATTTGCTTCATAGGTATTTGTAGCAGTGAAAATAGATTAAAAAAAGAGCTTCGAAATGAAATCTTAACATTATGGGAAGTATCATCATGTTATTACTGCTGTGTATGAAACATTGCTTTGCAGTTGGAACATCTAATGCTCATTAAAACAATCTCCATGGATTTGTGGGAAGAGTTCAGGGTGGCTTGATGAAGAAGGTGCTATGAAATCTAAAACACTGAAGTTTTGTGGAAAGATATAAGGAAGAGACTGTCATCATGAAAAATGTTATTTCTAGAGTGTGCTGGTTTGATATAAACCCAGATGAATCCTAATTTCTTTGTCAGTTTTGTCTCTAAAAAATGGAAAATTCTCAGTATCCATAATATTTTGTTAAAGCTTTCTCTTTTCTACTTTTTTTTTTAGAATCAGGAGGAAGAAGGAAGAGAAGGCTTTTAAATTTAGTGCTCTCTCTGTATATGTTAGACACATTCAGGAGAAAATGGTTTTGTTACAAATAGATAAACATTTCTTTGATAGGGCCATAAACCCTTACACAGTGAAGAAAAAAAAAACAACTTAAATTCTAGGGCATTTTAAACAGTCATATTATAAATAAAATCCATCATACTCTTTTCATTGTAAGCTTTTAAGAATGTACTGATTTACTAATAGCACCCAACCCCAGCGTGGTAATGGAAGAATACAACTGTCCTTATAATGAATCAAAACAGAGGGATGAATACCCAACATCAGTAACAGAAAACCCTTTTCTGTTTTTAGGTCAAAATGCAGCCAATTAAGTTAGAATGTGCCAGCTAGAGGAAAGATTGATCAGTAATAGAAGCAGAGGGAAGAGAGAGAGAAAAGTATTGGTATGGTATCTCCTGGTTAACCATCTAGTCAAATCACCACCTTTAATACATAAAGAAACTGAAACCCAAAAGAAAAAGTAATTCCTACCTAAGGCCCAACACTGATTTCACATTTGGACCTGAACTAAAAATCAGAATTCCTCACATATACTCCCGGTCTCTAAATTATAGAGCTAATACATTTCCCCTCTGTGAAAGCAAGAGTTTCCAGGCAATAACAGAAATACAGGAGGCTTATTTGGTTGTTATTTGTTGTTGGTATTTTTTCATCATGGTATCAATGGTTAGGAAAATTGTCATGTCAGCCTAGTGTTTTGATTTTGTATTTTCCTTTGGAAGGAACATTATCTTTGTATTTTTAAGGGAATTGCACACAAAAGTTAGTGTCAAAGATTTAAATGCAGGGCTTTTCAACTACTTTCACAGTGCTGCATATATATATATATGTACATGCACACAGATGATTCAGTGAAAAGCTGTCTTTTGAAAAAAGTTGCCACAAATTTTATGTCATCCTTTTCAGGAATTATCTCCTTTCACTTCATAATTGTTGCTAGCTGTGGCCAAGATAACTATTAAATAGTGTTTCTGACCTTTTGAACTGTTCGTAGCTCTGTAAAGTACACAGACATTTTTTCCCCAGAAATAGAAATGCTTCTGATACTATGTTGAAAGCCATTATTAGTGAAATTAGAATATGATAACAAACTGCAGATGGTAAAAGATTACTTCCTGGCAGAGAATAAGTCCAAGTGCATTTTATGCCTAGTGACATGTGATTATCCATAAATTGTGATACTGGTGATTGAGTCACAATTGGATAACTGTGATCTAACTACTGTTGCCAACTCTATGTCTTAGTTCAAGATAAAATCACAGATTAAAGATTGAGAAGAAAATTAAAATAAGTTTACAATTAATTGGAATATATTGCATTAGAAAATGTTTTCATGTTTGCTATAATAAATCATACAAATAGCCATTTTAGTTCACTTAAAAATATAAATTCTGCTTAGTTCAAAATAATCTAAAACAAAGATATTATTAAAATATTATTTTAATCTTAAAGTTTTAAATGAGTATTTATAGACCAAAGATATAACAGACTGCATTCAGTATATTACTATTACAAAAGCATTCAAGGGCCATATTATTTTCAAAGGTAAATTAAATAGTCTAATCCATCACATATTATATTGCATCCATGCTTTTAAAAAATATTTACTGAGCTCCCCTGTATGCGAAGAACATCTGCATTTAGAAAAACAAAACCAAAAACATCTCTGCTTTCGTAGAACTTACATATGCTAGTCCTATAAATAGTGCACACAGGCAATGCTAAGCAACCCTGTTTTTCATGAAGGACAGATTTTTCTCACTTTGTATCTCCTATTGTTGTCAACTGCATTTAGGATTCTTTATCAACAAGAACAGACTATTTCTGTGAATTAGGCAGACTTTGAGTAACACTATTATAAGCTATTAAGGCTAAAACTAGTAGGGTGATTTGTACTGTCAGTAAGCTACCTTACTTTGTATCCCTTTTGGAGACTGGACTACAGCTGTATTGCTCATTCAGTTACTCATTCAATCATCATATATTCACTGAATCCCTATAATAGACCAATCTCTCTTCTAGGTTTTGTGCAAAGTAGGCAAAGCTTCTGCTGTTATGTGGCTTATTATTTTTGTGGGGAAGAAAGAGTGAAAATATAGAAATAGACACATAGTAAAAGGATGGTAAATGTGAGGGAAAAAGAGTCATGAGAAAGAGAGTAATGGGGATGCTGTTGAAAGAGAAGCTGCAAAAGCATAGGCTTACCGTGAGGGAGTAAGATGAAAAAATACATGAGTGAAAAGGACCCAGGTAGAAGGAACAGAGAGAAAAGAGGCTGCACTGATAAGCAACAACCCCTATGTGGCTAAAGTAGAATAAGTAAGGCTGAATGGAATAGTTTAGTTTCAGAGCTGAGGCCAGGCATGAGATTGTGGAAGGTCCGTGGGCCCTAATAAGGAAGTTCCCATAAGGAACGATTTTTTATTCATACAGTGGGTGTGCCTGAGTGACAATGCTGTCATGGAATAAAATGTTAATAAAAGAAATAAAATTATTCATAATGATAATCAGAAAAAGTGCCCTGTTTCTCTCAAAAGTACTTAAAGTTTATCCACATGTAATTAACAAACTGTGATTGAATTTACAAAATGTAAGGTACTGAGGTTCAAACAAGCGCTGGAAAAGACAGTGTCTACTCCAGAAGACTGGCATGCAACCAGGTAATTACCTCAAATGTTGGAACTGTTGAATAGAAGCAAACAACACAAAAATAACTAAGATTATTGTGTTAGCAGAAAAGGTGAATAACAAATGAATAATAGTGGAAATTTAGCAGAAAAAGTTTAGACTAAAGCAGTACATAAAGAGAAGTGTAAAAGACTAAACACCTATATCAGAAAAAAAGTATAAAATTAATCATCACAGCTTCCACCCTAGAAAAATGAGAGCAAGCTAAACTCGAATTAACCGGGAAAATAAAGGAAATTATGAACATCAGAGTGAAAATCATTGAAATAGAACAAAAAAGCAAGAGAAAAATCAAGAAAACCAAAATCTGTTTCTTTAAGAAAATTAATAAAGGTAATAAACCTCTGGCCAGACTGACCAGGAACAAAAGAAAGATAGTACAAATTCCTAACATCACAAATGAGAGAGGCGGTGTCACTACAGATTCTATAGCTATTAAAAGTATGAAGGATAATATTATGAACACGTTTATGCCAGTGAGTTTGACAACTGAGGTTAAAAGGGCAAATTCCTTGAAAAAGACAACTACCAAAGCTCACTGAAAAGGAAATAAATGAGGTGAATATTCCCATATCTGTTTTAAAAATAGATTTCACAGTTAAAAGCTTTCTCCCAAACAAAACTCCACAACCAGAAAGTTTCACTATTGAGTTCTATTAGACCTTAAGAAAGAAATAACACCAATTAAACACAAACTCTTCCAGAAAAATGAATAGATGTTGCTACATTCCAGCTCACTGTCACCAGCATTATCCTTGCAAGAATCGTTTAACGTTCAGAAATCAGTCAATGTAGTCATGCATATCATGAGACGAAAGGAAAAAAATGTGATTATCTCAATAGATGCAGAAAATCTTTTGACAAATCCAACATCATTAGCCAATAAAAACTCTCAGTAAACTATAAATAAAAGGGAACTTCCTTAACTTCATAGAAATCATGGTCAAAAAAAAATCTTACAGGTTACATCAGATTTAATTATCAAAAACGGAATGATTTTCTCCTAAGATCAGGAACAAGGGAAAAGCGGCTGTTCTTATCATGCCTATTAAACATTGTACTGACGCTAGCCAGTACAATAAGTCATGAAAAGTAAATAAAAAGGTATACAGATATACCAATTAGAAAGGATGAAGTATAAATGCCTTTATTTATTTGAAAATATAAGACTGTTAGAAACTGCTGTAGAATCTACAAAAAAAGAGAGTTTTATAAGATTTTGTAATGCAAAACCAGTATTCAACAGTCTGATCTATTTCTATATTCTAACAATGAAAAATTAAATTCAAATGTAAAAATTTTTTGTCTAGGTAATGTGTATTTTTTAAGTTGAAGTACAGTTCCAATTACAATAGAATATAAATATAAAAAATACTTACCAGTAAATATGACAAAGGAAAGTAGGACCTATTCACTGAATAGCACAAAATATTGCTTAGGAAAAAAATTTAAGACTGAATTAAATGAAGATATGTACCATGGACATAAGTCAAAAGACTTAATATTGTTAAGCTGTCAAAAACAATTTTTTGTGAAAGCACCTAGGCTTCTGGGAAAGTAATATATTGTAGTATAAATACAATGGCAGTAGCAGAATGTGTGGAATGGCAGAAAGATGTGATGGCAAGAAATAGGAGCTGGGGGTAAGCATGAAACTGTAGACTGGGTCCAGATCACGGAGGCATACTGAGAGTTTAAGTTTTCCTTGCAAAAGTTGGAAGTCATTGATTGCTTATATTTTTAACTTCTAATTTTCAAGTAGTTTTATGTTCGTAGAAAAATTGCAAAAAATAGTGCAAATAGTTCCTTTATATTTATTACTCTCTTCCCGTGATATTAGTGTCTTACATACTTACAGTACAGTTATCAAGAGCAGAGAATTAACATGAATACGGTGTCATAGACTGTACAGACCTTACTCAAAATTCACAAAAAATTTAATTTCTGTTCCAGAATTTTATTCAGGATCCCAAACTATTTTTAGTTGTCATTTCTCCCTAGTTTCTCCAGTCAGTAATAGATTCTCAGTTTTTTATTTAAGACCTTTAAAACACAGAAATGTTATGATGAGATTAAAAAAAAAACAAACACAAACCAGATATCCTTGTTTACATTGTAAATGGTTGGAGAAAGCTTAAACTGAAGGTGGTGAAACTACACCAGCTTGAAGACAATTTTAGTAACTGGGTTAGTGGTGATAGAGATTGACCTAAGGGACTTACCAGTGAATATTTCAAGAAGTGAATAGTTTTGAGAAATACTTAGGAGGTAGAATTAGTAGTACAGGTTAACCAAAGTTGATGTGAAGGAGTGTTGAGAATAAGAGAAAGGGAATATTTGAAAATGACTTCTCAGTTTTGGCATTGACATTCTGGACAAATGACAATAACAGAGAGAGCAATGCAAAATACTACTTTTTATCATCTTCTATTTTCCCATTATACAAACCATAAACATGTAGTTTATCATATCTTTTTTACAAAGATCTTACTGTTTTTATAAGATATAATTCCCTGGAGTATCTTAAATATCCTTTCACTTGTCATGAAAGGATCAATTCCCAAACCAGGATGTGCCATATCATAAAAGAATAATAATTTTAATAACTAGAATTTCTATATAATGATGGAAAAGGTTATGAAAAACGACATAAAATATGAGTTATCATTCTTATCACAATTGTGTTTAACCCTATGTATCTCTTTTTCCTACACTTCATCCCCAATCACAAACTAAGAGAATTAGGAAAAAAGGGAAGTTCCACTCCCCAGCTATGGTTATATTGTCAACTATATCATTAGGAAAAAAGTAAAGGGAAGTAAATGAATATTACATGTTCTGCAACAATTTCAAAGAATATTGCAGTTATAGTCCATCAGACTTATGTGTCCCAGAAAGAGTTACACATCAGAACTACTCAGATAATATATCATAATGCAAATGTATGACCACTAGTAAAACCTCTAGGAGTAAATTTAGTCATCTGTATTAAATCTTTACACTGAATTCTGATTCAGGGGAGATTTTGGAAATACTATGGTGGATAGATTGGAAGATCTTTGAAGACAGAACCTGCCACTGTATCAATCTAGTCTCCAAAGAAGTTCCTGGCATATGGTTGAAAGTTGATAAATAAGTTTTGAAGACTAAGTGTATGAATGGAATATGCAAAAGTCCTGATGTGACTTAAAATCATTAGAGGAGATTATATTGGTCAATATAAATAAGTCCAAAAAAAATATCATAGGGAATAAATATGTTCAAGAAGGATGCTGAAATCCAAAACTATTTCACTGAGTTCTCACTCAGTATTCAGTAACAGATAATCAGTTTCAAAACCCTTAACAGATTTTATTTTGATCTCATTTTACTTGATAAGAAAAAGGAAACTCAAACGTTTTCAGGAATGAAAAAAATGGTGTACATGAACATCATTTAACATAAATTTATGTATTTTTACAGAGAATTTCATTTCCATAACTGCTGAATGACCAAAAAGGGTGAAAGTGTTGCTAATTCCAGTTGCTATTACAAAGAAAGAAAGAAGGAAAGGGAGGGAGGGAGGGAGGAAGGAAGGAAAGAAGGAAGGGAGAGAGGGAGAAAAGGAAAGAAAAACGTGTTATTTCAGCAATTAATGCAAGCTACAAACATCTTGATAGTGTTACAGGCTCAAACAGCTGTGGTCACAAAACCAGCAGGCTGTTCAGTATCCTCTATATGTTTGGATGTATGTGAGTACATGCATACCTAATATAAATAAATCACTGGGCTTGAAGTAATTAGTGGCAAAGCAATATGCCATTGAGAAGTCCTTGGCTTGGATTCTTATAGCAAAAAAAGTTGTGGATACACATGCAAACATGGTGATGTTTCAAATTCAGTTTTCATACTGTATCTAATGAACTAAAATATATATTGTATAGAACTAAAACTAAATACAGCCTTTTAACAGTCAAAACGTGGGATTCTTATAGCAGAAAGTAGACTGTTTCACTAAGCTTTGCTTCTGTTTTGGGAGTGGTCTTTTATTTTCTCAATTCTCTCTTGTGTTGTCATGAGTCTTTTTTATACTGATTTTTTGTACAGGGTCCCATGCAGAGGTCAATATCCAGAGGAAATCAATGTGTTATCTTCTCTGCTTTATATTAGTAAATGGGGCAAAATGGGCATCAATTACAGCCTTGACAGCTTGCCTTGCAGACCTGTTCTTAATGGGTCCAAATGGGGTTGTATTTTGGGTCAACAAATCTCTAACTGTTTTAGATATGTGAGCTCTTTTTTTCTCTATCGTGGGATTACTGCTTTTTCAAACCTGGCGATGGACAGTATCCAATTCAGCTTTCCTATATGGAGAACTGTATTTGTTCTTTTCCATACAAAATTTTAAGGTTATAATATCCTTTGCTTGCTATGGTAAAAGAGGATAGTGAACAAGACGTTACAAACATAGGTCATTTTTTTTTAGGGTAAGTGGTGTATTCTTCTCAACAACTATAAACCCCTGAAGATTGGGGACACTGTAAGAAGGATGCATGTCTGTCTACGACTTGCAGGCTGCTACTTCCCAAGTCTCTTCCTATGAGAAATCTAACACAATGATTTGGTACTTCTCTTGAGTCTTGGAATCTTTCTCTAAATAGTGTTCTAGGATTTGAACTTACCAACCAGTCATGGTTGGAAGAGCAGTTAAAGCTGATTTTCTATCCTGGACTACATGATCTCTAAATTACATTTCAGACCTAATATATGATTTTCTGGTTGCAATTTGGATGATTCCTATTTTAATTTTATGGGGAAAATTCAGTTATTATTGCCAATGTGCGTATCAAAATGGATAATGCCAAATCTAAAAATAATACATTTGCTTATATGATGATTGTTTTTAGTATTTGCTTAGCTTGTGTTCTTACTAACAGAGGTTAATAGAAGTAACATAGTTGATAGGAAGAAATCACAAATTACATAGTAAAGCAAATTTGCTAAGAATGATTAACATAGACTCTTCAGAGTTTATCTTTCTAAATTTGAAAATTAAAATAGATAATTTTCATGTATTATTATGTGTGACAGAATATAATACTGATTTTTTACATCTCAAATCTTTACAATGTTGTAACTTTTGTGGTAAATTTACGTAAACTATTATATTAATTTGATCACTTTAAATTATTGTTATCTAACAGCTGAATTCAGCTATGTATCCCTTAAAGTGTTTTTTTAGTTTGACTCTAAATGCCAAATGAGCCAAGTTTTTCAGCTGTTTTTTTTTTTTCTGTTTTTTTTAAAGCCGCACACTGAGCATAGGGAAGTTCCCAGGCTCAGGGTCAAAATGGAGCTACAGCTGATGACCTACACCACAGCCTCAGCAACAAAAGATCCAAGCCACCTCTGCGAATTATATATACCATAGCTCACAGCAATGCCCGGATCCTTAACCCACTGAGCAAGGCCAGGGATCAAACCTACATCTTCATGGATACTAGTCGGGTTTGTTACCGCTGAGCCACAACAGGAACTCACAGCAAAATCTTTTTATGTTTTTTTTTTTTTTTTGCGTTTATGTAGAGCCGCACCCGCGGCATATGGAGGTTCCCAGGCTAGGGTTCTAACAGGAGCTGTAGCCGCCGGCCTGCGCCACAGCCACAGCAACGCGGGATCCGAGCCGCATCTGCAACCTACACCACAGCTCACGGCAACGCCGGATCCTTAACCCACTGAGCAAGGCCAGGGATCGAACCCGCAACCTCATGGTTCCTAGTCGGATTCATTAACCACTGAGCCACGAAGGGAACGCCAACAAAATCTTTTTAAAAAGTTAATTACTGTTTGCTTATTTTAATCAGCGATGATCTTGTTTACCTCTATAATAAAACTTTTGACCATTGTTTTTTGCATACATTCATTGAAATTATAGCTGTAAATTTGTATTGCTTTCTATAAATGTTGAATTCTTGAACATGAATATGTTCTATGTGTGATTTTTACTGAAGCCCTACTGGCAATCTGTTATGGACTAAAAAGCATTCATTCATCCCTGATGCTAATCTTTCACATTTATTTGCAATCGTATAATCTTTCTCATGCTTGAAAATTATGTCCCCAGTAATTATTAATTTATTGGGTATGTGTTGGCTGGCTTATCATTAATCATAATAAATTTATTTTATATTTATATGCATGTCACTAGCATAGCACTTCTAAACTTTCATTTTGTCAGCCTTTATTAACTGGCCAGTTATTTACATGGAGACACATCTGACTTTCCCTTTGAATTTTTCAAGAATTAGGTAAAACAATCTATAGTGAAGTTTGACTAATGAGAACATTATATCTAGAATGCGTAAAATCTGGAATAAATACTGGAACAATTATGATAACTGATCTTCTCAGGTGGAATTAATTTTACCTTAATTCGTTCTAAATTTATTTCTGTTTTATTTCTAATCCCTTGCCTTCAAAGACTGGCATTATGAGATGTCACTTCTGAACCTCTTTTTTTCTATATATATGCTGTGTTTTTATAATCTATATTTGTTTTAGTTTTAAATATGTTTAGAAGAGTACATGTGTGCACAGAATATTTGAAATTAAAACAGAGATCATAAGCCATATAAAAGAAATTAGAAATTGTTCATTTGAAAACCAGACTGAAATAGTTTCTGAAGTTTAGTATCGGGCCATAAGTTTTCTGATAATCAAGAAAGAGAACAAAAACATTTTCATTTCTCCCATTTAATAGGAGACACAAGTGTCATCAAAGTTTTAGATTCCGAAAGCACCCTGTTTTCTATGGCCAGAAATGCCTTCTGCAAACTCTGCATCTCCCCTTTCATTTCTTTACCAATTTGCCTATTATATTATTTTCTTTTTTGAAAAACTTAGTAAAGAATAACCTTTTCTCCAAATTAAACGTTGGTAGATATAAAAGTATATCACTAATTGGATGTCTGTCATGTGAGAGATAAATAGCAAACACTGAATTGTCTCTAATCCTCAAAATAATCCTGAAAGATTGGTGCTATTTTAACCTCTTTACAGATGCTCAAACTGAGACCAAGAGAAATTTTTATGAGGTCGAATAGCTAATTAGGATAGAATTCTTCATCTGGATTCCAACTGTACTATGTAATTAGAGAATCTCCTCATGTAGAATGTTCCTTTAAAAAGAAAAAAAAAAAAAAGGTTTCCTTGAGAATTCCCTGGTGATCAGGTGGTTAGGACTCAGCACCTTCACAGCAGTGCCCTGGGTTTGATCTCTGGTCTGGGAACAGAGATCCCACGTAAAGCCACTGCACCATACTGCAGCCAAAAAAATTTCCATCGTTCTGTAATAACTGTGTAGGTTTTTGTCACTATTCCTCAAAGAAAGAAAACATATAAAATCTTTTGACGTTTAACTATTATTACTGTGCTTTCTTGCAGCCTGTGAACTTATGAATCAAGGCATCTTGGCCCTAGTCAGCTCCATCGGCTGCACTTCAGCAGGTTCCCTCCAGTCTCTGGCCGATGCCATGCATATCCCCCATCTCTTCATTCAGCGCTCAACAGCTGGGACCCCAAGGAGTGGCTGTGGCCTCACCCGAAGCAACAGGAATGATGACTATACTCTCTCTGTTCGCCCACCTGTCTACCTAAATGATGTTATCCTGAGAGTGGTCACAGAATATGCCTGGCAGAAATTTATCATATTCTACGATAGCGAATATGGTAAGTGTTTTTTATTCAAATGAGTTTTATAAGTTGATATTTCATGGCAGGTAGCTTCATTATATCTTGAAAAACTTGAGTTTACTTTTACTTACTATTATTTGTGGTTTTCATGACCTGTCATAGTCTTAAAAATCTAACAACAACCAAGCAATTCAAGGCCTCAAGTTCAATTTTTCATTTATATCTTGATCTTACAAATAACGGGAAATTATGAAGACATCTTTCTCTCCTTTCAAAAACATATATACCTCTATGTAATAATTAAAAAAATCATTTTGGACAGGTCTTGGAACACTGAAAAAAAAATTGCCCATTTTTATTTTTTTGGTTCAAAACAAAAAAAATCTCAAGTATCTTGCCTATACCCTTGTTTAGACTTTCACATCTACTTGGTGCTTAATTCTTTGAGGGTCATCAAAATAATATTTCTTTATATTTAGTCTGGCATATTGTCTACAATATAAAATCTCACAAAAATACTGATAGTATAAAAATAATTTATTTAACTTTCTAAGGTAAAACAACATTTTGCCTAAATTTGCTATAATTTGAGAAGACACTTTGTCTCTATATTTTTAATTGTGCTACATTAAGAAAAGTAAGCAAAAATAATATTATTTATTAATCTACCTGTTTTCTAATCCTGCAGATTTTCAAATATAGTTTCCCTCTTATTTTTGTCCTTAGGGAGAGAAGAAATGGAGTAGAGATCCGTATAGTCAAATGAGAGGAAATAAACAGATTTCGATAAAGAACATATATTTTGAAACGTGTTTCCTTAGAGATTAGACTTAAGAAGGAGTCTCAGAAAAGCTTTCCATTCAGTATGGATGGGCCTAGTTTTAACATTTTTATTTTAAAAAGTCAAGATTTACCCTATATAGTGTAAATTATTTTTCTTATGAATAACTTTTAAAATGAGAGTTTTCTTGCACTAATCCACTCAGCATTGTGAACTATATTCAGAGAGCAGTTACACAAGAGTGGGCCAGAAAGTGGCATCAATAGAACTGAGCACAAACAGGTTGGCAGAAATCTGGAAAGCAGCAAATAAGAGCTCCTGTGGACTCCCACGGAGGGAGAGCAACTGGCAGTTACATTAGCCCTAAATATTCAAAGGTCACATGGGGTTTTGGCAGCTGAGTTCCATTAAACTTGATGGGTAGGCTTCAGCCAAAAGTCTGTGGCACTGTCTAAAAGCATAGTCCTTTGTCCCTAGGACGGAAACCCTTATTTTGTTGCTTAATTCATATTACTTAGGGATCATAGAACAGAGACCAAGAGACTGAAATAAATAAAATAAACAAAAAGGAAATAAAAACAGTTGGCTCATCAGTAAAAGTAAGGATGGAACACAAATTTGATATTCACTGATACGACTATTTAGTGAACATAGTAAACTCTACCTCTAGAATCAGCATCCTGAATATGCCTTTGGCAGTTTTTCCCCAGTCAGTCATCTATAGTTTTTATAACCGTAAATGGTATTCTAATGACCTCTACTCAAACATACTTTGAAATAATGAATTTTTAATCCCTAAATCTTTCTTTAAGGGGAGAAAACAATTTTTAGTTAGTCCTATCAAAATAGTCTTTTAAAAAGAAGAACGGAAAATTAATTTTTTTTTCTTTTTTCTTTTTATAGCTGCACCCACGGCATGTGGAAATTCTCAGGCTAGGGGTAGAATTGGAGCTACAGTTGCCAGCCTACACCACAGCCACAGCAATGCCAGAGCTGAGCTGCATCTGTGACCTATACTACAGCTTGTGGCAACTCCAGATCCTTAACCCACTGAGCAAGGCCAGTGATTGAACCAGCATCCTCACGGACCATTTTGGGCTCTTAACCCACTGAGCCACAATGGGAACTCCAGATAAGTAAGTTTTTATGTAGATATCTTTACAGCATTAAAATGGTAGCTTTACTCTGATTATAAATGCCCACAAGAAAAGAAAATTCCTTGTTATCTTTTTTCTTAAGTCCTACATGGATTATAGTTAGGAAATTCTTATAAGAGAAAACATTTTAAATTACTGATGAGGTAAATATTTTTTTTATGTATTCTAAATTCATAGTCATGCAAACTCATTTACATACATTTGAAATTCCTCATTCTTTTTTTCTTTAGTTTCCCCTTGAAAGAATAAGATGTTAAAATTACAGTGTTTGTCTCCTCTGTTAGAAGCAGTATTTGTTTAAGGAATAATAAAAAACATTTTCATTTATTATGATGATAAACTTGATTGAAGCTTACTATTTAATTTATTAATTCATGAAAAAGTACTCTGTGCTATTAAAATTATTTCCAGGAATTCTCTTGTTCAAAAAAAGAAAATTTTCCTTTGATACTCACAAAACATCTTGCTAGTAAAGAACTGGGCTAGAGTCCAAAATACACATCAAGCTATCCAAATACATTGTACCTTGAAGAGGGCTACATGTATTTACATATCCATTCATCAATGTCTTCATTTTAAGTTCAAAATTAGAATTATACTAGACTTTTATCTTGCTTATCAAGAGTTACTTACATTAAGGAATGGATTAAGCATCATCCATTGATGGAATCAGGCAGCCTGTTGGAGCCAAATGTTATTGAAGATATATATTGCTTAGAAAAAAATACACTTAATAAAAGATTAAGCTTCTTATCTAGTTTATTAGAGAAACAGTTTTTTTGAAAAGCAGTTAATTATGATTAAGAACATAGTATGAAAGTCTGCTTTAACAAAGAAAATTCAAGTCTTTGATTCAAATAAGTGCATAAAAAGAGAAAAAAATGTGAAACTTTATTTGAATGGATTGATTCAAAACATTTTTTAAAAGAATTGAAAAGAGGAAGTGTTGAACTTTTAAAAATGTATTGTTCAGGAAATGTTCATAGCTTACTTGCTTAGTGCAAATGCAAAATATGAGATGAAAAGTTTTACAGAATATAGTTTTTACCTTTAAAAAGCTTACAAGTAACAAAAGAATATATATTTCTGTGACTCCTGTAATAGAGAAAATAGTGTGTTGTGCCATGAATGATGCAAGCTGAGTGCTAGTGGTGTGTAATAAAGTGTTTAATTTTGGCAGCAATGATCAAAGAAGCCTTCATGGGTAGACTTTGATCTTGATTATTGTTTTTCAGAACCCTGCCTAACTTT
>PVHT020000886.1:2209313-2301537 GCA_004024745.2 Catagonus wagneri | reverse complement strand
TTATGTAATGTAAATGCATAGTTTATGTAAAGAGCTCAGAGAATCAAACAAACAAGCAAAACTCCTACAAAGCAACAATATAAGACCACAAAGGCTTGTGCAGACCATTCATATAAGAAGATATTTTAACGGCCAATAAACACAGGAAGTGCTGAACATTTTTAGTTCATGGATAAAAGCAAATTAAAATGAAATAATCTGTACCCACTAGATTGGCTGATGGTCAGTGCTACCTATAGGCAAGAATGTGGCAAACTGAAACTGTTGTTTTGTGATTGGATCTAAAAATATATAACTGCTATGGAAAGCCATTGGGCACTTCATTACAAATTTAAATATGCCTCTACCACATGACTTACTCATCTCACTATCAGGTATTTACCAAGTTAAATGAGGATGTATATCCTGACAAATCTTATATATGAATAAGAATATTCAATATTTATATATGAATTAGAATGTTCGTATCTTGGAGTTCCCTGGTAGCTTAGCAGGTTAAGGGCCTGCTGTTGTCATCGCTGAGGCTTGAGTCACTGCTGTGGCACAGGTTCAGTTCCTGGTTTGTGAACTTCCACTTGTTGTGGTCTTCCCCGCCACACCCAGAAAAAGAATGTTCATATCAGCAGTATTCATTATGTTCCCAAACTGGAAAAAAACAACTCAGATGCTCATAGTTTTGAAAATGGTTCAACAAATTGTGGTGTATCTCTACAAGGGTATACTATTCAGCAGCAAGAAGAAGTGAACGATTGAAATATGCAAAAGCAAAATTTTGAATGGAAGAAGCCTTAAATAAAAGAAGTATATGCTGTATTATTGCATTTATATGAAGACCAGTAACATACCAAAGTAATCTTGGTGGTCCAAATCAGAAAATGGTTGCATCTTGGAGTTCCCATTGTGGCTTAGTGGGTTAAGAACCTGACTAGTATCCATGAGGATGTAGTTTCGATCCCTGGCCTCACTCAGTGGATTAAGAATCTGGCATTGCCACAACCTGTGGTGTGGCCCTAAAAAAAAAGAAAAAAGAAAAAATTTGCATCTCTTGGCCAGGGGTGGATTGTCTGGAAAAGGACACCAGATAACCTTCTGTGGTAATAGAAATATTCAATATCTTGTTTGGGGTGGAATACAATAAATGTTGCAGTGCAATACAATTAAGTGCTCTTTGAAGTAAGTTGTTTATTTTATTATAGATAAATTATATCTGCATGAAAAAATTAGAAGACAGAACAACCTATTGAGATATCTGAAAACTAAAAAAGGAAAAAATGAATTTGCCCATCAGAATTTTAAACTGAATATCATAATTGAATTATGATCACTTACCCGTTATGGAGTCATAGACAAAAGATTAGAATTGAATGTAGTAGACATGAAGAAACTAGAAGAACTTTTTAATCGTAATAATACCTCAGCTCTATCATAGACCCCTGAAATCAGAATTTTTGCAAGGTAGGCACTGTCAGCCTACATATTTTAATCTCCCCCCTGGTTTTGTTTGGAAACAAGAATTATCAGCAGGTATCTTCTTCAATGTCTTTGATAGCATTGTTTCCCCTGCCAGGACCCTCCAAACCAGAAAGAACTCATTATATTCTCAAGGAGACTTTTTAATGTATGGACACTGGATATTTCTAATTGTCAGAAAGCTTTTCCTTATATGAAACTTAAAACACATTGGACAAAATTATCCATTTCTGGAGTAATATAACACATGGAATCCTTTTGCTTGTAATCATTTACCAACAAGGAAACGATTATACCCCATGAACCCACTTAATATTGTACTGGCTAAGTACCAAGAACAATTTACCATTTTCAACTTGATATGTTTTTGAGATAGTCCTACCTTTCTAAATGTCTTTATCCCTATTGACTATTCTACTTCTTCAATACATCTGTATATAATCAACACATTTATTGATGACACAGTATGCCACGTGCTATCTTATTGTCTTAGAGAAGTGAGACTTTCCCTCTTTTTAGCAAAACAAGAAAATACTTGTGTCTTGTGTTTACTAAAAGTCTCTGCCTTTTAAAAATGTTATGCTAAATCTTTATTGTATTATCCATTATATTGCCCTACCTTTCCAGTGTTGCATCCTCTTCAGTTCACTTAGCATGCTGCTTATGCTTTCAACCAAATCTCTGAGAGTAATTTTGGTCAAGTAGGTGGAATATGATATCCAGGAAGGCTGAGTCGAAGCAACTGATAGCAGTCCAGGCAGACTTACCATCAGGGAAGTCTAAGGAAGAGATTTGTTGAATGTACCAGGTAGGGGCTAGATTCCAGAATAAAGAAGTCTTGGAACTGACAATATATAGAAACCAGAAAGTTTTAGGAGTGGGTGGCCTTCAAAATAGAATAAGAACATATAGATGGCCTTAACAGGGGGTTTCTATTTTGAGAATATTGAAAAAAAAGTTGAATTTCAGGGATGGGTGGACTGAAGAAAACTGATTTACAAGAGTGATATAAACACTAAGGTTGATGTTCATTTCACCAAAAGAGCTAGTGGGGTTCTTTAATTTCCTTTACCTAAAAAAGTGTTGGTCCCATAGACTAATAGTGGGATGAATCTACTCATAGATTTATGCTCTGGGTCCAGTTATGGAGCCTGGAGGGATATTACGATGACAGGGGTCTGAGCAGCTTGTGAAAGTAATGACATAGAGACATGAGCTTACTGAAAGCAGTTGGATATACCTTCTTGCTATTCTCTCCTTCAGTTCATGCATTTGCTTCATTTTCAAGTTAGACAGATGGCATTGGCATATTCTTACATACTATACTAAAAAGAAAAAGGACCCTTCCTGTCTTTGTCCATGTATCAATATCATACATATGGCTGTTTATCCACATATAAAATTTCGGGCTGTTTGGGTGTTGTGCTAATCCTTGAACCAAATAATTTGTTCAGGGCCATTGTGGTTCTCAGTCACCAGACTGAGTTACATAATGACCCTCTGCGCATCATGGTAGGTGTAAGTGGATACATGCGCTTCCTTTTTCACTTTGAAAAAAACTTTGCTTATAAGAAAAAAAAACTTCTTAAATAGTAATTATATTTTTAATTTGATTGTTTTTTAACATTAAATTATAATGTTAGATGTTTAAAATTATAAATTGTATTAATAATTCACCATTTAAAATTGCTTTTAAAATATATTTCTTTGGTTCAATTTGTTTTTGCTTGTTTTGGTCGTTTTAGACTTATTTTATATTCTTAGCCTTTATTATATTTTCCTTAAGATTTCAAAGTAGTCTTTTTTATTTTACAATAAGACTTTTACCCATATGTAAATATCTACTGTAATTTGTTATTGTAAGTATTTCTGAAAATCAGAGCCCTAAAAGTACATAATAGATGTTGATAAAGTTTCTTAGCATGAAAATGGCTAGATGATACCATTAACAAAAAAAAGAAAAAAGAAAAAAAAAGAACTTTGTTTGATACCCTAGGCAAAAAAAAGTTCAACTTTAAGGATTAACAAATGGATTATTTATGGAATCTCCTGCATGGTACAAACACTGTTTAATGATTCCAAATTAAGGGTCAGTATTTAGATGAATAACCTGAGGTACTTAATTAAGCAGGATCCTTCAGTATATCACTCTTTCCTTACGGTTAAATTACTGTATAGTAGAACTCTTTGAAATGAACATTGAATGGCTATCAGAATGAATGCATTCCTAGGAATTACAATATTTATTCTATACAGTCTTTGTGTAGGTTTAATCAAGGCCCATAAAATGGACACATTCCTCTTAATTTACTGCAAATGTTTATAATTACCCTGAGGGTGTTTTCAAATGTCTGATGACTATAATATTGTTAACTCTCTCTCTCTAGATGGTCTTAAAGCGGTTTATTACTCATTTGGCTACTTTCCAGCTTCAATTCTCTCATTTACTTCAATGTACATCAATAAGCATGTAATTAATCCAAGCATCTTATTGAACTATTTTGTTTGCATTAGTATATATTATGTCAAGTAGGCAAAAATGACATATTCTACAATTTTGGATTTGTTCATCAGTAAAATGTCCTAAAAATATTGATCTGCCTTACTGTAAAAATGACTCTTGAACTGAAACATTATGATCTACTATTAAAATCATGAGTTCTTATCAAATAGAAAATCTCAGTAGGTCACTGTTGCTGGACTGTGTCACCTCAAAATCTCATATAGCACATTATTATCTTTATTTTCTAAATACACTACAAATGGTAAGGAAATAATTAGTGACTCAAATTCCTTTTGAAGTAAGGTTTCATTTGAAAAACTTTTTTTAATCACTCAACAGCTGAAAGGCTTTTTTTTTCCCCCTAAGGAAACAAGGCATTTATAGATTATGCTTTGCTGTCTGTATACTGGGAATGTCTATTCAGCTTAGTAATATATCTCATGTGTTCACCAGTATAATGTATTTCTTTTTAACTAAAATAAGTCACAAATTTCTAAATATTAACTTTAAAGCTTAGCATTAGGTCATAATTTCAGAAACACCAAGATTGGCTGAATGCTGTATCAAAGTATCCTATAAGGTCTTCAATGCGCTAAGTGATCACAATGATTAAATGTGACTAATCTGTTCAAATGAAGGGAGGAGATGAATAGAGAAAAAAAAAAAACTTACAAAGCCTTAGTGACAAATCTCTTTTCCTTCCAAAGTTAGTATTTTAAATGTGATATTTGAATATGTTGATCAGACTGAGAACTACTGTTTGATATACTCCAGACAATGTCACTAAATTTAAGTTACAATTAACAGTTGGGAAAATTTGTAGTAATGTAAAATTCTTCTGTGTATAATAGAGTCTACTTATCCTCAGATGTGTAGATGACAAGCTCATGAAGGGCAGAGATTGTCTTGCTCAACATTGTCTTTCAAGTACCTCTCACAGTGCCTTGGCACATGGAGATTGCAAAAGAAATCTGTTTGAATGATGACTACTGGTTTGGCAAGAACAGTTAAATATATTACTTGTTTAGGGGTCAGTTTAGAAATGTGTTTATACATTAGATTCTAATATCGCCTGGGATTTTTCTACCTTAATCTGTCTACATTACGAGCCATTTTTAAGTGGAGAGATTAAATTCATTCTCATATTAGTGATCATAATAAAGTCATTATTCTAAACAATTTAATAAAACAAATCACTGTGGTTCAATCAGATATTGCCTCCTGGAGAGTTGTGGGAAGTTGTCTAAGTAAGTTAACATAATTCAGATATCATAGAAATTGCTGGTTGCTAAAATATCCAGTTCTAAAGATATTACCCGGATCAACTTTTAGTCTTTATTATAATTTTTATTTGTTTTCCATTTTTACATAGAAAAAAGACAGCAGAAGTATATTAAGAACAAGTGGGACTTTTGACTGGGTTAATAAAGTCCTGATAATGAAAGTATATATTGCATTACAATTTGCAGTTTACAAACTGCTTTAATATTTCACACACCTTATTTCTATTTATCATAATAACCTAGTAATTAGATGATATAACTTTATTTTTGCATGGATAAGGTGTGGTTAGTTGTTACTTTTCCTAAGCTTCCATTCCTTTGTTACATTTCTTTAATTGGCATTAATCACATTAAAGCAATTACTTGTTTAAATTTTATTCCCTTCACCAAATAGGATGTACCTTAAGAACAGGAAGTGTGCCTTCACCTTCATTACCAAAGTAACAGATACTTATCAGAAGACTAGGTATTTGTCAGTACCCTTTCTCTTGCAAGTGGCAGAAGCTCATTTCTAACTAGGTAAACAGAAAAAGAAAAAAAATTTTTGACTGGCTTGTGTAGTTGGGAAGTCAAAAAATTAGCTAGCTTACTTCTGTTTTACTTCACTTGTTGGCTGTATTCTCAAGTTTCTCACTAAGTACACTGGCTGTTGACGTTCTAAAACTGCACCATTACAACTTGTGGACAAAAGAAAGGCCCCTTTTTTTTTTTATTATCCATATATCAGATTTCAATCTTTGTTTGAACCCTTGACTATCAGTGAACTAATTCCTTACCAAAGATATGGAGAGCTCAAACTGACCATCCTGGGACACTAGACCATCCTGTAATAGGTAGAGAGGGTTAAGGGGTTGTTCCCTTCCCTAGTCACGCATGTCATCTCTGACAGCCATCTATGATCAGCTTCCTATCCTTCAGTCTGGATCTCAGAGGCCACTTCCCTGGGAAGCCAATCCGCTTTCTTGGGCCTGGAAAACAACTAGAGTTAGTCTAAATAATAAGTGAAAATAATTAAAGGTTATCAGGAAAGATACTTATATGTTTCTTAATATTTTTATTTTAAATATTTCTCTGTTTAATAAGATGTAATATATAATACTAGTTAATATGTGAATATCTGTACTTTCTTTTATAGAATGGATAGAAAAATAATCATTAAGAGCAGTGACTATACTAGTCCAGGATTTCCAGTAACTACCCTTAGGGGAAGCAAGCAGATTAGACTAAGAGACCATGACCTAGGCAGTGTGCAGAATGTTTTGGATATGTACATTTACTGAGGAGACAGTGGATCCATAAGTTTCATGATTTTCTCAGAGGAGTCTGTGACAGAAAGTTGAAAAATTGGAGCCTTGGGTCCCAAACCAGTTTCTTAAAAATTATCAAGTGGAAGATTTTCTGATTCCATAGGAGTGGGGTGGGGCTCAGAAATCTTCCTTTTGGACAAGTTCCCTGAATGATTCTAAAATAAAATTCAGTGGACCACAATTTGAAAAATGCCAGCCTAAGGCCTAAGCCATACTTCTCTATTATTTTTTCCAATGCTTGTGTAGCAAATGATCACGAATTTAGAGGCTTAAACAATACAAATTATTACTTTACAGTTCTGTCGGTTAGAAGTCTGACATGGGATCCAATGGACTAAAATCAAAATGTGAGCAAGGCTGTGGTTTTTTTTCTGCAGGTTCTTGGGGAGAATGCATTCTCCCATTCTCTTGCCTTTTCCAGGGACCATCCACATTTCTTCTTTCAAAGTCTTCTTCCTTCATCCTCAAAGCCAGGAACATTCATTTCTGAGGTTTCCTGAAAATCTTCTCAGACCTCCCTCTAACTTCTCCTCTTCTGCCTCCTTCCTTCAGTTTTAAAAATCTTGTGTGATTACACTGGTCCCACCAAAGTAATAGGAACTGTCTCCCTATCTTAAGGTCAGGTGATGTTGAGCACTATCTGCTCTTTGCTGTGTAACCTAACCTATTCAGATGCTCCAGGGGTTAGGACTTGGGCATCTTTGGGAGATCATATTCTGTCTTCCACAAGACCCTTTTTAGAACTCCGGGGGGAGGGGGGATTTCCCCTTTTTTTATCCTAATCTTTTGTTTAGTAACTTAATGAGTCTCCCATCGCTTGCTGTTATGTAATTATCAGGTCAGTAGAATTGATAATCACTGGGAACTCCTGAAAACTATTATTTAACTTTCTGTTATCAATAAGTGACATATAGTCATATCCACAACCCTGGAAGTTTTATGAAGTCAGGCATCACCTCTTATCTCTTTAATTTCTTTAACCTGTAGCACTTTACTCACTTTTTGGTTTTTTTTTTTTTTTGCCACCTAACAGTTTACAGATAAAGTGAATGAATAATTATGATGGTTGATCATATTCATGAATTGACAAAGTCAAAGGCCCACTTTTAATGACTTTTTCACAGCACAGCTAATAGTGTGATTCAGATTCTTCTTCTCATAAAATTTAGAATCACTGTATATCATGAGTATTGGGTATTATTCTGGAATAAGGGAAACTATTGCTGTTTTATTTAACTCCTGCATTCCAAGGGTCCAAAACATTATGCTATTGTGGGTAGCAAGCCATCAGTAAATTTTAGGCAATTCTGTCCTATTGGATGGTCCCTTAATGAGCAATTGTGAACTACTAACAATAATTGCACCTACCATGTGTTAGACCCTACGTAGATTTCCCAGGCAGGCACACATACTACCACCCTCATTATGTAATCCCTTAAGACATCTATAAGATAAATACTTCTTCATTTACAGATTAGAAATTTTTTCAAAAATTTGAGAATCACTTATTTAAGCAGTGATAGCCAGAATTGCAGATTGGGGAAGCAGAAGGATAATAGCAATCTTTTATCACATCGTTTTTCTGGCCAAATACCAAAACACATAATTACTTAATTTCTGGTCAAACATAAAAGCTGAAAAAGATCATACCATTTTAAATGAAGGGAAAAATCACTTACAAGGTGAGTTTGAATCATGCTAAGTCACTCTCAGACTGCTTTTTATTCTGTACACGTAGCCCATCATCTACTTAGTCAGATCATCTGCTTAAAACTTTCAAGAGATTAAAGCTGTATTTAGGAGAAAATCAAAACCTCTTTCTGTGTCTCCTCAGGATCCACAAGATACGAGCTTCTTTCTCCAAACAGCTTCACCTCACTCTACCCTCCTCTTCACCAGCTGGGCTGTAGCCAAGTAGGATTCCTTTAGGTACTTCAAACACAAGGTCTTCATAGCCCCGGGCATCTTCCGTGCTGTTGTTCTTTCATCCTATCTGCCTGGGGATGTCTTCTCATCCTTTAGATCAGTTTCACTGCCAATTTTCCAGAGAAAACTTCCTGGATATTCTAACTAAAAGGAATCCTCCTCCTCACCCCATCATGAGGAGGAAACACTGTTTCCTTCCCAGTGCTTAGTGTGGATTCCACATGTTAGTTAATTTGTTTATTGTCTGTTTCAATGTGGGGAAGGTTATGTACATTGTTGTATTCTGAGTGCACAGCATTGGTTATTGTATTCAGTAAGTTTTTTTGAAACAATTTTTTTCTCTAAGTTAAAAGCATAAATGATCTAGAACTTTATGCTCTGGTCAGACTATTTTCTGAATATCCATTTATTTCAATGTATTTTTGGTTTTGTCTGGCTTACAACTAGGTGCACATTTTAGTGATTCAAACTAAAGAAACAACTTACAATTCTGAAGAAAGGATCTGCTCTGACACATATTTTAAAGACACATTGGTTCCGGGGTGGGGCCCAGGCTTCTGCATTTTTAAAAAGATTTTCAGGTGGTTCTGATTTACAAGCGATGGTTGAGAAGGGCTGCTTGTGTGTGAACATAGTCCTGTTACATGTCTATTGGTAAAATTTCATCAGATCTGACCCTTTGTTTAATCCATGCTTGAATACCTTACATCCTTAGGAACTTTCTGACCTGGATATTTAATGAGTGCATAATACCTTTATTATTCCAGCTCTTTTATCTCTTGTTCTGCTCTAGATGAGGCTTTGTTCTTTTTAAAGTACTGTGATACTGACATCCTGGGGTTATAATTTAATTGGGAATAAGGTAGAATTTATGCAGTTACCTGTTCAGAAGTTTGAGAGTCATCAGATAACTGGACATATAATATTTATAGTGATTATTTTAAAACAAAACAAACCATAAGAAGAAAGCACATTTTAAAATTGTTAGTATTAATTTGTAACTTTGTAAATATAAACTTTGGATAGAAGCAAATGTTAGTTTCCAAGTTTGTGATTATTCATTTTCTTTTGCGTGGACTTATATATTACTTTTCAGTACTAATGTATTAAAAAACACATGACCTTATTGTTGTCCTTCAGTGGTAAATTTTACATGTATGCAGTCATGCACATTTAGGAATTGTGAGATATAATCCATTCATAAAAGTAACCTAAAATTCCATTCACTTCTCATCTTCCATCTTCTGCTAGTTTTTGGTTTTTTTATTTTCCTTGTTAACACTTTATGTCATGGGCATATACTGAATAAATGCACTTTATAGTCAAAGCAAATCTGCTATATTAAGATAATATTGTGCAGGGTACATCTTCCAATCATATTTATTGATGTTTAGATACCTTCTTCTATAAATAGCCAATGTGGCACTAGAAAAATATACACATTTATTTGTAACATTTCAGACACTTATTATTATTTAAATATACAAAGTACAAATTTATAAACACTTTCTTTAGACTGTATTTACCCTCTTTATATGAAATGAACACAATTTTTTTATTTGATTATCTTTCAGTAATTTATTTTGGAGTGGATGTGTGAATGTTTTGTTAAAATTTATGTCCTACTAAAATACATTCACCATGTTCCTGAAAAAAAAAAAAGGAAATCTCTAACTAGATTTGAGCTAAGGAGGTTGTACTCATCAAAAATGCAGCTGTTTCATTTGTGGCCTAAGTGACTTGAGACCCATTGAAGACAACATCTCAAAACTCTCTTTAGATTGAAAATGTCATGTTTAGTGATATTGTTGCCCATTTTAAGAAATGATAGTAATCTTGATTCTGATTCATCAGCCATTAATGATATTCATGTTTTGCCTGGGGTTAATATCACTCTATTCCTCTTTAATTCTGAGAAAAAGTGAGGAATGTACTTTCTCCTCTCACCTTTGCTTTAAGGAAGCCAGGCTCTTCCCCACCCACTTCCCTCCATCTTGTTCTAACATTCTCCAAAGGTGAGATAATTTAGAATGCTCAGTTGAAGAGCACTTCATTTAAAAAATATTAATCCCTGCATTTTTCACATAAACACATTAAACATACTCAGCCTTAAACACATTTGAGAGTTCCATCAGCTACTCAATTAGTTGTTTTAGACAACCTACAATATTGAACAATAAACTATTCTGATAGAAGTGCAATAGCGTTTATCTCCCTTCTGTGTTATAATTTATATTTTGATGGGCTTTTGATGTTCCTAGATATCCGTGGAATACAGGACTTTCTGGACAAAGTGTCTCAGCAGGGCATGGATGTTGCACTTCAGAAGGTAGAAAACAACATCAATAAGATGATCACCACACTTTTTGATACCATGAGGATAGAGGAATTGAATCGCTATCGAGACACTCTTAGGCGAGCCATCCTTGTTATGAATCCTGCCACAGCCAAATCCTTCATTACCGAGGTAAGTAAAAATTGTCATGGGCTGGGAATAAGGTGTAAAAATTAAATGCTTTGGAATAGCTCCACAGAGGAGATGAAAATGAAGAGCATTGTGAGGGAATTAACTACACAACTCTCATTAGGACTAATTGAGGTAGCACAGTGAATTCCTTTCTCATCACATTTACCCCTTACCGTCCAGTTAATTGCTAAGAATGCTTTGTATTTATATATACTTAGGCGCATAGCCAAGTTGATGTTGAGAAATCTTATGGGGATTTAGAAGTGCTGTTTACCTGAATGGATTTTAATAAGTTGTCTAACACTTAAAAATTTTATGCAAGATAAAATATTACTTCTGAGAAAAGATTTACTTGAATTAGGCTGTTGTTGCCTAAACATGATTATTTTTACAAAAATGTGTAACCGATTTACTTCTGCTCTGTGAACTCTACAAAGACAAATAGTTAAAACTGTATAAAACTCTGCAGAATGATGACCACTATACATCTTATGCTGGATCCTGAAAGTTTTAATTGTATTGGTTCATTTGGCTAGAAGCTCTGAAACTTTGTGAAAATACAATTAAGATTTTTTTTTAAACTCTCTATTCCAAAATCTTTGCTGTTGCCTTATGAAAGCTTATTATCAAGTCATTTTTGCCTTACTTCACATTTTTAATTTTATATAGTACCAGAACTGGTCATGACATTTACATACTTTCATGTGAGTTTTATTATTAGTTTAAAATTTTTTGGTGAATTTATTTAACTAATACTTTTTTCTTCACTTCTCATTATGCTTACTTTAGCTCCCAAATTACTGCTATAAAGTCTCCAAATTAGGAATGTGTTAGAAGTTCTTTGACACTCTATAATATAATTGGTATCTTGAGGTAGTGTATAAATCACTAAGAATAATAAAACTTTTGGAGCTATATCAATAATACATTTTTAAAATAGAAAACTTTTGCTATGCAGTTTAAGGACAAATATAGAGCTTTTACCTTTCTATGTCTAGCAAATGATTTGAAGACTCTCATTCAACCACTGGATTTTTCCCTGGTAGAATATTTCTGATTTTACAGTTTGTTCTTTCCTTCAGGAAACACAAAATCTGCTAGAAAATTGAAGGGAGATATACAAAGACATGTAATATAAATTAGAATCTTAAAATTATAATAATGTTGAAACATCTGTAGTCATTTGGTAGGAAAGATCAGAGAGTGCTTCACTGAAAATGTGCATTTGAACTAGACTTGGTAGGAATTTCCAAGAAAGAAATAGGATTTAAGAGATATGTGCTGGTCCATCTTAGCCACTTCCCGGTCACATGATATCAGCAAGTTACTTAACATTTTTGAGCCCACATTTTGTCATCAGTAAAGTGGAAATAATTATTGACTTTAACATATTATGTTTGTAATGCAGATTAATGAGGTATAATAATCCTTAAAGGGGTGGTTGTGGGGATGGCAGGCAGCACCTAGTAGACGCTTAAGAAATGGTAACTTCTGCATCACTTTTTCTAGCACATAGCACATATCTTACATGTAGCATATGCTATGGCCCCTATCCTTGACTGTGAACTTGGATATTTATAATAATCCTCTCCTTCCATCTTTTTTTGCAAACACTTAAAATCTGTGTTTGTGATTTTCTTTAAAGACTTATCTCCCTTTATCTACCCAGTAATCATTTCTTCCCCCACTGACTTTGCTTTTCTGATTTTATGTCTCTACATTATAAGCCAAGTTTATTTTACAGCTCCAAGCAGTGAGTAGGAATGACAGAAAGAGAATCCCCCCTCTTCCCTATCCTCAGCTGGCTATACTCTTCTCTGACCTCTGTAGTGGTTTCTGTTGCTCAACTGGCTAGTGTCAGACGCTTCCCAGCCTGCTTCTGCTCTCCCAAGAATTATAGGAGCATTCGCCCACCAGGAGAAAAGGCTGACCCTTTAAGTAGTAGATGTAGTTCATTCAAAAGGCAAGCAGCTTTGGAGGTCTGGAGACACAGGATAGTTCCTGAATTAGAGGATCACTTAGTCTAGCGAAGAAGGCAAGTGTGTAACTAAATAATAAAATATGAAAAAAAATACAATATAACGATGGGTAAATGGTGCTCTGGAACCCTATAGGAGAGCTGACTAAGTCTGCAGAAAGTTTGGCTGGAACAGCTTTCACAGAGAATTTCCTTACCAAAATCCTACAAAATTAAAAAGAATATATTAGGGAGAGGATGCTGTTTCTCTCTCTAGTTATTCTTTTAAGAAATACTTCTATTTATTTATTCTTTGCTTTTTCGGGCCATACCTGCGGCATATGGAAGTTCCCAGGCTAGAGGTCAAATCAGAGCTGCAGCTGCTGGCCTATACCCTAGCCACACAGGATTTGCGGCATTGGTGACCTACACCACAGCTTACAGCAACACCAGATCCTTAACCCACTGAACAAAGCCAGGGATGGAACTCGCATCTTCATGGATACTAGTCAGGTTTGTTACCACTGAGTCACAACGGGAAGTCCAGAAATACTTAATTGTAATGTTTAAAATTTAATTAATACTTACTTTTAGAATACTCTATGCATTCACCTGGTTGAAGATTTAAAATGTTTAAGAGGATAACCTGTTATTGTTCCTTAAGCATATAATTTTCTTTTCAGGAGGCACAGTGTCTCGTGTAGCATTATAGGTATATACCTACACTTACACATATATATAAGCCTGTATACATGCGCACACACATCTTACTCTTCCTTACACAGAGAGTGGTGAATTTGTGCTGTAGTGCCATGCCTGGATTTTTGTTATTTAGTAATGTCTAGAAGCTCATTCCAGTGGGAAGTATGAAGTGTTCCTTGTAATTTTTAATAGCTATATAATTTATAATATTTCATTGACATATAGAGTCACTATTAGCTTTTTAGTTTTTCTATTTTCATTTGCTCTGGTGAGTATTATTAGTTGATTTATTATTTTATCTCTGTTTTCCTTTCTGAAAAGATAAATGAAGATTTGGGTTCATATCCTTCACTAATACACCTTTCTCAATATAAGACACTTTGAAATGTGCCTTCATTTCTATTCTGTCTGCTACAGAGAGTACAGTGTCCCTTATGCTTCTGTCCCCATTTTTCTACTCTTCTGCCTCCCAAATTCCATGATCCACAGCTTTACTTTTATACTGGGTATGTTAGAAACGTGTATTTCCTACTCTGTATCTATAAGTAAATTTTTCATGTCTTGGCTAAAAGTTGATTCTATAGACTGGAAATCTATAAATGTACTTATTATATTTTTATCAGTATACATATTTTTCACTGCGTCAAAAAGTTGTAAGATATGATTATGTTGAGTTTTTTTTCTCGACAAGCTTGAAGGTTTTTTTTTTTGTTATGAGTTACTACTTTTCTTAGTTTGTTCTTTATCTTTGTTAATTACATAAATTGCTGTCTTTAGTAGCAAATCTCCAAAATCTCTGTTTCCTGCCTGCAGCCTTCCCTCCCAGAGCACTTGCTCTCCTGTCCTATTTATGGCATTTTCTTCATCACTCATTTGGGTCAGATTCATGAATTTCTGTATCCTGTATCCTCTAGTTTCTTGGTTTCCCACTTTACTATAGAATATCCTCAAGTAAATTCCTAAGAAAAAATATATGAAAGGTAGAAATTTTTTATTTTTGAGATTATTTTCATTCATAAAAATTTATTTATTCTAACTTCATCCTTCATGAGTAAGTTGGTTGGTTATAAATCCCTAGGTTAAAAATCATTTGGAGTTCTCTTGTGGCTCATGGGTTAAGAATCTGGCATTGCCAGCTGCAGCAGCTTGGGTCACTTCTGTGGCATGAGTTTGATCCCTGGCCTGGGAACTTCATGCCATGGGCATGACTGAAATAAAAATAAATAAATAAATAATAAAAATAATTAACCTTAGGACATCAGTAGTGTTAATTTATCTGGCACTCATTTGTTGACTGATAAGAATTTCAAAGGCTATCTGATTCGTATTTATTTGAAGGTGGTTTGTTTTTTCCTTAAAATCTTTTAGGAACTTTATCTTCAATGTTTTAAAATTTCATGATTCACTTTGCTGTATACCTGAAACTATTGTAACATTTAAATCAACTATACCACAATAAAATTAAATTTTAAAAGTAAATTTAAAAAATAATAAAATTTCACAATTATGTTTCTATGTTATAACCCATTTGACTCCATGTTGGGTGAGCCTTTTCTTCTTTTAACAAATGAAATATTTTCTTTAATTTCTCAAAAGTTACTAATAATTTTTATAATGATTTTTATTTTTTCCATTATAGATGATTTACAGTCTTCTGTCAGTTTTCTACTGTACAGCAATTTGACGCAGTCACACATACATATATACAGTCTTTTTTCTAACATTATCATGCTCCATCATAAATAACTAGATATAGTTCCCAGTGCTATACAGTAGGATCTCATTCCTCATCCATTCCAATGGCAATAGTTTGTATCTATTAACCCCAAATTCTCAATCCCTCCCACTCCCTCCCCGTCCCCCTTGGCAACCACAAATCTGTTCTCCAAGTACATAAGTTTCTTTTCTATGGAAAATTCATTTATGCTATGTATTAGATTCCAGATATGTGATATCATTTGGTATTTGTCTTTCTCTTTCTGATTTACTTCACTTAGTATGAGAGTCTCTTGTTCCATCCATGTTGCTGCAAATGGCATTATTTTGTTCTTTTTTATGGCTGAGTAGTATTCCATTGTAAGTTGTCTTACTTTCTCAAGTTATTTCTGTGTTTTCTAAGGTAATTTTTTCTTGTATTATCTTGATATTTTTCACGTTGCAGTTGCTTTTAAATGTTTCATGGTCCTTGATTGACATTTGGATTTAAGAATGAATCAATGAGTTGATTAAAAGCTGTGCATATGAAGAAGGGCTTTTGGCGTTCCCAGAAATGTCTGTTTAGATTGAGCAAATGGGATTCTGTTGTTTTACTGAAGGTAATGCTAGATTTTGTATGTGTGTTTATGTATGGTCTTTGCTCTAGGATAATAGTACCGATGTATTGATTAATTAACTTTGCAAAAGAATAAATGACTGACAGGAACATTTTGCACAGAACAGTCTGTGGGAAGGTCCCTGTGAAAATCAACTTGAGTGCTGTCAAGAATTCTCCTTATTTGCTGATTCTTTATTGTGAATTCACTCACTAAAATTTATTTGAAACTCCCAAATCAATATTAGAGATGCTTGCACAGTCACTCACAGAAATTTGCAGAACTGTGGGAATTCTGAGTTGACCAATAAGCTCATATTATCAGCTAAGGTCAAATAAAGCCTTTCTCTGCATTCTTGTTTCAGCTTTTATACTGTAAAAAGGTGTTCTTTTTACAATCTATTTAGTGCCATTTTTGCATTTTTGAAAAATGGCACTAAGTAGACACAGTGTCCAGTGTTCCTGAGAACAAGAAGGCTGTGGTGTGTCTTCCTCAAAAATACTTGCGTCAGATAAGCTTCATTTGGGCATGAGTTGTACTGACACTGGCCATGAATTTAATGCTAATGAATCACCACAATATTGTTTGAATGTTTGTGTCCTTCTAAAATTGTGTGTTGAAGTCCTGTGCCCAATATGATGGCCTCTGAAAGTGGAGCCTTTGAAAGGTGCTTAATTTTTGAGGATGGAGCCCTTGTGAATAGGATTAGTGCTATTCTAAATGCTTAGCAGACCCAGCCCCTTCTACCAGGTAAAAATAAAAGAGGAAGTCTGTAGTTGGAAGAGAGTCCTTAGCCAACCATGCTGGCACCCTGATCTTGGAATTCCAGCCTCCAGAACTATGAGAAATACGTTTTGGTTGTTTATAAACTACCTAATCTGGGGTCTTTTGTTATAGCAACTAGAATGGCCTAAGACACAACAGTAGATATTAAATAAGGTGTCTTTAAATAGAAACATACATAAAACCAGAGGCTTGCAAGACCCAAACTCTGTATATTCCCTAGGAGCAACAGGTCAGTATACTAATTTAGTGTAATTTAGTGGTCACAGAAATTTATAGAACATAACTCTACTCCTGTACTTTTTAGTTCCCCACTTCCTTCCAACTGGCCATTTGGCTTGGTATTTCCAAGCATCAAAATTGCTAGGACTTGGCAGGAGACAAACCTCTGCTCAGTTGCTGCCCCTTATGATGATTTCTTCTCTACTAGGCTCATTAGATATCACTACTTCATCAATTTTTTCTTTTTTCAGTCATTTATTTAAAAACACTTTTCTGATGGCTTCTGTCTCTTTTCCTTATGATTGTTAGTGTATAAGCTATTCAATCCCTTATGTTTTACTGAGGTTTGGGAGGTGATTCCCTTTGACCTTCTTCAGGTGGAAATGTCAGGATGCTCTTTCAAATTTTTAGACATTAACTGACAGAGGATACCTTAAAGAACCAATGTTATATTTTTTTTAAGAAACAATGCATCTGGAAATATATAATTCCAGATTTGGAAAGTACAACATGTAACATTTTGTCCAAGTCCCAAATTTACAGTTGAACAAATTTACGGCCTCCTAAGATCTAATCAGTATTATTCTCTAGCTTCCTCCAGCACTGTTCAGCATCTCTGCAGCTAGTGCTGATAGTGGATGATAGGGGACTATCCCAGTTTGAAATTGGTAAAGGAAGTTGTCAGCAGGCAAAGGGGTACATGATTGTCAGCTTCTAAGAGATATAGAAATGACTTACAGTAGATTACCTGATGGATAGAGAGGCAAATAAATCTAGAAAGAAACTGATGGATTGGGATAATGGAAAAGGTAGAGGAACTAAATTTATGATGATGTCAAAGAGACAGGTTCAGTGAGCACTGAAGCGAGGGAGAGGTGGAAGGGAGAAATCCTGGTCAAAGAACTCCCACCTTCACTCTTCCTCTATTTTATAAGTTGACACAGAAAGTTGTTGAAATATTCAAGGGAAATATTAACTTAAAAGTCAAAAGAAGGAGTTTTCAAAAAAAGGAATTGCTCTCTTAGCATTGTCATTTAATTGCTGAGGTGGAAAATGAGCATATCAATTCTGTTTGCATCTTTTTTTCAGTCCCTGGAGCAATTATGTGGCATTGAGTTAATTATGCTCCCTTTGAAGTCTTAGAAATTTAATATATTAATGTCTACAGTTAGTGCTCCACCTCTCATTCAAGATTTCAAAGCTTTAAGAAAAACACTGCAGTTATGTGCAGCTGAGGAAATCAACCTGCTGTGATATCGGTAGAAAATTGTTATCACAGTGTACCTGTAAGTGTCCTTGAAATGAATATGGTGAAACAAGAGTGCTCATGTGGTTTGATTTAAATATGGATTGGGATGATATTTTGAAAATCAGTATTTTTTGTATAGGAAAAATGTTTCATTGGATACTATTAGGGTTAAACCCTTTCCAGAAAGGATACATACATTAGAACTTTTTGGTCATAACTATTAGTTTTCAGGTTTAATAAGAAAAATCAAATATTTGAAAATAAGAAGTTTTATTACTTACATGGTAATTAATATCATTTTCTATTTGCATTTTTTCACATTTTCAGAAAGGAACCGTGCTGTTACACAAAATCCACTTACTCTTTAATAAAAAAACTGTATTATCTTTTATTCCTTAAACATACTTTATGAAATAGTTTTCCTTCCATTGTACTGTATTCTAGAGAACTTTGATCCTGTCAAACAACAAAAGGGACAAAGTTACTTACTTCAAATATGTAAGTAGTGTGCCAGAAATAAGCCTTTAGAAAGGATTATAAAACAAATGAAATTATGTTGTCTTAAGGGATATAGAAATGTTCCTAGTCATCAAAAGGTACCCTGAATATTCAAATTACTGTGATAGCTATTTAATAACTGTTCAGATCATCCAAGTTTTACCAAAAAAAATCATTTGGAGATATTACATAATGTACAGTTTTTAAGAAGAGGCAAATCTGTTGATATTAGAAAAAGGAACATATAACTATAATTTTCCCCAAGATATATCCATTGCATGAAAGTCTTTCTAATACTGTATTCATAGATGATTGCTATGCATTTTTAAAAGTAAAGTATTTATTGAATATAATGTACATAATTATATACATATAACTTTACAACTCAACAAATTTCCATGAAACCATATCCAAATCAAGGGACAGAACATAACTAGCACACCCAGAGTCCCCTCCCAGTCACCACCCTGTTGTAAACTCCTTGAACATACAGCCATAAGCCTAACTTCTAACATAACCAGTTAGTTATGATTTCTATTAAACTGTGTGTGAATAGAAACGTACTGTATATACTCTTCTGTGTGTTCTCTTTTGCTCAACATTATGTTTATGAGATTTATTCATGATGAAATATATAGTTTATTCACTTTGGTTACTCCAAAGTATTTCATTCATTGCATGAATATCCATGGTTTATATAACTTTTGATGATTTTTCCAGGTTTTTTTTTGTCTTTTTGCCTTATCTAGGGCCACAATCATGGCATGTGGAAGTTCCCAGGCTAGGCGTCTAACAGGAGCTGTAAATGCCAGCTTTCGCCACAGCCACAGAAACGTGGGATCCAAGCTGCGTCTGCAACTTACACCACAGCTCACAGCAACAGCGGATCCTTAACCTGCTGAGCAAGGCCAGGGATTGAACCCACAACCTCATGGTTCCTAGTCGGAGTCGTTAACCACTGAGCCATGACAAGAACTCCGATTTTTCCAGTTTTGTCTATTACAAATAGTATTTCTGTTCATGTCTTTTTCTGTATTTATGTATTTGTATTGGTTGTATACCTGGGAATGAAATTTCTAGCTCAAGAGGTATGTATGCATTATGTATTAATGCCAGCTGATACAGCCAGTTTTCCAAAATGTTTATACCAGTTTGGACACCTATTGGTAGCAAGCACAAGGATTTCAATTTTTCACTTTCTCACCAACATTTATTATCTTCCACCTTCTTCCTTTTATTTATGGTGGATATGCATTAAACTGAGATTTAGCTTTTAACTTGTCTTTTCCTGATGGATGATTTTTTTGTATATTTATCAGCTTTTTTGTATTTTCTTTACACGGTGCCTATTCAAGTCATTTTACCTTTTTCCCCCCTCTCAATTTGAAGGAGTTTTACATATATTGGGGATAAGAGCCCATTGCCCAATGTATTTTAAATACTTTCTCCTGTTGTTTATCTTTCCAAATGGTGAATTTTAATGAATACAAGTTCATATTTGGAGAGTTCCCATCGTGGCTCAGTGGAAATGAATCTGACTAGCATCCATGAGGATGCAGGTTCGATCCCTGGCCTTGCTTAGTGGGTTAAGGATCTGGCATTGCCGTGAGCTGTGGTGTATGTCACAGACATGGCTCAGATCCTGCATTGCTATGGCTGTGGTGTAGGCTGGCAGCTACAGCTCCAACTCAAACCCTAGCCTAGAAACCTCCATATGCCATTGATGTGGCCCTAAAAAGACAAAAACAAAAAACAAACAAAAAAAAAAACAAAAACCAGAAGTTCATATTTGTAATGTGGTCCCTTTTTGATTTGGTTTCGTTAGAGATAGTGCTTTTTTGTGTTTTTTTAAAGAAAGTTTCCTATTCCAAGATCATGAAGACATACTCCTATTATTTTCCTAGAAATTTTGTTTTATAATTTACATTTAAATCTTAAGTTCATCTGAAATCAGCTGTTTCATATAGTAGGTTGTAGAGAGTTAGAACAACATTTATTTTTCTCATGGTGTCAGCTATTCATTTCAAAACAGCATCAGTGTACCTGAATGGAAAAAAATGTTAGATCTTTCCACCAACAGTGAATAAAAAGGGAGTTAATTGACACATTTGAAAGTATAAGACTATTTATTATTCTTGTACAGCATCTTGTATATATATCATTTTTTTCTAACATGAAGCAGATGACTTTAGAAGAGAATGAAAGGCACTATTGATGATTTCATTTAAATAAAAGTCTATGATCCCATGATATCAAAAGTAAATGATACTGGTTTCTGTAATTAAACAACTCTTTCCATGGGCTCAGTAGGCACAGTCATCAGGTAGCTGCTAGTGGCCAGTTACTCAGAAATTCAATTGCTCTATATGGATATGATTTTTACACTGCAAGGATTTCTAAGAGAAAAAAAAATTTAACTGGAGGTAAAAACAAATCTACCAAACTCTCTACCAAAAACTGCTCATTGCTTACTTAATTTCTCTTATATTACAGTTAATAATATTACTAAACTGCTCTAAAATCTGAATTTTTACTTTAGTTCAATATTGCATTGAACTTGAAAGGTAGCTCTGTTACTACCCAACCTACAGATTTTTTTTCTTTTTTCCAATAAAGTCTCAATTTTATTTTATCCTCCACGTGACCAAAACTTTGCATGACAGATCTTGCTTCTGTTAATGAGGCCTGGAATAGCATCAGGTTTTACTTTTCTGACTGGAGCTCTCTTTAACTCTCAGATGAGTTCCCTAAAGATGGGAACTAAGCTGAGAACAAGGTTCCAATGAGTCCAGATTTCCAAATGAGACAGATCCAACTTCTTTTCTGTGACCACTGACTTGGGTATTGATATTGGTAGACAGTTTGCTACTAATTTCTCCTAATAATCTAAATAATTTTTGCCTTTGCAACATCTTATTTGTTAGTTTTTCTTTTCCATTAGGTTTTTGATGGGTTCAACATTTTCATTCTCTTCTATTTATTGAAACAAAGTTAAAGAAGAAACATAAGTGAAGGCTGTACTCTTTTGTGAAATATAAAATTTCAGTTGCCTCAACCTTCAAGACAGGGGAATTGAAATCCTTCTCTAATCCAATATTCATTTATTCATTCGTTCAGACAATAGGTTTAAAGCTATTCTCCAAAAGACAATGTGGAACACTGTTGCTAGGAACACAATCATGAAAAGATATATGGGTCTAGTCTAGTCTCCAAGGAACAGACAGATTAATAAGGAAAATGTTGTAACATAAAATGTACAAAATAACAAAACAAGAAGAAAATAAACAGTTACATTCCTCTTCTCAATTCCCAAAGAGAAGTGAAAATAAACAAAACAAAGTTTCTATATAAAAACTGAATAAGATAAAGTTTGTAGAAAATGTATAAGATTGCCCAGACCAAGAGGTAAACCCAAATTTTCTTTGTTACAGCGTGACTGAGAACTCTTGGCTACTTCAAGAAATTCTTACCAAAATTTAACTCTAGTCTCATCCAAGCAGGTCTGGAATGTGAATGAATTGGAGAGTGATTAAATTTATATTGAGCTTTTCTCTCCATGAAGTTATATGGACAGAACAAAGAGATTAGTTAAAATGGACTGAATGAAAAATTTGAAGATGAGAGTTTGGCAATAATGTCTATTACTGCCTAGAAGAGAAAGATCTGGAAGGCAAGGATGTGCCCACATATAAAGGTATTCTCTGTGGTATGCCTGGCACAATTTATCAGGCCTTACCATGGGCTGAGTGAAATAATTTCAAAATTATGCACCTTTCTGTTTTCAGATATTCAGATATCCAATTCTGAATATCACCTTTCGAAGCTAGAAGAATGATGAACCCTTGAATGTAAGCACTAGAGCGATATGTTTGCTGCAGATAATTAGCAATTTAATTAATATGCCAGTTTCTGGTATGTTTGCTTAGTATATAAATGGCAAATACATACCACAAGTGCAATTCTTTTCCATATCCAGACTGAAACATGGATTACTATACTCTGCCCTGCTGTTCTAGGCAGCCATAGCAAATGGATCTTAGCCCTGGAGTCTAGCTCTATTTGCCAACCTGGGTTAGTGTGAATCAGTGTCCCAGAACTTAATCAATTCCTTAAATGCTTACTGACAAAATCAATACTTTAGATTTGTAGGGGATCCAATTTTAAGGTATAACCACCCCTTAAAGCTGTGTTGAAAAGTTAGCAGGTATCCCTAGGTTACAATTCTATTCAGACTTTTTCTCACTGTAATGGAGATAAATAGGAGAGAAATAAGTGGTTTAGGTAGAGAAAATTAAGTTTGTTTGATTTTTCTAGCAAACTCTATTTTTCGTAGAATCTTCAATACTGTAGCCTAAGAGGACTCAGAGATTAAACTTATGTGTGTACACTCAACCCTAAAATTATATGAACAAATGGGTTCATTAATTTCATTTTTTTGGGTGGGGGGCACATGGACATGTGGCATATGGAAGTTCTCAGGCTAGAGGTCAAATCAGAGCTGCAGCTTCCAGCCTACACCACAGCCATAACAACACCAGATCCAAGGCACATCTGAGACCTACACTGCAGCTCACAGCAATGCTGTAAGGCCAGAGATGGAACGTGCTTCCTCATAGATACTAGTTGGGTTCATTATGCTGAGCCACAGTGGGAACTCCCAGTTCCATAATTTTCAAATATGAATTACATAAATATGTGTGTTACTTGATGAGGCAACATTTAAGTCAATATTTGAAACTCATATTTAGGGTTTAGATTTAAGGCAATATGGTAGAAGAACATCCATAAATGAAGAAAAGCAGGCAGAAAGATACTGAGATAGAGATGTGAAAGGAGCTGTTAGGGACAGGGGACACAGGCTAATAGAAGTAGAATTTGAGTATGCAAGGTCAGGAAGTAAGTTTGTACCACATTGGTAGGTGAAAAACTTTGGATGTCAAACCTAAAGTAGAGGACAGGCAACAAAGGCAGCATGAACATTGAATTTGGACTCAGATTTCACTTAACTAGCTGTGTGATCCTGGCCAGGCCCCTTAAAATCATTCATCTTTATTTTCCTCATCTATAAAATGGAGTAATTCCTGAATCACAGAGTAATTTTGAAGGTTCTATTTGGTAATCTATATACAATTTATAGGGTAGTGCTCACACCTAGTAAAAATTTAACAAGTTTAATTGTATGATGCTCCAGAGCTATAGAGTAGGATAAAGAAGAAAATGCAGGAGTTCACTCATGACTCAGCAGGTTAAGGATCCAACATTGTCAGTGCTGTGGCTCAGGTTTCCATCTCTGGCCCAGGAACTTCCACCTACTGTGGGTGCAACTGGAAAAAAAAAAAAAGGAGGAAGAAGAAGAAAATTCAAGTAATGTTAATAGACTTAGGAATTGATGATTAGGTATGTTAAATGAAGTTGAGATATGGGGGAGAGATGGCTCCTAGGTTTTAAGTTGGGATTTCACTGGCATAGTTGTTATGAAATTAGAAATGTAAGAAAATGAACAGGTTTTGAGATAATATGAATAAAATTTCAGTCATAAATTTGAGGTAATTTTGGAACATCTAGATTAAGACGTGATATGGTGAAAATGAAAGAATGGAATGCAATAGTCCTAAGGAAAAGCTATTGTATTTGTCAATGTGATGATCACTGGTGACCTTTGAAAAACATTTTTGGAGATCCTGTTGTGGCTCATCAGGTTAAGATCCCAACATAGTGTCCGTGAGGATGTGGGTTTGATCCCTGGCTTCTCTCAGTGGGTTAAGGATCTAGCATTGCCATAAGGTATGGTGTAGGTTGCAGATGTGGCTCAATCCTGCATTGCTGTGGCTGTGGCATAGGCTGGCATCTGTAGCTCCAATTCTGCCCCTGGCCCAGGAACTTCCATATGCCACAGGTGCAGCCCTAAAAAAATAAAAATTGTATTAATGTAGTGTGATGAAAAAATATATTTCAAGAAAATAAATAATGAAAGGGTTGTTAGCAAAGTAATAAAGTAAGAGTAGGTGACTCATTAAATTTGGAAGCAAAAAGGGGGATCAAATAGTACTGGATCTTGGGAAGAAACCTATTTCAAGTAAGAAATTTTCTATTTTTAAAAGATTTTTTTCCATTATAACTGATTTACAGTGTTCTGTCAGTTTTCTACTTCACAGCAAGGTGACCCAGTCACACATACATGTATACATTCTTTTTTCTCACATTATCATGCTCCATCGCAAGTGACCAGACACAGTTCCCAGTGATATACAGCGGGATCCCATTGCTGATCCATTCCAAAGACAATAGTTTGCATCTATTAACCCCAAATTCCTAATCGTTCCCACTCCCTCCCCCTCCACATTAACAACCACAAGTCTGTTCTCCAAGTCCATGATTTTCTTTTCTGTGGAAAGTTTCATTTGTGCCATATATTAGATTCCAGATATTATGGACATCATATAGTATTTGTCTTTCTCTTTCTGACTTACTTCACTTAGTATGAGAGTCTCTAATTCCATCCATGTTGCTGCAAATGGCATTATTTCATTCCCTTTTTGTGGCTGAGTAGTATTCCATTGTGTATATATACCACCTCTTCTTAATCCATTTATCTGTCAATAGACATTTAGGTTGTTTCCATGTCTTGGCTACTGTGAACAGTGCTGCAATGAACATGTAGGTGCATGTGTCTTTTTCAAGGAAAGTTTTGTCTGGATATATGCCCAAGAGTGGGATTGCTGGATCATATGGTAATTTTATGTATAGTTTGCTAAGGTACCTCCATACTGTTTTCCGTAGTGGTTGTACCAATTTACATTCCCACCAACAGTACAGGAGGGTTCCCTTTTCTCCACACCCTCTCCAGCAGTTGTTATTTGTGGGCTTTTTAGTGATAGCCCTTCTGACTGGTGTGAAGTGGTACCTCATAGTAGTTTTGATTTGCATTTCTCTAATAATCAGTGATGTTGAGCATTTTTTCATGTGTTTGTTGGTCATCTGAATATCTTCTTTAAAGAAATGTCTATTCAGGTCTTTTGCCCATTTTTCAATTGGGTTGTTGGATTTTTTGCTGTTGAGTTGTATAAGTCATTTGTGTATTTTAGAGATTAAGCCCTTGTCAGTTGCATCATTTGAAACTATTTTCTCCCATTTTGTAAGTTGTCTTTTTGGGTTTTTTTTTGATGGTTTCCTTTGCTGTGCAAAAGCTTGTCAGTTTGATTAGGCCCCACTGGTTTGCTTTTGCTTTAATTCTGTTGCTTTGGGAGACTCACCTAAGAAAACATTTGTGAGGTTGATATCAGAGAATGTTTTGCCTGTGTTCTCTTCTAGGAGTTTTATGGTGTCTTGTCTTACATTTAAGTCTTTAAGCCATTTTGAGCTTATTTGTGTACATGGTATGAGGGTGTGTTCCAGTTTCACTGATTCACATGTGGCTGTCCAGTTTTCCCAGCACCACTTACTGAAAAGACTGTCTTTCCCCCATTTTATATTCTTCATTCCTTTGTCACAGATTAAATGACCGTAGGTGTCTGGGTTTATTTCTGGGTTCTCTATTCTGTTCCATTGGTCTGTAAGGACATTTTCTAAGTAAGGGATATCAGGTGGAAAGAGCCAAGAGACTGAAAAGAATCAATATGGAATTATTGAAAATCAGTTTTATAAAGAGACCATGTTTGAGAGAGAGAGACAGAGGAAGTAAGGAAGGATAAAAATACAGAGGATTTTGACGGTAATTGGAAAGCTCAATTGCATTTAGATGGAATGCATTTATGGTATGATCATTAGATTCTAATTCATTTGTTATCTGTGAGTGCTTAGTAGACTAGATGTGGAGGCAGAAAAAAATTAAGTAAAAAAAGAGGGCTTGTGCAGGGAGGTGGACTAGTTGAAAAGCTACTAAAGAAGGACCTATACGTTCTATGGGGACCATAATGCAGGTGATGTAAGACATGCTGGGAAGCAACTGATTTCCAGTAAGAATCCAACTTTCTAATATGAGTTACCAGCTTTACAAAAGACATGTATACTAAATGTCCCTTATATTTCGTTTATACTTACATAATAAGTCTAGACTACAGTTTCAAAGAAAGCATGTTAAATGGATCAGTACATCAGAGATAAATATTTGTTTCCTTAAGACAAAAATTTCTCAGCTTTGGCACTATTGACAAATTGGATCAGATAATTCTTTGCTGTGGAAAGCTGTCTTCTGCATTTATAACGTTCAGCAGCCTCCCTACATGTAGCCAGTAGACAGCAGTCATAACAATCAAAAAAGTGCCAGATATTGTCACATGTTCCCATTAGTTTGAAATAGGGTCAGGGGATTAAGATAATCCCTGGTTGTTAATCAGCAATGTAGAACTATATTCAGTGTTTGAAATATTTTAATTTTTTATCATGGAATTTTTATTGCGAACATATGACACCTGCATCTCACTTTCCTCCTAAAATAGCTAGTTAACATTTATTAGACTCTTTTAAGGTGTCTGACACAATGCTAATCACTCTGTAAATTGTCTAGCATAATCCTCAAAAAATCCAGTGAGATGAGTAAATACAATAATATCTTCATCCTACAGAAAAAAATTTAAGGAATGATTCTACACATTTGTCCATTTGAATTAGGCAGATTATTTAAATTTTACTTTTTATTAACTTAATCATTTTAACGTTTTTACAGTTTTCTAACAGTTTTCATCATTAATTCCTTTTTGGGAAGAGTATAATTGGTTTTCAAGTAAACTTACCTGTCTAGCCTTCATTTGGGAAGTTTATCTTACGGTCTTTGAATATGCCATCTGAGAGGCAAATCATTTTGCCTGAAACTGTTAGCACAAAATAAATGAAAACACACAAAAAAACCTCACAATTAATTGTATATGTAATTTGATAAGGCATAACTGATTGAAGGCAAGAAATCTGAGTTAATTCTGTACATTATAAAAGTAGTCGCCATCAGCAGTAATTAGCATTTATTGAGTTTTTATGTGCCAGACACTGTTATAAGCATGTTTTACATATTAACATTTAATTGTCATACCAAATCTATAAGGTACGTGCAAGTGTTTGGCACCATTTTACAAAATAGGTGAATCAGATACAAGGAGATTGTGAGAGTAGATCCAGGTCACATAGAAAGTAAGAGAGAAACTAAGTCTAGACCGTTCTTAAGGAGTGTGCTAGGCTGTGTTACATCCCTAGGTATACAATAAATGTGAAAAAAAAGTATCCTGGCTTTTTGTTCATGACAAAAAAGTAGTTGGTAGAACTAACTCCCATAAATCCTTTATAAGGAAAATTTGCACTAGGGCACTACGGTACTGGAGGAGAGTACTAGAGTAAAGAGAACTTGCACTAGAGGGCTAGAGTACTAGAGTTAAGAGAATTTGCACTAGGGTACTAGAATATTGAAGAGAGTTTGTACTAGGGTGCTAGAGTACTAGAGTAAAGAGAGTTTGTACTAGGGTGCTAGAGTACTGGAGGACACAGTCAGGGAGTTTGGTCAATGTGATTGGGCCATTTGTGTTTACTCAAATGAGGCTCCTACTCAACCTCTGCGTTCTGGAGCCTCTATTATCCTTGATTATTACATCTCAAAAGGACGGCCCCCAGGTCCTTGTGAAAGACATTCTTGAGTTGAAAACCTAGCAAGAGACTGGGAGAAGATTTATATCTTAAAGTGACAGAGAAAGAATTGAGGTTGCAAGTGTTCCGGAGTCCCCTGGTGGGCCTGGTAGGGATCCGGTGCTGTTGTTGCTGTGGCTCAGGTCTCCTAGAGATTTGGCTGTAATGCAAATTTTGATTCTGTGGGCATGAGCCTGGTATTTTATTTTGTATCTCTGTAAAATTTGAGAAAACATTGGGCACAGAATATATTTTCCTCATCAGAAAAACTTCTGTTGACCATAACTGCTCGAGACCTTGAATTTACATTAATTACATGTCTAAAAAAACATTTATCTGAAATTCAGAATAATAGATATTACAAGAGTATAGAACTTTGTTCACAAATGTTCCCTAACAATGTAAATAACTATCCAATATGAGTAACTGAGAATTTTAGTAATTAATCTGTTCACCTAATTGTATTTCAGATTGTGACATGTGTTTCTTGTCCCACCTGCCTGAGGTATATTAGTTGCTGAAAATAGTAATAATAAAAGAATTATTTTCTTGCAATCTCCAACAGCTAAACTTTTGGAACTCTGGTTCTCTCTAAACTGATAATGCAGGATCCCTAAAGTCTAACCTATCATTCCCTTTCAATTTTCCACAAGGTTCTGATAGCAAGGTGTTAATGATGATGACCCATTTGTTTCAAACATAAGTTGGAGACTGATGCTACTACCGGGAAAATCTAAAAATCACTCTCACACCAGGCTATTGCTGATATCATTGTCCAGGGTCTCTTTGCTGTAGCAAAAATATCTTCTCTAGCCCAACAGCAGGATCCCAACACTAAACCTTACCCTCCCCCCCAAGCAGTAACCTGAGATAAAATTTGTAGTACATTCTGTTCCTTTAGTAGAAATTAGGTGACCTGGTATTTATTTGCCTTTTTTTTAATTATTATTATACTTCTTTTCTGTGTGGTGGTTAGCCCTGACACATGAACCATAGCAGAATGTCTCTCAGAGTAATGTTTCTAGTTAGATCACTAACTCTGCAGTGTCTAGTGAAGCTGAAGACCGAACCATATTCCCCTCAGAGAATGAGTGCTTCAAACTAGGACATTAGCTGTGCCCCCAAATGTCCAGGCACCTTCCCATATAATTAAGCAGCTTAAATAAGCAAATAAACCACTGTGTTCTCACCTTGCCAGCCTTTCAGACATACAGTGACCACCCAGTACAAAACAAAATTGCTCCTTAAAATAGTAATAAACTCTGAGCACAATAATAATTCATATTTACTCTGAAATTCTGATAACAGGAGAAACAAAAAATAAACACACATACAAACACACACAAAAGTAGCCCTTTAAATCTCCCTACAGACTGACTTTGATTGTTTTTCTAAATTTGTTTAATGGACACATGTCTTTGTGAATTTTAAATCTTTTACCAGCATTCTCTTTCTTGCTGTTCTCTTTCTTTAGACTGTAAGCTTCATGGGGTCAGGTTCTTGAACTTTAAATCTCACATCATGTATTCCCTAATATATTGCATATAGCAAGCTCTAAGTAAATGGTAAATTTTTGAGGTGAAATTTGATTTTGGTTTTGAGGGTTTTAGACATCTTATAACTGATTTAATTAAGAACTAAGTCACATACAGCAGGACTAACAAAATACTCGCCTTCTTATCTAATGGCATTATTTCCCCCTTCCAAATGTGTATGTGTGTGGTTACCTCATGTTGAATTCAGTCTTCAAATCAGTACATTCTAATAACCAATAGTTTCTTGAAACATAACTGAAAGTAAGACTTTCTTCTCAGCAATGACCACTCCTCTCCTTAAACTCTCTGCCCTTTATCATTTCTGGATGGAGTACTATAATTTCCATGAAGAGAATAAATGAAGTGATATTTAAAAATTCAGTCTAATCCCTTTATTTTTTCACTTGGAGGAGATTAAAATAGCTGGTAAAACACGGACATACTTGGAGTTCCTGTTGTGGCTCAGTGGGAACGAACCCAGCTAGTATCCATGAGGACGTGGGTTCAATCCCTGGCCTCCCTCAGTGGGTTAAGGATCTGGTGTTGCCATGAGCTGTGGTGTAGGTCGCAGATGTGGCTCCAATCTGGCATTGCTGTGGTGTGGTGTAGGCCAGCAGCTGCAGCTCCAATTTACCCCTAGCCTGGGAACTTCCATATACTTCAGGTGCAGCCCTAAAAAAAGAGGGGAAAAAAGCATCTTTATGTGTTTATTTTTAATATTGTTATTTTAATTATCCTAGTTGAGAACTAGCCTGGTTCAAAATTAGCATAAAATGTAAGATTTGAGATACCCATTTCTTATCTCTGAATAAGTAATCCTCGTTTTGTATCATAGGGGAGAACAAAAAGATCTCTTCCTCTGCCCATGTAGGTTCAATAACTGAAACCCCAAGAATCAAACTAAAAAAAAAGAGAAGTTAACAAGAGGGAAAAAATATAAAAGTCATAAACTTTAGGGGAAGAAGCAAAAAAAAAAAGTTCCTACTTTTCTAGTAGGTCCTTGGCTAGGGCCCCTGTAAGAACAGATAGATTAACAAGAAAAATGCGGAAGTATGATTAACTCAAAAAATTGGCCAGAAAGTGTGCTTAAATACCATCTTCACCTAAAATAGCAGAAGAAGGATATGAGGAAGTCAGGTTATCAGAAGATGGTAACCAAGTGTGATGTTTGTTATGCAGATTTAAGTTGAAATCCAGCCCTTGTGGTCTAGAGTCCCCTGAGATGTGGTTAGGGGAATTTTAGGACTTACATACCATCCATTGGAAGAGGCCAAAAAAAAAAGGAAAAAGGCCTTTGGGGACTACTGGGAGGGGAGGTAGCAAGTATGGGAAGATGACTAGAAAAATTATGATAAAGAGTGTTTAGTAAGGTTAGTTTTGCAGATTCAAGTCAGTCCCTTTTGAGTTGTTGTGTCATCCTCATCTCATTGGTATAGGAGAGAGAAATGGCTTTACAAATGCAAATTTTCTTTATAAATGTAAATTTTCCTTCTGAAAGGGAAACTTATGCTCTGTTTTTAGAGCTTTTCCAACATCTGCTGTTCCTCAGTTGCCTTCAGCTCAAAATATTCCTTAAGCCAAAGTGGCATGTTTGGGGGTGGTATGTTCTACTTCCTCTATGTGCAACTAGCATTAAAGAGCTGCAGTCTGGGAAGGTCGGTGTTTGCTTGGACAGGGCCTTCTGGAGGCATTTCTAAGTATCGCCACATTTAGTATCTGATTCTAGGCACTTGTTCTTTAGTTATCCTTAACCACTTCCTTTTAAACTTAACTGTGACCACTACGAAACTGACTGAAAACGGATACCCAACAAAATAGAATTTAAATTTCAGGATTAAGAAAGGATAAATTAGAATAGAAGGTTAAGTTTCAGGAGAGAAATAACCATATCAAAATATAGGTTGGGATGCTGCATTATTTCTTCCAGTAAAATCGGTAAACTCTTTGAGGTCAGGGACTATTACAATTTCATATTCTCATCAACATTCGATATAGTACTATTGACTTAAAAATATGCTCAAACCAACAAGTTGATAATTAAATTTTGGGGGGGGCAAAATAAGGACTCTAGCCTGGGAAACAAGATTTAAAATAGCTCTGAAAAACCACTCCAAAGAGGTAAGAGGGAATGTCTGTATAAATGTAATTTTGATGAAGTGAGGAGGTACATGCAACAAAGCACACCTTTTTACAGAAGTTTGTTCTAATCGTGAGGAGCAGAGGTCACATTGAAGGAATTTAAAGCTACTCTAGACATGAAAGGAAGTAAGAATTGGACTCATAAAATCTTCTGAAAATATCTAAGTATCTGAAGACCTGTTCTGACAGTTTCCCAGAGCACAGAGTGCCTCACTCCTGATCTCCACCCTGAGTTTCTTTCAGGGAGCGTTGAGGGTCAGCTGCCGGGGCTCATGATTCAGTCCATGTAGAGACAGGAGGAAAATGCTAATCTCCATTTCACAGCATCTACATACAATTGATGCTCAATAAATACTTACTGGCGATGCCAGAAAGATGTTACCGGAATCCAGGTTGTTGTTCATATAGCCGAAGAATGGACTTCGAGAACACACAGGCAGAAGTAAGCAATGCCTTTATTACAGGAAAGCAAACAGCTCCCAGGAGAGCTGGGAAAGGGGAGAAGAGCCCCCTTTTCTATTGTCTTATAGGGGTTTTTAGCCCTTAAAGATGGGGGAGTACCAACGTGGGGTCCAGAAAAATGTGGTTTTCTCCCATTGGCCTTGCCTAATTACCTGTTATCAGTTCTTGCCCAATAGAGCTCTTAGGGGTGGAAATGTCCTGAAAGTCTCATGGTTTCTTTGCCCTTTTCTTCCCATAAACTGAGTCACGGGAGTTAGAGATTAATGTCCATCTGGGCATAGGTACACTCCCTATAGTAAGCAAGGCCTGTGGGAATGTTACTCCCTGGAGCCCTTAAGCCACAAATGGTAATCAGTAGTCATATCAAAGAACGCACAAATGCCCATGCTCCTACACTGACTACCTGAGTTATTATGCTGTCTCAATGGTTTATTTTATTTCATTTATCTGTGAAAAACTAAGACATAAAAAAATTATTGTCTTACATAATCATTTTCTTATTTTATTAATGAGAGCCTGCCCAAGTGGTTTGACACAATTGTAAAGAACTAGGGAACTGAATCATTCTCAGATTGCTTTACTTCCTGGATGATTTTAAGCACCTGGAGAAATAAACTACTGAAAATCCTTTGTGGTGACCACAGTTAATTTTGGGCACAGTCTCACAGCTCAGTGTGGACACTAATTTCGAAAATTTAACTCAGGCCCTTGAGGGATGAAATTGACTCAACTGATACCTCTTGAGAGGAGATAAACTTCACTCTGACATATATTCACTAATTATATTTTTATTTCTTAATTATTTTGACACATGAAAGAAAAAAGGCTAAAACCTAATTCTAATTGGCAAAGAAATTTCATACCAGGAAGGAAACCTCTTGATTAGCAGTCGTGTAGGCAGAGGGAGAGTTGGGGGTATGGAAATTTGGCTAAGAATTCGCACAGAAAAACACTCAGTGTGCTTCCAAAGAGCTCCATCAGTACTCAGCATGCTATGAAAGTGCTCAGCTGGTGCTCAACTTCCCAAATATTTAAATGAGTTGAGAGCTTACTTTTAAAAGCTGCTCAATCGGGAGTGCTCAACTTGTGGGGCTTATTAGTTGAATGCTAATTAACTTCTTTTCATATGTTTCACTTCTCAGTTAAGCAGACAGTTTTGCTGCTCAGGTTTTCAGGTCAAACCTGGACTTTCCAGGAGACTAAAGAGATGTTTTTCTGTGGAGGAGACAAGGGCCCTACCAACCATTCCCTTTCTTTGTCTCAGTTTCATTGTCTCTCTGTCTCTCTCTGTTATCTCGCATGTGTCCACCTTGTCCTCCTCACTGTTTCCGAGCTTTATTGTCTTGGTTTGAAGCTATTTTGAGAGGACTAAAATAGCACAGCTTGCTGTGTTATTTGATCTGATATCTTTTGATTCCTGATGCATGGGTTTGGTTTTTCCCAATGGAATGTTCATTTTGATAACATTGCTCCTCAGAAATGGTTTTGAGGTCCAAGTTTAAGAAATTGTACAGCTTTGTATAATTTCCTAATGTCCACTTTTACCTTGGGTTAACTCCATAATGTCTTACTTTTTAGGTAGGAAAGTGAGTCCCTTAGGGTGCTCCTTATTAAATAAATAACTCCATGAACTGATTTGCTTAAGATCAGATTTGAGCTATGTATTTTGAGAATGCACTCTGGGGAAAAAAATACACCATAGCTTTCAATTATTTCACTATTAATATCAAATGAGATGAAGGTTTAAATGGAATTCTATTTTTTGTGATGACTTCAAAATCTCATAGGAAGATGAAGGATGATAGGTGAATGCATTTTTTAAAATACATTCAAATGATGTCATGTTTTTCTTTTGCCAGTACTTCCGTATGCATTTGGGGAAAAAAAAAAAAAAGTTAAAGTATATGTCCACTTGCCCACACGTGGGAAAGCCAGTCTACTGACAGTGACTTTTGATGAAGAAAAGTGTAGCATTTATTTCAGGGCAGGGAGGTCAGGTGCTAGTGCTCAGTAGGCCCAAATTCCCTGGTGATTTTCAGAGGAAAGTTTCTTTTTGCCTTTTTTTTTATGTGGAGCCGCACCCGCGGCATGTGGAGGTTCCCAGGCTAGGGGTCTAACAGGAGCTGTAGCTGCCGGCCTGCGCCGCAGCCACAGCAACGTGGGATCCAAGCCGCGTCTGCAACCTACACCACAGCTCACGGCAACGCCGGATCCTTAAGCCACTGAGCAAGGCTAGGGATTGAACCCGCAACCTCATGGTTCTTAGTCGGATTCGTTAACCACTGAGCCACGAAGGGACCTCCCCAGAGGAAAGTTTCTAAAGACAGTATGAGAGAAAGGGTGGTGGGGAATTTGATCAGTTTATGGACCTTCTTCTGATTAATTGGTGGTGAGGTAATAGGGAGTCAGCATGTCAACTGTATTGATGACCAGTTCCAATGGATCTAGGGCTACATGCTTGTGGGCAGCACTGAGTTAACTTCTTCCACCTGGTAGGAGAGTCAGTATATGCAAAATGTGGCTCATAATATTATCTATAGACCTTGAGAAGGAACTAAGGGTCCTTGACTTAGTTTATGGCTAAACTACTATTATTTTGTTTTGCTTGACTGTTTTATTTTATTTATTCTTTGAAACTCAGGAAAGGCCTGGGAGGCTAGTTTTACTACAAACAAGAAGCAAGATGATGACATGAGCCAAGTGGGTGTAGGGTGGGGGAGGTCTGTCCCAGGAAGGCCCTGTACATAGGTCTTGTTCAGTTATAGTAATTATCCCTTGATTGTTCACTTAGGCTTGCTGTTTGGTGTGGTTTATAATGCACTGGCTACAGCATGGCAATTGTATCATATTTACCTTTCTTACAATACGAAGTCTATACCCAGATGAAGAAAGCCTTTGTGAATATTCTTTAAGTGGAGAAAAAGACAAGCCAGAGCTTTTCCTATCAGGATACAGTGTGTAAAAAACCTTTATTTCAGTTTAATTCTTGATCTTCTATAATGGTGTGGCAAATTGTTGTTCAAAGTAAAGGTTAAGGAATATTTAAGTAAATAAAAAGGTAAGCTTCAGTGTACTTAACACAGCAACTGAAGAAAGGAAATGCTCAGTCTTCATTTTAAGGTGAATAAAATGACATTTTAATTAGCTTCTAATGCAGGATTAATGTACTAGCCTCCTAACTCATCTCCCAGCCATCCTCCCCAGGGTAAAAGTGCTTTCCCACCTATAAATGTCATTGGAAAGACCATGGGTTTTGGTGGAGATATCAAGACCTCTTAGGCTGTAGCCATTGAAAACAGAGGTCATCCAACTCCCCATTCTGATTTGAGTTCTCCAAGCAACCTTCTGGTTTTAATTGGCTTCCATATTGACCTACTGTGGAGAAAGACTAAGTTGGTCAGAGATACACACTGTTTAGAAAATAAGTCAATATACAGTTTTATGTCAATTATACCTCAATTAAAAAAGAAAGAAAATGCATTAGTCATAGTCCAGTATGTGTGAAAGGGATATGAATCTTACTGGGAATTAATACATTTGCATCAGGGCTTTCTGTCACAGTCTGAATTTTGCTAATGTGACTCTGCACTGAGTGATGGGATGGTGCACGGTGTTCTCATAATAGCCACTTTCTGAGTTTGCAGTGCTAATGGCCTGACCTTGGATGGTGATAAATTCACTAAGGTAATGACTATCGTACCTTAAAGCCTCTTTTGAGAAACCTTGCTGGATGTCAAAATCATGTTTAAAATATTTCCTCTTTGAGTTTCTGTTGAATGTATGTGATGTTTTCACAGTAATATCGTGCTCAGTTTTGTGAACACAATGAAACATTATTTTTTTTTTTTTTACTGTTACTCTGGTAAAAACTGCTAAACTGCCAAACTGTGGCATTCCAATGAAAATTAAATTTTCATATTTTTAATAATCGGGGGTAGCTTTAAATGATAATATCCAATTAGGAATATCTTTTTTATAAAACAAAATGAAAGAATTTGGGTAGCAGAGGGTTTTTTTCACAAATTCTGCCCAGTGGCTATAAGAGGCAGCACCGTGTTATTGCTTTGCTCTAAAATGAAGATAGAAATGTATGCCCCATTGCCCCTCACTGTTTGGCATATTGAAACGTGTCTATTAAATTATCCTTTACAGAGTTTCACCGTGTTCTCTCTGAAAATGAAAACTAATTTCAGCTTTCTTATCTTTATGATAGAGAAAAAGTAATATCTAGAATGAAAGTTTACCAGGTAATCGTACATTTAAGTGATGTATTTAATAAACCAAGAAGGTATTTAGATGGTTTGCATCAATTTTAAACAATTATCTTTTTGTATTTACTTGCCCTAGTTAATGATTTGCAAACAGATTTGATTCAACAAAACATTAGTTAAAATGTTCAGTGAAGTCTTCAAACAACTGTTTTTAATATTCCTAAACAATGGGAGGCTTGGATTCAGCTTCCTGTGAGGCATGTGGGCTTGTTTGCAATCAGCTCTGACATTTTCAGATATTTCCACTACAAAGAAGTTCTATTTTGAAAACACTTATTAGAGAGCAGCTGAATGTGTGTCCTCCATTGAGCACTACTTCTTTTTGTTGTTTCTGTAGTTTTCAGTTGTTGTTGGGTGGGATTAAGAAATGATTGAGATGGCATCAGTTGTGTCATTTGCTATACTAGAGGATATTTTTTCACTTTTTAATATTAAATTAGGATTTTGTAATGCCTTATTAATATGCAAGTGCTTGTTAGGATTGTGCTTCCCTACTGTATGAACTGCTTTCCAATTGAAAATTAATAAAAGGCTTTCAACTGGTCCTAAAGTTTTCATCAATATGACCAGATGTTGCTATTGTTTGTTTGGCTGGAGCATTTACTATGAAAGATACCATCTCAGTTTGAAAATAAACTAAGCCCTCGTCTTGTTTTTGTATAGTAGTGTCAGGAAAACATTTTGTTTTGTTTTAATTTCAGCGGTAAACAAACACTGGTTATCCAGTCATTTTTAAGATGTAAATTTCAAAAAGAAGTCATGCTTGTTTTTTGGTTTTATTTTCATGTCAATGTCCATTCAACAACAGCAAAGATGCATTTGTTAGATGGAGGTCAAATGACAACGAATCTTTAACAGTGATTTTTACAACTATGTGGTATGCTGAAATTTGTCATTTTATCTGTTTTGTAAAAATTGAATCACTTCAATTTTTCAACAGTACCACTGTTCAAACCAGTTGCAAGTTCTCTTAAATATCATAATACCCGTCTAGGATAGACGATAGTATCATCCTCGTTATAGGTGAAGAAGATAAGGTACAAGAAGATATACTGCATTCTCATGTTTGCATTGTGGGTTATAACAAAGGCAACCTGCCTCCGCATTTTGTGTTTATAACTGCTTTACTATGCAATGTTAAAAATTCCAAGTGTTTTCATTATTCATTATTCCATTTTGAATGCCAGCCTCTGGATATTTATGAACAGAGATGTTAAGTCCTTGCTTTAATGGTAAGAGAGTTAACTTTCCTATAGTGATCTTGATATTCTTTGACCAAAAATGTAGTCAAAGTTCCTGATTATTCAAAGTTCCTGAAGGCTATACATCCAAAAGAGAGGGAGGAGAGAGGAAGAGAAAGGCTCATACGTTATCTAATGTCACACCAATGCTGAAAATCAGTGGGGTGAAAATGTTATACCAGCCCACTTATATCATTTAGCTTTTTTTTCTTTTTTTTGTCTTTTTCTTTTTTAGGGCCACACCTGGGGCATATGGAAGTTCCCAGGCTAGGGGTCCAATCAGAGCAGTAGCCCTCGGTCTACACCACAGCCACAGCAACACTGGTTCCAAGCCCTGTTTGTGACCTACACCACAGCTCACCGCAATGCCAGATCCTTAACCAGATGAGCAAGGCCAGGGATCAAATCCACATCCTCATGGATACTAGTCAAGTTTGTGCTGATCCACAATGGGAACTCCTATTTCATTTAGTCTTAAGATTTAAAATTCTCAATGGAGAGTTCCCTTTGTGGTTCAGTGGTAACGAACCCAGAGTAGTATCCATGAGGACACACACTGGTTTGATCCCTGGCCTTGCTCAGTGGGTTAAGGTTCTGGTGTTGCCATGAGCTGTGATGTAGGTTGCAGATGTGGCTCGGATCCAGCGTCGCTGTGGCTGTGGCGTAGGCTGGCACCTACAGCTCTGATTTGACCCCCAGCCTGGGAACTTCCATATGCTCTGGGTGCAGTCCTAAAACAATAATGAAATAAAATAAAATAAAATTCTCAGTGGAAAAGAATAATTTAAAAATCTTAACATATAGTGTAAACACTGACTGCAATCTTGTTTATCTTACACGTAGTAGAATGAATTGTTTTAATAGATTATTCAAAGAAGTTGTATATCGTTGTAAATGCAAGACAAATGGAATTCTAAAAGAGAAAATATAGAAGAATATGCTGTTGGGGCAAATATACATCTTTTTTTTTTTTTTTTTTTTTTTTTGCTTTTTAAGGCCGCACCCGCAGTATATGGAGGTTCCCAGCCTAGGGGTCCAACGGGAGCTGTAGCTGCCAGCTTACGTATTAGCCCCAGCAATGCAGGATATGAGCCACGTCTGCAACCTACACCACAGCTCATGGCAATGCAAGATCCTTAACCCACTGAGAGAGGCCAGGGATCGAACCTGCATCCTCATGAATACTAGTCAGGTTTGTTACCACCAAGCCACAATGGGAACTCCCCATATTTACCTCTTCAAAGATATTTTCTTGTTCTATAACCAACTATAATACTAACTGAATAAGACTTCATTGAATTTGTAAGATGATTCCCTCATCTAACCAAGACTTCTTAGAGGTTAAAAGACCAATGATTTCTAGGTGTATAACTCTTAAGGGGAAAATAGCTGCTTTTATAACATCAACAAAAATAGCAAAGCTTTTATATACATAAACACATACTATACTATATACACATAAACCATTTAAAATCTTGAACTACATGTTGGTTTCTTCAAATTCTAAGTGATGAGATTTGGCTTATAAATGTTGCCATTGCAGTCAGTTGGTATTTGTCAAAGTTATACTTAAACCTTCCAAAGTTTCCTAAGTTTGTTCATCTTAGACAGATGGCTGTAACGAAACTCCAGCCTGAGTTTATTTGCCCCTTGAAATCCTCGAGGAAGGGGAAACAAAAACTAAAGGCAAAATAAAATCAACCTTTAAATTATTTGAAAACAACTTTAAAGGCGTTATGATGATTGCTGTGCAGAATGATGCCTTGCCCTTGAGAAATTTGCATTTTACATTAAGCAGACTGCCAATTGATAAGACTGCTGCCTGAGATGACACAAATATACTACAGACACTTTGTCCTTTAGGCCCAGAAGGGACAGACAGAAATGCTCTATCAGTATCATTCGTGCAAGTGACAAATAATGTCAAACCTGTTTAGTGGAGCAAGTAAACAGTAAAGAGGGTTTCATGATAGAAAGAAGTAGTGTAATGGATGCACAGCTGAGGCTGAGATATGGTTTGAAATGACGATGAGACATATAATTTAGGGTATCTTATTCTGTTTTGTATATTATCTAATAGATATTAAACATCCTTGACACAAATGAGTTTAATCTCTATGAGAGAGAAGGTATCATGGGGATGTTTTAATTATATCATCTTTAGTAACATTTTATCATGAAACTAAAACACGTGGGACCACTGAAGAGCCAGGATATTTTATATATATCTGCCTCAAGTAACATTTTAAATATTAAACCACAAATTTAATATAATTAGAAAAATAAGCACTCTTTCTGAAACCATTCACCTACTTATAATTTACATAAACTAGCTTTTTGATATTGAACATATAAGTTTACCAGGGATTTCTTCTTAACATATAAAGGCATTTTTATTTTTGAATTTTTTTGAATTTTATTTTTGTACATTTGTATCATAATCCAAGAATATTATGACCAGATGCAGAATGTTTATGAAAAATAGTCATGTTTGAGGAATAAGGTGGATGAACTCAAAATTGGAAAAACCGTAATCTGGCCATGAAGACTTATAGGAAAGGCAAGATAGTGAGGAGTGAAAGGGAAACAGGAGTTCCTGTTGTGGCACAGAAGAAATGAATCTGACTAGTATCCACGGGCATGTGGGTTCGGTCCCTGGACTCTCCCATGAGCCAGGGATCTGACATAGCTGTGAACTGTGGTATAGGTCACAGACACAGCTTGGATCCCACGTTGCTATGGCTGTGGCATAGGCCAGCAGCTATAGCTCCAATTGGACCCCTTGCCTGGGAACTTCCAGTGGGTGCAGCCCTTAAAAAAAGAGGGGAGGGGGTGAAAAGGAAACATAAAAGATAGTTATAACATCCCTTTTTATAGAAGGGAAATATAAGCTCCGAGAGGTCAGGTTACTAACACAAAAATCACGTGGCTAATAAATGAATGAACAACCACTTCAAATTATATCACACCCACACCCACACCCTTAATCTGTGCCTGATACCATCCTCAGCCTTGAGGATACTGTAGTAGTAAAGAAGAGAGACAGACTTAATCATTTCATTTATTTTCTAATGCACGATAGTAGATACAAGCATAGTAACACAATATTTTGATATTAGTAAGCACTAGAATGAAATAAGATAATGAGACATTTCTTTCCAAGGAGATGATTTACTTTTGTAACTCAGTAAGTATCAAAATCCTACAAACTTTCTCTTTGTGATTAAGAACACTTTCCAGAGATAGGTCCTATGTAATTTATTGCTCTATAGTCAGACCTCCTGGACTCTACATACATTTTCTGTTGCCCTTGAACCTGTCTGAGACACAATTTGCTCCCTGGCAAAATGCTGTTGATAATAGTACTTAACCAAAATTGCATAATTGTTAACAAGAGTAAATGATTAAATCTCTATAAAACACTTAAAATAGTCTTTGATATCTAAAAACTCAAATATGTACAATTCTTGGGCTTCTCCCTATGCTTACTTATGATTATTATTAACCACTCTTTAAAATGCTATTAATCCATAATAGGTTTTTATGTCGAGGGGCTCTTGGTACAGTGTCATAACACAGGGTAAGTTAGTATTTCAGTACCTCTAAGAATATCTCAAATAACCTAGTCACTGCAACTCAAGTTCTCTCTGGATTCGATATGCTTGAACTTTCATAGACAATACTTTTGTACATCTTAAGTCCTCTCTTTTTGCTTTCCTGTGAGCCTTTCGTGCTCTATTACTTGTTTACAACTTCTAATTGAATCATTAATATTTCTTCCCATCTCTACATTTGCTGCATTACAGTATGTCCAACCAAAATATTTAACACATTAATCTGCTTATATCCTAAACTGAATGCTACTCTGACATCTTATTGTCAAATTGACTCATGAATCTTCACTTTGGATGCTATTCTAACAACTTTATCATTTAATTAATTACACCTCTATTTACTCAGTTATCTAAGTCAGACAACTGGAAGTCACCTTTCCATCACACCTCACAGACTCCTCTCTTCTCCCAGTTCTCTTCCTCTCTCTCCATCTCCAGTGCCATCACTCTTCTCAGGATACACGTTAACCCTCAGTTTCTCTTGCTGACTTATTACTTCAGGTTACTCATTGCTCTAAGACTAGTTTCTCTCCAAAATCCTTTTCTAAGTGATGCCCAAGTAAACGTTTTAAAATGCAAATAGGATGATATCATTGTTTTACTTGAAATCTTTTAATAGTTCTTTATTATCTTTAGGATCATCTCCGTAAGATGGATATAAATCCTTTCTACCTCCATCTCCTGCAGTTTTATTTACTCAAAACTTTTTATAGTTCCTTGAAAAGTTCTTTCCTACTACTTATTCAGGGCTCAGGTTTTATAAATCAAGGCTCCAACCAGAAAGATTTCACACTCAAATTATTTGGATTATCTGAAGAAGGATATATCACAGTGGGCCTATTTATAAAAGTTTAGGAAGAGTACAGGTAACACACCAATGATAATGCATTAATCTGGGCTAATAAAAGAATAAGAGGTACTGTAATCCCAGACCTGAAGTGGTGAGGGGAGAGAGTAGTTGTCTGAAGCTGAAAGAAAAGCGAGTTATGTAAGGAAAGGCAGATTATAGAGGACCAATGACAATAAAACAGCAATTTTATAGTGAGGTAGTCAGGGGAATAAATTAATTAAGTACATTCTTCTCTCTTAGTCTAGTGCAGCACTGGGACTCCCTATTGGCTGAGCCTTCTGGAAGTCAGAGGCTTGGAAGTTATTCACGGAGCCCATATAATCTGCTGGGTCAGAGAGGTGGAGGTAGACCTGGAGAGCCAAGTGGAAGACTCCTGAAGCAAAGCTTTTCCTGATTCTTCCCATGTTCCATTAGTTGCTCCTCTTGTATGATTCTATAGTCCGTATTCCCCTATTACAGCACATGTGGCTTGTATTGCACGCACTTTTTGCTGATGTACTACACATTTACTGGTCTACTGTCCATGGTGTCCTAGGGCTTCCCTCACTGCAACCACCCTGCAGTTCCCCTCACAACAAAATTATATCAGCATCAACATTTTAAATAGATTTTCTTATATCGTCTTTTTTTTTTTCCACTGAGAAGCTAGACTGGTTTGAGGGAAAACACACACTTACAGAATCCCACAGTTCTAAGGTATTGGCATCACATAAAAATATAAAATTTCACATATCATTTATATGATGGGAAACCGAATATTAACATTAAGGGGTAATAGTTAATGTTATGAAAATAAAAATATATAAAATATCTGGATCCTTCTTGGGTGACCAAGAATGAGTGTAATAATATTCTCAGTAATTGTACACTGACTAAAGGAGGAAAACTAAGCAACAGATTCTTGCTATCTAATAAAGTATAAATTTAGAAATATATATATAGAACAGAAGTTACAAGAAAAATTTCAAAAATTTCAGCCCTTACTTTCCCTAGAATTCCATGCTATATTTGATATGCACAATTGACATTTCCTCGATGTTATGTAAATGCAACAAAAATACAACCTCATATATCTCCTCAACCCATATACAACCCCTTATCCTCATGTAACTTCTGTCATGGAAATTCTTAAGCTGAATTAGAAATATAACTGATACATTACCCAAAAAGTCAGTATACAATGAAGATAAGTATACTAAAATTGTACATAAGCATGTGAACTTGGTGTTATAAATTATATCTTCTCTGAGCCAGACTTTCTAGTGCTTGAAGCAGATTTCAAAATATTGAAATTAAAAGGTTTAAATCAATTAACACATTTAAATAGGGTAATGCTATACTCTAGATTCTAGATTCTCAGAATCTAGAATCTCAGAATATATAAAACTTTGTGGCTAAAAATTTTAGAGAATATTAAGGTAGTGTTGCTTTTGCGGAGAAGCCCCTTTCTACTTCTGGGGATTCTGGGTGTTTCAGTTAGGTCACAGAAAAACCTCACTTCAAATATAAAATCATATACATGTCACATTTTGATAAATTGTTTTACTTCTCTGGAGAACTGTCTGCCTCTTTTATTTACAAAATTTCAGTACTTCTGCTGGAGAAAATGCATTTACGTTTTCCTGTTTTCTACAATTCAATTTATTTGAAGCAAAGTTTAATTTTATATTCAGGTTTCTATATTGATAGATTTCTGCTATTTCTTGCTCTCTTTTAATTCTATTTATTTTCTGTTATTTTTCTTTCCATTGTATTTTTTTTCTATTCCTTTTTTGTTTTGTTTATTTTTTATACATTTTATTGGAGTATACTTGACTTACACTATTGTGTTGATTTCAGGAATACAGCAAAGTGAATCAGCCAAGCATATACATATATATCCATTCTTTTTCAGATTCTTTCCACATATAGGCTATCACAGACTGTTGAATAGATTTCCCTGTGCTATGTAGTAGTACCTTGTTACCCATCGATTTTGGCAATATCAGTGTATATATGCCATTCCCAACTTCCTAATCCATCCATCCCTCCAACATCCCATAAGTTTGGTTTTGAAATCTTTGAGTCCGTTTCTGTTTTGTGAATAAATTCTTTTGTATCCTTTTTATTTGATTTGTACATTAGTGATCTCATATGATATTTGTCTTTCTTTTACTTCACTTAGTATGATAATCTCTGGGTCCGTCCATGTTACTGCAAATGGCATTATTTTCTTCTTTTTTATAGCCAAGTAATTTTCCATTGTGCATATGTACCACATCTTTACCCAGTTCTCTGTTGATGGACATTTAGGTTGTTTCCATGTCTTAGCTATTACAAATAGTGACTCAGTGAACATTGGGGTACATGTATCCTTTTGATTTATGGTTCCTTAAAAAGCTAAATATAGAACTACCATATGATCTAGCAATCCTACTCCTGGGCATATACTCAAAGAAAACCATTATCCATTGTATTTTTAATTTATTTTCTACTCTTTTTAAATTAAAAGGTAATCTGAGATGGATTTTATATTTAAAACTATGCATGCAGGCTTTCAATTTCTGTTTTAATCTTGAAATAAAATTTATTTAAACAAGTTGTGTTTGAACTGCTGATCAACCAAAGACCTTTAGTTTTGTGCTGTGTCCTGGAAGCCAGATGCAGTAGGTCCAAGGTCTTGATATCCTGGCAGTTGCTTAAACCCAGTGAGGAAGTATGATTAATCTTCAACTTCAAACTCCTCAAGTATTTTCATTAAAGAAGAACTGGAAATCTTGTTTCTATGAACTTAAAATAGAAAACTAGCATACAGAGGAGATTCTTAAAGGCTCTTACAAACAATTGATTTCTCTTTTATTTGAAATATATGTGTTTAAATTATTACAGAAACATTGATGTACAATACATGATGTTATCAAGGTAACACGTGACAGTTAAAAAATGGTTTTAGCAAAATTTTGTGCAGTGGAGATTTAACAGGCTTTTTTGTTGCATTGGACTATATTGTGAATAGGGTTAGTGTTTTTTACAAGTTTCAGGAAGCCTACTTTGAATTTTATTCATATAACAAGGAATTTAGATAGTTGGTAGGCAATATTTGTGATTCAGTATTTAAAGTGAAACATTTATTGCTTCTTTTCTCAATTTTCCCTGTCAGTTCTTTGGAAGATACTTAAATTGCTATGCAGGTTATTGTAATATCACCACTAACAGATATATACCTGTATAAGCCAAATTCATTTTTTTTTAAATAGTCAACCACATCAATATATGAAACAGACTGAAAAAGTTGTGGAGCTCAGCTATGACTGCGTTGGTCACGTGTACCAAGAACTTTTAAGGGTTTGTAGGCCAGCCAAAAATTTAGCCTGATACTGTTTCGTGGGTAAAGGCAGGGCCTACGACTTTCCTGGGTCAGAGATAGAGAATTTTATTACATACAGTAATGGCAATAGCCATAGTATTAGCATTTACAGTGGTTACATGTGTCTCCCAGTTTACACAGGGCAATGTGGAAGATTTAGATGGTTACTGTGTATGTAGTCTTTTTGCATTACAGCTGAGGAAACCACATTTATGGAGCCCAAATTTTTTTATAATAGGCTGAAAGAAAGCATGTCCTTTTCCCGCAGAGGGTGACTTTATCTTTGTTATGTTGATAATAAACAAATATGCCCTTTGCTCTGGAGGCAGACATTGCCTCTGTCTTCCAAGGCTATTCTCTATACAAACATCTTTACAAAGATAGTTTAGAGCAAAAGAACAGTCAATATCTTGCTCATAAGATGTGCAAAAATGTAAGCAACCCATGGAGAATTGTCTCGGACAACAAGATAGTTAATTTCAGCCTTTTGATTTTTATCCAAGGAAACCTAATTCCCTTTGATTGAATTTAGAGTAAGAATAGATATGCATTTGAATTATAAGTGAAATCAATCTATGCTAATAATATTGGTTGAATCAATTTTTTGTATTTTTATTACTTATGAGATTGCATTAGGTAAAATGTGCTATTTTTGAAATTATGTTAAATCCACTGGTTTAGAACAAGACATAAGAACAAGCTACTTAGATCAATTTATCCTGCATTGCAACTGTAGGTTTTACTCTTAATTGTCACATTTCTTGTAAATGATTTCATTAATATACCAGAATTTGAAAAAAAATCAAACATTATAGTGACAGTCTTAGATGTGACTATGTTCTGATGAGGCAGCTTATGTTACATTAGGAGGTCAGTATGGTGTCGGAAAGAGGATGTAAACTATACATATTAAGTGGAACTGAAAAAAGATTTCTGCTGTTTCATGTGATTCCAGTTGCTTCTTCAGCCAAAAAGTTAGAACTTTGATAAAGATGACAGTTTCATATATTTATTATTACATTGCAGTTTTAAGTGGCATATCTAATTTCTGAGTTTATAAAAAAAAAGTACATATATCATTAAATTCTATTTTATTTTATGGCTAAGTTTTCCTTTTTTTTTTTTAAGTCTTTTTTAGGGCCGCATCCACGGCATATGGAAGCTCCCAGGCTAGGTGTCCAGTTGGACCTGTAGCTGCTGGCCTATTCCACAATCACAGCAACACAGGATCTAAGCCACATCTGTGACCTACACCACAGTTCATGGCAATGCCAGATCCTTAAACCACTGAGCGAAGCCAGGGATCAAACCTGCGTGCTAATGGATGCTAGTCAGATTTATTTCCACTGAGCCACAATGGTAACCCTTACAGTTTTATTTTCATTAGAGTTGAAGCCAGTAGAAAAACTTTCTAGGCACAATTATTCCATCTTTGACTACTCTGAGAGTTTTCAGAGGATTATTCTAACATCTGGATACAACTAGAGTTATCTGGAATAAAAATAAATACTTTTTTTCTGTCTTTTATTTGCATTGTCTATGAGTTTTTCCTAAATGTAAGTAATTTTGTTTAAAATAGCTGTCTATGAATATTTTGAGGATATTACAAATATCTGAGCTGCTCACTTCAGCACAACTCAGGAATTTAATTATAAACAATTAGGGAAAAACAAAATAATGTAATATATTTCCTCTGATGTGACATTAGCATGAACCACCAGGATGGTTTGGCAAAACATAGATTCCTGAGTCTGACCCCAAAGTTTCTGATTCAGTAATACCAGAGAATTTGCATTATCAGGAGATTCTCACTGCTGGTCCAGGGACCATACTTAAAAATCATTGTTCTAAGGAAAAGTTGTTCAAATGATAGAAATGAAGCTGAGGGTAGCAGGTAATGCATTCTACATGTTGTCCTGGTGCTTGGAAATCTGCTAAATTCTTTACGTATATAAACCCATTATGTTCTGTGATTATTTTTTAGTTAATGCTTAAAGAATTTAAATAAATGACCCAAGATCACCACATTGAAAAGTACAAGAGCCAGTCCTTACATCAAACTCTTTCTGATTTCAACTTCTTTCACTCTCTGCTTCACAAAGAGTAGAAGAATTACCTGCCAAAGGAGACAGAAATCGTCACACTGGAAGGGAAATAACTGTACAAGATGTGAAAGCCTTTGGCTCTAAAAACTAGATGAGAGAGATGCGCTGTGATTTAGGAGAGCCAGGTACAACCTGTGGCTGCTGGTAAGGGGTGAAGAGAAGTTTCCTATGTGGGGTTAGCACTTGGAGCATTCCTTTAATGAGTCAGAAACAACTCAAGGTCATGGGAAGTCCAGAAGCAACCTGTAAATGACAAGAGGAGAGATAAACATCTAATTAAGCCATAGCAGAGTTTTTTTTTTTTTCCCACAGTTTTCATATTTAAAAATAAATGGCTTCTGTTACTTAGAGTAAATAACAATATTTCTTCATCAAAATACTGGAGACTGAAATGGCATACTCTCTGTGCTTCGTGCCCAATAAAAGTCTAAAATGATGTATTTGCTAGAGTACCCATAAAAAGCACCATTAATCATCTGGTTGCAATGACAAGGGCGAAGATAGAGTATCAGGGGGAAGTGGGAACTTGGTGGATAAGCCTTAAAATCTGAACCATAGGCCAGAACAAAAATATCACCCTCTCCTACCTTTACTTTACTGACCTTATTTCTGTTCCTTGAACACACCAAGCTTATTTCTCACTTAAACAAATATTGCACTGTTTCCCCTTCCCAGAATGCTATTTATTCAGATCTCAAATGTTGCAATCACTCATACCCCGTAGTACTTATCCACCTATGTTGCAGCATGTATTTTACCTTTTTATTTGTGAATTATCTTTTTCACCAACCCTATTATAAAATTTTTGTAAAAAAAGGGAATTTCTGCCTGGTTTTTTTTGTTTGTTTTTTTTTTGTTTTTAAGGGCTGCACCTGCAGCATATGAAGGACCCCAGGCTAGGGCTTGAATCAGAGCTGCAGCTACTGGCCTACGCCAGAGCCACAACAACACCAGATCTGAGCCACGTCTGCGACCTACACCATAGCTCATGGTAACACTGGATCCTTAACCCACTGAGCGATGCCAGGGATCGAACCCGCAAACTCATGGTCCCTAGTTGGATTGGTTAACCGCTGCACCACGACTGGAACTCCCTGTCTGTTTTTTACTATTATGTTTCTAGCATATAAACACTGTCTAGCACATACTAGCTTTTCAATAATTGGAAGTTCTATTTCAATAAATAAAGAAGGAAAGGAGGAAAGAGGGGAATCAAAGAAGAAGGAAAGTATAGAAATTGCAGTACTTGAACTCTGAATGGTTTAGTCACAGGATGTTCATGCCTCCAATCTGTACTTAATTCCTAAGCTAGCAGCTCTCCACACTGTTCCCTGTATGGCTTCTGTCTGCAGTGATGAGCTAATGTAGTTATGTTATTACAGTCTCTTTGATTTTTACTTTCTCCCTTTTCCCTCAGCACTCAAGGTAGACGTAGGGGTACACATATGCATAATAACCTTGAAAACTGCAAACAAATTCCCAGCTCAAAATCTGATCAATTTTTTAATTAGAGTGAATCACTTGAAAAATAACTCACTCAGCTCCAGAAGTAGTATGAATTATGTAGGAGATCCAAGACTAAATATTTTAATTCTACTTTTCCCTTCTGTCAGGAAAAGTCCTTAAAAGCCCAACTGCGTGTTTATATTCTTGTAATCAACTGCAAACTAATTTTATTCATGAAGTTATATTTAAACTAATAGTGACATGAGAGTTAACTCTGGTAATGTATTTGGATTTTCATTTGTTATAGAATTTAAATCAATGGATTTGGAAATAAAGTAAAGAGGGCAATTCAGTTTTGATAAAAAAAAATTGAGTCAAGGATGAAAGCAGCCTCCTGTAAGCTCTAATGTAACTTAGTCTTTGAAAAAAAAAAGTGTTGGGGATGTTTTCCTTCTTCCCTTCTAAGTTCTTTGGCTGGTCTAATAATTAAATTGGCATAAGGAGTTCCCGTCGTGGTGCAGCGGTTAACGAATCCGACTAGGAGCCATGAGGTTGCGGGTTCGATGCCTGGCCTTGCTCAAGTGGGTTAAGGATCCGGCGTTGCCGTGAGCTGTGGTGTAGGTTGCAGACGCGGCTCGGATCCTGCATTGCTGTGGCTGTGGTGTAGGCCGGCGGCTACAGCTCCGATTAGACCCCTAGCCTGGGAACCTCCACATGCCGCAGGTGTGGCCCTAAAATGACAAAAAGGCAAAAAAGAAAAAAAAGAAAGAAATTGGCATAAGACAGATTAACAGGAGAAAAGCAAATTTAATTTCATGCATATGAGACCCCATAAAAATATGAGACTCAAGGGCAAGTCAGGTAGTTGAGGCTAACATGCCATCCTGAGCTAAGGAATGGGATAGGGAGCTGGGGCTTCAAAGGGGAGGAGGGTAATTCACAGGGTAATAAGAACAGATATTTGGTAATTAGGTGTTTGCTGTATCATTCAGATAGGTCCTTCAGATAAAGGTTAGCTCTAGTAATAACTCTCTCTCTGAGCTAGGAGCCATTTCTAAATTCTTTGGGTAGTTAAGGGAAAGGTGAAAGTCTTTCTTTAGTTGGTTGGACCTTGATTACCTTCAGCCCAAAATAATCCACGTGCCAGTGCGGTATATTTTGGAGTCATATCGATTGCTCCCCTTCACATGCATGGTACTTGACGATGCTCTGAAGAATGAAAATTTTTCATGTCTGATCTTCTTAAAACAGAATTTAGGGAGCAATTGTATGGGTCCTTGTACATAAAGAGTGGTAACGAATCCCAAGATTCTTTCTAGGTGGTGTGTGTGTGTGTGTGTGTGTGTGTGTGTGTGTGTGTGTGTGTGTGTAAGTAAGAGTGAGAGACTGAGTCAGAGCCAGAAAGAGGCTGAGAGAAAACTACCAAAAAAAGACCCACTGCACATACCTAAGAGATGGTATCTTTTAAGAAACAATAGTTGTAGATTTATAAATATTATATTTTAGAATTACTATGTCAATGGAGTATTTTGTCAGGCTTACTTACCTAATATATTTTTTTCACTGATAAGAAATAGGAACAATACAGTATGCTTCATTTGGGGCTTTTAAATCATTTATTCACTCTATTAAAATATATACATTGAGTTTCTACTATGTGCTAGTTACTATTCTGGATATTTGGAATGCTGCAATGCACTGGGTTTCCTAGCTCTCGTTCAACCTTCTCTACATTCAACTGGTTCTTGAATGTAGAGTAATTGAACATATAATGAGATGGAATCCAAACATATTCCATAAAGTTCTATGCCATGTATCTTCAGTTTAGCATTTTATTAAAATGAAATTTGATGACTTTCAAAAATATAAAATAATTTTTTTTCGATAAAACAGCCTTAGACTAAAAAACAGAGTTGTAAGAAAAGTGACCAGGTTTCCGCATTTATGTTGAGACCTATAGCTATTATCAATGTGACAGGAAATGAAGTTTATATCCTTCGTATAGAGATGTGTTGCTAGTAGTATACTTTTTATTTGCAGGAAAAAAAAATCTAAAAGTGAGCTATAGACACAATGCCTTTCGTTCTGGAAAAATGGCTAATGAATGTTACATAAAGTGTAAAAAAGCCTTTCTCTGATACAAGGATTATATACATTCTGAAAGATTCCCTGTGGAGTAATTTATGCTCATCAAATATTTTCTCTTTTACCTACATGATACTTGACACCGTCTATGTGAAAAATGTGTACCCAGATCAAATATAATCTCAGAGCAGTCCTTTTAAAAATGTCAGACTTTTGGAAAAGAAAATGTAATTCTTTTTGCAATTTAATGCTCATGGAAAAACAGGAACAGTGAGACTAGAAATGCAATTCACAACACTGTTCACTTCTTGAGGTGCTGCTGCTAGGACTTGTGGGGAGAGAAGAGAGGACATTAAGACTGCCTGCTTCGTGCTGGGAGTCATTAGCCAACTGCTCCAGGCTTTGCTACCAACAGCGGAGCAGAAAGGGGGGTGGCCAGGATGCAGGGGAGGAAAGACAAAAGGCAGATTTATTGTCTTCTCTACAGGATCTTATTTCCATTCTACTCTAGCGCTCTTTTATAAGACATTAAATAAGTTTCTTCACCCTTTATTTTTGCATTTTTTGCAAACTGAAAAAATGCAAATCTATTTATATTTTGACTTGAAAAATCACATTATACTAATGTATACTAATACTAATACATTTTAAATATAGGTTCCTAAAGACAGAGTCCTGGGAAGGGATTTCTCTAAAGAGTGTTTTCATGAGTTTCCTCCACTACTGTGTGCATTTATAGTGCTTAAGTAATGTCTATCACACAGTAAGTGCTCAGTAGATAATGTTACCAGAGTGAATGAACAGTAGTTTATCTTTTGTTTGTGACAAATAATATGGAAGGATAGAAGCCATATATGCAGAATATTGTACAGAATACAAAGTGAGGAGTGTAATTGCTCAAGACCCAGATACTTAACTCATACGGACCGTGGTTTTAAAACCAGCTCCTACGTTTACTCATAAGGTGCCTTTGATAAATGAGTTAACTTCTCTAAACATGTTTTCTCTATTGCAAATAGAAATGACACTGCTTATCTATAAGCTTCACAAATTGCACATTAAACAAGGCCAGGCACACATTAAGCCCTCAATATAAGTCTTACATATATGTCTTACAGTATCACTATTTTCAGTGATATAACTACATTCAGAGAAAAGGGGGAAGAAAGATAAACAGAAAGTCAAAGAGTCCTTGCAGGAAAGAAACAATTCAAAATGCTTAACAAATAATAAACTTAACAAACCTTATTCTTCTTAATATATTTTATGAAAGTAAGTTCTACATTTTCAGTTATAGCGTATTAATGTATTTTGAGATTTACTATATTATTGAAGTGTGACTCAAGTGAAGACTGCACCAATAAGCATTACTTTAAGTGTGTTTAATGACCTAAAGGGGCTAGATTCACTTATAGATATCTGTAGTTATAAGTAAACTTACATATATTGGCTCGACTTACAAGCTTCCACAAGGGCAGGGATTTTTATCTGTTTTATGCACTGCTACTCACCTAGTTTTCTAGCGTACATCCTAAATATAGCTGATATGTAATAAATATTTATTGACTAAAGCAATAAATGTGGCAGCATCATATATATTTAGATCTTTTGAAATAATTTTCACACTGGGTATAAATCAAACTCATCCAATCCCATGACCAAAGAATGTTCTGTTCTCATATCATTTGCTTGGAAAACGGCACCATCAATTTATATCTTAAGAATTAGAAGAAGCAATTGTTCTTTTCAGTGCCATGTTTTCTTGGCTGACAATTCTATACAAACCTGAGGAAACGATGCCACTAGCCTTCAGCTTCTCAGCCCCAGACCTTATATGACATTCCTGTCCACACAGAAGAATTCACACACAGGACTTAAGCAAAACGTTGGATCAACATTTCATATAAAATTCAAAATCTTTGTTTCCTCTCAGGGGTGCAAAACAGCCACAGGGGAATCTAGTATACCAAAGAATCTGATGATTGGCTTAGAAGTAATAACTTAGATGTTTAGCTCAGAGAAGAACTTTTATAGCTGTCATATTGTTCAGATATTGATGCCCTGTTAAGATAAATGTCAATGAGAAACTTTTGTACTGTTATAGAGTGCAGAACCAGGAATAAGGTGTAAATTTCTCAAAGAAGCAACTTTCAAATAGTACCACAACAATATTTTGATACTATTGCCCCGATATATTGGGCAACTATTAGAGTTGCCCAAGATTGAATAACCTATCTGGTTAGTTAACGTGCTACTTAATTTTCTGTGTGGATGTTTTCAGGGAGCGACAGTTGCACGTATTCAAATGTTGTGGCATGTTTTGGGTGGAAAATTGAAGGTGATGACTTAAAATTACTTTTCTTAGAAGGGTCGTGATATAGTACCCCAGAATGTAACCTACATATTATATCTATTATTTATTGATGGGGTTGCAAACGTTTTCACACCATAGCTAAATACACAAAGCAGAGACAATAATTATGTAATCAATGTAATCGTCTTAGCAAGAACACATGTATGGTAGTGACAGGAAAAATGTAGAGAGTGAGTCTCTCTAAATCTGCCATTATAAATGCTTCTGGTTGAAGTAGTTTCTTTCCTTATGTATACTCTCCACCACCACCACCCTTAACCCCTCTAAAGGACAGTACCTAAAAGTATGGGCTTACTCACTTTTTTTTTTTTTTTTTGAGAGGTGGGGAGAGTTAAAGGGTTGACTGTCTGGCCACTGCCCTTAGAAGCCAAAGAGATGCAACTGGTTCCGTTTGGATTTTTCCTGGTGTTTGTCCATGACTCTGAAGTTTGTGCTCATTTGCCCTTATTTGGGAAGTCCCTGCAAATGACGGTCTCTTTGTCTTGAACCCTAGGCCTCTGGCTTTTTCAGAAGCTTTGTGTTTGTTACAGTGTCTATAGATACTTTCAAACTCCTGAATATTACACATAGAACATGGCCAGAAGCATTGCCCCAGGCTCATCTCTATTTCTGTGTTCTGTGCCACCATTACCATACTTGAAGTTAAAGAGGTGGCTATAGACCTGTATGCAGAGGCTTGAATCTGAGGTCAAGTGTGCCTAAAAGGGCAAGAATCTCTAACCCCACATACTACTACAGATGCTGCTATCAGCTTCCCAATCCTTTCCCACTTTCTTTGCCTCAAGATTCCACCTCTAAGAGGAGAAATATAAAGACATGTAACTTTGATATCACCTCCTACAACAGTCACAACCTTTTCACCAGCATCCATGGCAGAAACTGGGCACTGCTTCTTTACTTTGAAACTCTGTGATCAAGACAGCTAGGCCTGGATCTTAATAAGTTTAACAAAAATTGTATTAAAAAAAAATCCCGCTAGTATTATAGTGATGATACCCATGAACTATGAGTAAAAGATTAGAACAAGTGTGATGTAAACCATTTAATTTCATAATCTGAGTCTTACGAAATATATCATTGTTAAAAAAGGAAGAAACATGTCACTTGTTTATTTTAAATATGAAAACTACAATGCCAGGAGAGAATATTAGTTCTGGGGAAAGAATTTTCATCTCAAGATGATATTTCAATATGATAATCACATTAAATGGACTTGTTTTATATGCTTCAGTATATAGTAAAATGAAAATGTGCTTGAGTTTTGAAACTCTAAATTTGATAAAGTATGCATCAGATTTTAATATTTATGAATCAACCTCAATGTAAACAGACTTCATATCAAATGCAAACTGTTTATTTTGGAATGCTCTAGTTTTACTTGGTAAAATGGAAGATGAATACTAATCTCTAAAGTGTCAAAGGGATAATAGTTCAAGGAATAGCACAAAAGATTTAAAAAATCAATCTAATTCTCTTTGTTTCAGCTTACCAGTTTAGAGTGAAAATACATCCAAAATAACAAGATAATTAAGTCTTCACAATGTAATCTTAAAACCTTAAGATGCTATCTTTAAACCTAAGCATTTTGCTTATGAACTATCTAATTCTTTGTGTGCCAGTTTTAAAGTAGGCTTTCATCAGATTTTATATTCTACTTTGTGAACTGGAATGGAAAAATAAGCAAGGCAAAAAAAAAATACAGAAAAAGAGAAACCTACTTTAAGAAATATTTGGTGATGGTAAGCAAATGTTGTTTTTTACCCCTGATTTAAAGAGATGAGGACAAAAATTACAGAATTGCCTTTCCAAGAAAAGCATGAGAATGAAATAAACTTGAGATATGATTTCACTAGAAATGAAAAAAGGATAGAATATTTTTAATTATGTAAAGCTTCATAGAATAGGTGCACACATACTGGTTGGCATGTGAGCTCATTATATATTTCAAGTTTGCTAAACTATTTATTGCTGCTTCTGGCTTGCATCTACAACCAAATGGTGTTTGATCCCAGCTGTTCGTTGTCACCAGCCATGATACTAACAGGTAAAGAACACCCTATGTGTGAATTATTTTGGTAGAAGAAATGTCACCTCAAAATGAACAATAGTAAAGATATAATCAGATGTGTGACATATAGTTTAGGAAATATTTTAGATGTTTCAAAGAAGGAAAAGGGGTGATTTATATCCAGGGAGTACATGGCTCAAGAATGATGGGCAGCTGTAAAATATACCTCTGGAAGTGTAGTTGGAATTATCCTGAAGAAGATAAAAGGAGTAAAATGATAAAGGTAACCAACAGTTGTCCACATTTTTCAACATTTAACTGGAGGAAAACCCCTGGGAAAGGCAGTCTCATGTGCAGTCTTTTAACCCCATCTTGGCCATAACATAATTCACACTGGATCTAGAACACTCCTTTACCAGGAGATAAAGAGCCCACACTGCCTATGCTGGGGTTATTGCCTTAGAACCTTGCTATATCACAAAAGGTGTGCATACAGGCTGCTAGGGACCAGGAGCAGGAACCCACTGGACAAGGCGGGGACAGGGGAGGGGAATCAACACACACTATTAGAGTTGATTTTGCTCATTCTCATCTTTGTGTGAGTAAAAGCATTGTTCGACCTAGTACTTGACTGCATTGTCTTTTCCTTGATTACTCTGATACCAAGATGCAGTGGGAACAAATGTATGGACTTCTATCCCTGGTGGCTGGCACAGTGATGATCTTTGTATGCTCCATGTAGTTGGCATTGGGAAATGATGCATGGAGTTCTGCTCTACAAAGTTCTATGTTATTTTGGCCCAATTCTATACGGTTGAACACTTTTATCAACGGTTTTGATGAAGACAAAGAAAGCCTAAATATGAAATTAGGATGCTCCTGAAAATGATTGAATATACTTTAAATAGTAATCACTGTCTAATTTATTAAGATAGGTTGGAATTAAAGATTCAAAAAGTACTAGGGGTAAAAGTAACAAAAACAAATATAAAATTCTGGCCTCCTTTTTCTACAGCTTGATGTACCAGGGAACTGGAATGATTTTCCATTTAAAATAACTAAAAATGGAGTTCCCATCGTGGCTCAGCGGAAACGAATCTGACTAGGAACCGTGAGGTTGCAGGTTCGATCCCTGGCATTGCTCAAAGATCCGGCATTGCCGTAAGCTGTGGTGTAAGTTGCAGACACAGTTTGGATTCCATGTTGCTGTGGGTGTGGCGTAGGCCATCGGCTAGAGCTCCGATTAGACCCCTAGCCTGGGAACCTCCATATGCCACAGGTGCAGCCCCAAAACGACAAAAATAAAAATAAAATAACTAAAAATGGTATGTAAATTGTTGAAAATATCTTTATAAATGTTCGTAGAAGCTGGCAAAACCACATAGACCCAAATCAAGGGGAGTGCTGAATCTGGCTTCTATTCTGAGGGCAGATATCAAATCAAGTAAATCTGAACATTGGTTTTTACAGGTTTCCAGTATTTGGGGGATAAGGAAAAAAAAAAAAAAACCACCACCACAACAAAAGAAAACCCAGAACCTGCTCTTCCTACCAGAGAAGTGATTGAGCTGAGCTATTCAATTTTGTTTCTTTTTTAAAAGTACAATGGAAGAAACTATTTCCCCACTTCTCTTGACATAGGTAGAGGTCATGCCACTAAATTCTGGCCAATGTGATGTGAATGAAAATATCATATTACTCTGTAGGCCAGAATGTAATACGGTTCTTCTTCTTTCAGCAGGCAGTGTGGATATGTGCTGAAGATGTCAGTGTCCCAGTTTAAAATGAAACTGGATCACTGATTCAATCCACAGGAAAGAACCGTTCAGGAGAGTTGTGATTCTCCTTAATATACCCTTAAATGTCTCTGTTTTTAGTGTTCTCACTTTTCATGTGAAATAATTGAGATTCAGGTCCCCTAAGTTTCATCTACACCTGAAATTTTATTTTATTTTTTTCTAAGCACATTATGAAATATTTGAAGCTCGGAATTATGTTTTGATTCATATTCATGTGTAAACTACCTTGTTCCCACACTCACAACCTATTGACATCTTTACCAGGGTTTCTACAGTTTCCAAACAGTCTACCATTCTAATTTTTCATTATTTCTCAATGCCTGTATAGTCTCAGTGATTGATTGGTTATGATCTACTTTTTAGACTAAACTTGACTTTGTGCATTGATGGTCAACTTTTCTCCCTGACTTCCTTTATTCAGTTATTCACCAAATTCTCTTAATTCTACTTCTAAATATCTCTTGAATTGATTTTTTTCTTCATTCCCAGTGATACATATAGGATGGTCCAGCCGTTCTGAACTGTATAAAACTCCTCAACATGCCCCTTTTTTCAAACCCCTGTGTAGACTGTTTCTCCAGAGAATGCCTTTATCAGCCTCAACCCCCCTTTCTGTCTTACAGATGCCCCCTAATTGTCATTTTATATTTAGTTCATCAGTCACTCTTTTATGAATCTGCCTTGACTCCTGCTTTTCCCTGGAGAGAGTAAATGAAACTATATCTCTGTTATTGCACCTAACACACTTTACTGCGATACATTCTGAACAGACTCAAAATAGCCGAGACGTTCAGCCAGTTTATCAAGAAGCCCTACAGTAATGACAGTGAAGCTGAACTATTTACCAGCAATCCATCTGGGTATTCGAATAGGTAAGGTGACAAGGGATGAGCCTGATACTGAGGAAAAATACTACAAACAATAGAGAGAGAGTAGGGAGTACATTTAGAAAAAAATAAATAACTCCATATGGCCAGAGCCTAGGATATAAAGGGGAAGACAAAATGTTAAGGTTTGGGAAAAGCACAGAGGCTTCACCTAAAGGTCCTTGTAAGAAAATTCAGATGCTGGACTTTGTGTGTGAAAGAGGTAAGGAATTATCAATATATTTTATTATCAGGGAAGTGATAAGATCCAGTCTGTCTTCTAAAAGTATTACTTAGGCAGTGGGTGTAGTGTGGAGGTAAACTGGAGAGGCACAGTAACGGGAACAAAGAGCAATAATTCAGTCAAACAGATGGGTGTGTACCTGAAAAACATGGAGGATAGAAAGGGAAGATTCAAAGGATTTTAGTAGGTAGTATCAACAAAACATGGTGTTTGATTTGGATCTTAAGCATGAAAGAGGGAAGAATTTAGGATAAACTTGAGATTCTGACTTGAATGACTGGATATTGCCGAACTTTTAACTAAAATGGGAAAAATAGAGAAAAATATTTTGACAAGGTTGGGTGTGAGTGTGTACTTATTTTGATTTAGTTATAATACTTTTGAGAGGCATATAGGGGATACAGGGGAGATTTGTTATAGGTAGTTGAATGTGTGAACTGAGAACACAGGCAAGAGTTCTGTTTCGGGTAGATAGATTTGAAACTCACCAGCTTATCAGCAGTAGTTAAAGCAATCTTTGTCTCATTGATTACTAAGGATGGATGAAAGGAAAAGAAACTATGGTCACCCTGCATACTCTTTTTTTCTATGTCGTAATTATCATAAGTAATTGGCTAATAGAAGGAAGTAACAAAAATAAGAAAGATACGATAGGGTTCCTCAGTCATCCTTAGTCATTCGTGTTGCTTTCTCTCTGCAGCTGAAGCAAATTCTAGTTCAAATGGAGTGATTCTCAGGGCTGTCAGTCATGGGTGCGATATGCTTAGCTTGTACTCACTTTAGACTTGCTGAAGTCCCCTATTCCCATGGGAAGACCAGAATTCTGTGCTCAGGGGATATAGCAAATATTACATGAGAACAGTGCAACAAGAGATGATGGAAACATATATTGTACATGTATGCTTTGCTCAAGCTCATGCTTCATTTTCCCATCACACCTCCCTTATAAAGCCCAACTTCAAACATAAAATTATTAACATTTCATGGCATCAACTACAGAGTATTAAACTAAGTGCAAGGCCTCTCTGAGTGTGGGCACACATGAGATTGCACAGGTTATGCCCATAAGGCTGGCCCTGTATATAATCTTTTATGAAGTGGCTTCATCTTCTAACACAGTACCTTAGTCTGAAGGTCGTTTGCCTGACCAGTGTTTTCCATTAGGAGAAATGTCAGTAATTATAAAGATACATGATAATAATAGTGTATTATTATTACTTGTCTCTTAATAGTGTATTACTCTTACTTGTCTCTTCAGTTGTGTTCTTAGTATTAACTTTGGCCATACAGAAAACTATATGTAAATAATACATACATGGTAGTCATCCTCTGTTACACACCTTAATCATTCAGGAAACATTGTCTTTAACATGGCATTGAAGGGCATCAGTTTTGTTTTGATTTTGTTTTTTTCAGCTTTGATTTACCTTTTGTGAGTCATGTTCCTTCCAGGGACTTTTCTGCCACTAGAAAGAAAAATAATTTGTGTTCCGTGCAACTCATTATGCAGGGGCCAGGGAGAGAGAGAATAATGTGTGTTTGTATAGAGATATAGAGGAGCAAATGCTCTCTCATGAGAAGTTTTATCATTTTAGATTTATCCTTGATATGTGCCTTTTACACATGGAATTTTTTTGAAATAGATGAAGGCTCCAACAGTACTCTTATCTAAATCTTATTTGCTTCTGTCATTGTCATATAATAGTTTTTCATTTACTGGAATGCTGAGGAAGGAAAGGAGAAGGTTGAATCAATTTATTAGGGCCAGGTGCATAGATAGCTTTTTATAAATCTTTCAGAATTCTTACTGTTCTCTCTTACCTTGCAGAAAAGATATTTCCGTATCTAAGTCATATTTGCATTTTTTGTAATTCTGCAACTTCTATTCTCTTGTTAAATAAACATCTGGAATATAACCATCTAGCAGCTCTGTAGTTATGATTTGGTAAAGCCAATATTTGTCCCCAACTATCTTTGGCAGAATGGAGGGATATAAGTGTCTAAGTATAAACATTTCTTACTGTTTGTCAAACTAGACATTTTTGTGTAAACTGAATGAAGGGGTTAAAAGAATCAGATTCGCCAACAACTGCATGACTGAAAAAGACTAATTTTGATTCACTGTAATTAAAGACTATAATTTTCTTAATTTTCTGAAAATTAAGAAATTAATATGAGCAATTTTAAATTTATCAGTACAATAGTAATGAGAGCTTCATACACGTATCTTTGAAAATATCATTAAGTATTTTCCTTTTTTTACATAGATGTAATACTGCAACTCTTTCTAGTTTCATTTTATGTAACTATTTTTGTAATTAATATACATATAGATGAATATGTATTTGCACACGCAGTACACACACACATGCTCACTCACACAAATTTTTTAGTGACCTTCCTGAAAACATTGAATTAAAACAGAAGTAGCACTCCAAATGATAATTACAGATTTCTTTCATTCTAAGACCTTTTCAGAAGAATAATATTCTCTGAAATTGGAATGCATTTTATATATCTGTATATATCTGTGATAGTATATTTCCTTGAAAAGCTTTTATTAAATGAATAATGTGTTTTACAAACAATGGCTTCGTAAAATTGAGGCTATATAGCAATAGCTGAGACCTAAAAGTGAGTTTATATGATACAGCGTTTTATATGATATACTTTTCAGAAATTATCTCATCTGATGAAGTAGGAATTATTTTTATCACCGCTTTCATTATGAGAAAACTGAGACTTACAGAGATGTCCAAGATAATGGTGCTATTAAGTTGAGCTTAGGCATCATTCCAGACGGATTTCAAATGTTATGTTCAAAAACCTTTGTGCTGTTTTGCTTTGGTGAGAGATCAGTTGACTGTTATTCTCTCCTGAAAGAATTGTACTATATAATTACTTGGCAACAATATTTTATTGATACCACCACTTTGTGTGTGTGTGTGTGTGTGTGTGTGCGTATTAACCCCCTGCAAGTGGCTGAATCTATGTCTAAGTAAAATCACTCCTTGCAAGCTGTGCTTCATTCTCTGGCAGTTTCTTGGTCTCCACCTAACAGTAGAAAAGAATGAAATGGCTTGAGGAAATGGATAATTGCACTTGAACTGGTCAAATTACTAAAGAATCAATAAAGCTGTCTCTATAAGATTATTGACTCAGAGGCTCATCTGAGCCCATAACTTTACTTTTTGCCAATGTTTCAAGGAATTCTAGCTGCAGGACTATCTGCAGAACTGAAGGATCCTTGTAACAAGGACAGTAACACAAGATTATTCTATTAAGGTTGATGGAGTATTTTTGAGCACTGTGGTCATTTTCATTGCGTTAAAGGTATAATGTTCTTTCTTCATGCCTTTTCTGTCTCTCTTGCTTTTGAAAAGGACATTGGCATGAACAGTTTGCCTGTGCTTCTTAATTTACTTTGCTTACTAATTTTATAGAAGATTGATAGAATGAAAGACTATTAATACTGAAGAGCTTAGCCATTTTGAGACTTGAAGAAGACTGATTTTTTTTAATCTAAATACCTAAAGCAAATATTTTTGTTTTTTGTGAGTTTTAATCCACTACCTAGGGATTAATTTCTTAGCACAGACGTCTTTTATTTTGATTGTAAGTAGAAGTATCTAAATGTCTCTGATAAAATTGAATTTTGAGTTATAAAAACAAAATGAGATGTGGGAAAATAGGAAATAAGTAGAATTTTTTTATTATTATTTCAAATGATCTAATGATTTAAATAATATAGTGAGTTGTTATAACCATTTTATTTTTAAAAAGTTAAAGATTGTGCAATTTGATATTTTTATTCTCTTAGTAATTAGTCACAATTACATTGTTACCCCAGTCAATGGAATATGTTTGAACTTATTCAGTGAAGAATGAGAATAGAATGAGTATTCTTTTGCTTAGAGGATATATAGGTAATCTTTGGCATATATTGCCCAAGTTAACCCCTGCCAGATAAAATACATGTGCTTGTTCCACCTGGGAAAACTGTAGGACATTGCTATTTGGGTTGACAGGTAAAAATAAAAATTATAACACAAGTAATTTTGTTTAATAATTAATATTAATGAGGTTGAAACCATTGAATACGTAAAGCAAAATTAAGTTTTAAAAATCCCAAGTGAAAAATTCAAAAATAAAGTTCTTTAGGTTAAGTCTTTAAAAATAGTTTCATTAATTTAAAAGAAAACAAAGCAGTAGCTGAGTCTATTGTAATTTTGTTAGTGTTCCCTTTACCATCCCAAATCCAATTTCTCTGAATGATGACAATGCTAGATAATTGTCATGCTGTCAGGGAAATCAGTGTTTTATGACCTTCAACTCCCCTTTTTCCCCCTGCATTTTCCTAAGATATATTCCACCTCTCCCCCCAGAAACCACAGCCCTCATAAAGATTCCAAAGCACTCCTCTAGGGTGACCCCAATCGATTGTCTCCAATTAGGACATTTATCAGCTCTCTTTAATGGAATAAAATATTTGGATCCTTAAGGGATCTCTTCTCTGCTAGAAGCCTTTATTAATGAACTGTGTACTCATAATGTGTATTAGTGTGGGCCATCGACCAGTTATTGGCCTCACCTGGAAGCTAGCTAGAGTGCACATCCTTGGGTTCCAACTTTATCTACTGAATATGAATCTGCAGTTCAACAAGATTCCTAGGTGATATTAATACATATTAAGATTTGAGTAATACCATTGGGCTACACTGAAAAATGGCAACACTGCTAAATGGCCAAGAAAACAATCCTCTAGCTGTAAAAACTATCTTAGTCTGGAGAAAAGATTCATATGCTAGCAGTACCGGGCTCCATGACAAGGCAGCCTGTGGGGGAAATAATCTGGGACAGGTTAAATCTAATGGCTATTTTGTGAACTGCAGCACCAACATTTTTTTTTTTTTTTGTCTTTTTTTGCCTTATCTATGGCCGCACCTGCGGCATATGGAGGTTCCCAGGCTAGGGGTCTAATCGGAGCTGTAGCTGCCGGCCTTCGCCACAGCCACAGCAACGCGGGATCGGAGCCGCGTCTGCAACCTACACCACAGCTCACGGCAACGCCGGATCCTTAACCCACTGAGCGAGGCCAGGGATCGAACCCGCAACCTCATGGTTCCTAGTCGGATTCGCTAACCACTGAGCCACGACGGGAACTCCCAGCACCAACATTTTGAATAGTTACCATTTTTTTACTCTTTATACAGATTTCTCCTTATTTTATTGGAAAAGTTCACATGATGATACAAAGTCTAAGAGTACAACCATTTTGTAATTGAACAAGGGGGAGGAGGAAGAAGAGGGGAAAGAAAGAGAGGGGGAGAGAGAGAAAGCTTTTTTAAAGCACAGCAGAACTTTTAACCTCTTAGAAATTGTAAAATATAGGTATGGCTTTGCCTTTAACTTCAGAGGTTAGAGCAGAAACATAATTTTTCAACTTTTAATCATTTATTTGACCTTTTCCGAATTTCTTCATATCATTCATCATTACTGGAGTTTAGAACTGATCATAGTTCACTGCTTTCTTAGGGAAGACTTTGCTGTATAGAAGAAATTTGAGTCTCCAGTTACCATATCCTTTTTATGCCTTATATTTTATTATAGCTGTCCTAAATAATTTTTAAATAATTAGCTACACATGGGAATTTATATGTTTAACAACTTACTAGGTGACTAGGACTTAACATGGTCCTTGGACCACATTTTGAAAGGCCATGAAGACTCTTTTAGAGTCATTCCTAAGATTTGGGGGGGGAATAAAAAAAACAAATAAAAATTATGGTGTAAATCATTCTTTTTCATGTTACTGAAACTTTGTTATCTGTCTCCAATTCCAGTTTACCTTATAGGTTTTATTTTTAAAGTTGTAGTAATAAAGCCCCCCTTTTTTGCAATTTTATCATGATAAATTGTACTCAGTGAGGTTGAAAAACATTTCTCTTCCCCAATTTCTTCCCTTCTTTCCTTCAAGTTTTTCTCATTTTACCTGTACTTATTTGTAACTCTTTTAATTATTTTTGATATGCCTTAATTTAAGATTTTGACCTTTCAATGTTTTATTTTACCTGCGATAGCAGTTTAATAAACTTCCAATATATTTTGGAAGAGAGTCTTCCTAGCATTCCTAGAGAAGATTTACACTATTTTGTTTTCTTTGCAACAGGCTTGTTGGTGTTTTTCTCATGATGAGCATATTAGTACCCTCATAATAGAAAACAATTCATTTTCGATAAGCCCTTCTTATTTTTCACTGATTTTTAAAATTTAATCTTTAACCCAGAATAAAAAAAAAAAATGGAAAGGAGGAAAGAAAGAAAGAAAGAAAGAAGGAAAAATAAAAGAAAAGAAAGAAAGAAATAAAAAGAAAAAGGAAGGGAAGGAAAAGAAAGAAAAGAAAAGAAAAGGAAAGGAAAAGAAAATCTTAGGCAGATTTATAAAAGAACAGTTTTATCAGAACTGTGAAGTAACTTTTCACAGTGAACATAAAGGCAACGTTTCATGAAATTTTGTTTATTTATTTATATTTCTCTTGTAAGTATTGCTTAACTAAATCAGTAACAACTTTAGACCCTTCCTCTTGATAACATAGAAGCTCCTTTAAAATATAGTAAACATACCAGTTTACCAAACAGTAGTTTCTTCAGCTTGTTGAAATTTAAATAAAGCAGCGTGTTTTGGAAGAATAGAAATTCTATGCTTCTGCTCGTGAACTCCCTGCCCATGTTTTCTTGTTGTGTCTGTTTGCATATTCCTTCTAACTTAATTTTATGGTCCTTAAAAATATTGTTTTTATACCTAGAAACCTACAATTTAATCATCATGCAGCTGGACTAATGAATTTATTTTACGGGTACACCCTCAACCTTGTATCATTTTGTCTGTTATACAAAAACCTTGCCCTTAGAATTCCTTAAAATGTTAAAATTCACTGTCTGGCAAAGGCTATGCTAGAAAGAATGATGACTATACCAGTAATTAGGAAGAAGCAAGAATTTGAGAGGAAATAAGAGCAGTTCCATCTTCATCATGGTCAGATAAGAAAGCTGATGGAACATCTGAGAAGCAATATGAGACAGCTCAGGATGTAATATTGAATACTGGGCAAGGATGAAATTAAGAGAAAAGAGAAGGCTAGTATTCATTCATAACGGCCTACACAGGGATAAAAGTACTTATTGCATTCTCCAGAACACAAGACTTTTAGCAACTCTTTTGAAGCTGGTGCTTTCTGTTTTATAAATTCACTTTACAATCATCTGGGAAGCATTCTGTCTCTCATCAAAAAACCTGATTTTAAATATTCTTTTTTCTATATTGTAAACAAATATTTTAGGATTAACATTAACACTTTTTAATCAAGATGTGTAGTCTGTATTTGTATGCAGAATGTAAATTTATAGGCTCAACAGTGTGGTTCCATTTTTTTCTGTTAATTTTTTTACATGTATTCATCTAAAAATATGCTGGCAACATATAGACCAAAATATTAACAGTGGTTGTCTGAAGGTGGTAAGATTATGAATGACTTTTTCTTTTCCTCTTTTGTTTTTCTTTACTTAAAAAATATTTAATAAAAAAATTGAAGAGGATATTTTGAAAAAGACAAATAGAAGCAATTTGAAATAAATATTTCTTATGACTTTATGTTTTTGATGAGGGGTTATCCATTAAATTTTTTGGCCAAAAGAAGTAAATTTGTATTACCTTTTAATTGCCTGAGAGAGTTATTTTGCTAACTTTACCAGTAGTAACCATTTTCCTCTAGAGTAGCTCTGGAAAATAAACTCGGTCAGAAAGAATAGACTGTGACTAAATATCTGGGCTATTTGTACATGTCTGGGACCAGAAATAATGAAAGAGTTGAATTGACCAGCAAGGACACTCAAAGTGAATGATGCAGATTTTTGAATTGGAATGGATATTATGCCATGGAATCAAGAGCCCTTCTTCTGTGTCTCCCCTTCTCTTACCCCTCATCACACACTGGCTTGTAATTACTTAGTTATCTGGATTTACCTGTAGACTATGTAGACTACGGATTTGTCAGGCAGATTTGTCAGGCAGAAACCTGGTGTATGATGGGGCCTCAATATATTCTGGCTAAATGAAAGGTGAATGAGAGATTAAAGCCAATCCCAGAGCAAGGGGAGTTATTTAGAAAAAGTAAATGGAAAATAATTAGACAGTGTGGATGGCTCAACAGAAATTATAAAGAGCAGCAGAAATGGTTTTTAAGGGCATGATTTTTGGACAAAGATAAGCCTGTTACGATTCTACTCCCCATGAAAGAAGAGCAAATCTAATAAGTTAAGATTGAGAAATACAGCTCTGGGTAGTGGCTTGAGGAAAATCTCTAAGTTTTATTACAAGACAAATTAAATTCAGACTATAACAAATCTTATTCTTGGAAATATTTTTAATACAGCTGAGATAATAATAAAATATGCAATTAAAAAAATTTTATAGTAAAACTGGGACCTATAAAATGCGTGCTTCTCTGATTTTGCCCTCCCTAAATTAGTCTAGAAATAAAGTTAGAAAGAGGTCAGATTTTATTGTACTCTATGTTGACTTTAATAATGTCAAAAGAATTGTAGGAGAAAAAAGAAAATATTGGTTGCTTTTGATTGAGGAATCTAGCTTTGGGAGGAAAGTGATGAAAAACTGCCTTATTTTTGCCACTGAGTTTTCAGTTTTAGTTTTAGAAAAACACTGAAAGAGTGATTTTTGTTTCCATTGCCAGAACAGAAAGACTTATATGACAATTGGAATAAATAAAGTAGATTTGACTGCTGTGCTCTAATTCACATGAGCCTCTAATATTGATGTGTTCAGAAAAGTAACATGTCTACAAAGTAGATATAGAACTTTTTTCTAGAGAGGCAAAAAGACACAAGTTGAGAGGGTGGGCAGTAGTATTTCATACACCATTGTTCAAATCCTTTCTTTCCTTTTTTTTTCTTTTTCTTTTTTGCTTTTTAGGGCCACTCCGATAGCATATGGAGGTTCCCAGGCTAAGAGTCAAATCAGAGCTGTAGCTGCCGGCCACAGCCACAGCTACAGCCACGCCAGATCTGAGCAGCAGCTGGGACCTACACCACAGCTCATGTCAACACCAGATCCTTAACCCACTGAACAAGGCCAGGAGTGGAACCTGCGTCCTCATGGATACTAGTCAGGTTCATTTCCACTGAGCCACGATGAGAACTCCCAAATCCTTTCTTAGCAAAGACATTGGACAAGTTTTTTTCAACTTCTCTTAAGGGTGTTTCTTTGGAAGGTAGAGAAAATAACTTCCTCATATAACTGTTGGGATAATTAAATGAAGTAATTCCCATAAAAGAGCTTCCCACAGTGCCTGACACACAACAGGGGCAAAGAAATAAAAGATATTTTGATTATGCTTTTTTTCAATTATATAGGAAGATACTGATGATGCAGACCAGCATCAACTCTTAGTCATAGAGACTGACAATATACTGCAGTCAGAGAAAGCAGAGAGGAAAAAGAGACCACATCTAAGTAGGTTGTAGTCTTCTATAAATTCTTACTGCCAAAGATACATAAAAACCAGGAGCATGGGATGAAGCACTGAACACAGTCAACAACAAATTTTTAAGTAGAGTGAAAGACCTCAGACTAAAATAATGGATCTAAGGGGAGAAGAGGTATGGAATTGTCTTTGTAATTTACCTCTTCCCACTTTTCTTTTGAGTGTCTTCCAACAGCAAAACTGAGGAAAGTAAATGACAGAGAAGCAACTGTTGATAGCAGAGGAACAGAACTGGGAAACTTGGTGTGCCCATTAAATGATTTCCAAAGGAGCTTGCCTAAGAGCACAGCCCCAGTGGAGAAGGCATGAAGTAGTTTTAGTTTTGTGCAAAGCTCTCCCTTCTCTTGGGGCCTGCTCTTTCCTATCGGGGCTGAGCCCTATTAACAAATGATAATACCCAATATGAATGACTATTCTACAATTAAAACTACTCTCTTTAATTAAAAGTGTCATGCAGACAGGAAGTAGTTGTTAAGACTTGGAAAACTGATGGATACTCAAAGCCACCTGTTAGAACCACAAATATAAAACAGAACCATTAATGCTTAAAATTAAAGGAATATCATTTGCATTTGCTCAACAAATATTGCATTGAATGTCTATACTGTAATACTGCTAGAACTGGAGGATACCAGCAAGTGAAAGTGCTTTATTTTAAAGTGTTAAAGCATTATTGTACAGGCAGATGCAAAATAGGACACTATGCCATAAAATGCTAATTGTGTATTTTAGGTGAGAGGAGGAAATAAAAGATGAATATGATGCCTACAGGCTGCTGTCTTTATGATTGTCCACGCTGAAGGAGACAGAATTGGATCTAGGCTTTAAGCACTAACATAGGTGAATAAAGATAAACAAACAAAAAAATAGTGAAGTGTAATTTGTTAGCTAAACATTTCAATGCCAATCTACCATTCCTTTTAAAAAACTTTTATTATTTATTTTTATCGAGGTATAGAGGATATACAATATATTATGCAGGTTTCAGGTGTCCAACATAAGGATTCACAGTTTTCATAGTTATTATAAAAATTGGCTATATTCCCTGTGCTCTATATCTTTGCAGCTTATTTATTTTATATATAGTAGTTTGTGCCTCTTAATCTTCTATCCATACCTTTCCCCTGCCTTTTTCCTAGCCCCACTAGTAACTAGTTCATTATCTATCCATGAGTTTGTTTCTTTTTTAATGTATTTATTTTTTGGATTCTACATATAAGTGATGTCATACAGTATTTGTCTCTCTGATTTATTTCACTACGCGTAATAACCTCCAAGTCCATTCATGTTGTTGCAAATGGCAAACGTTCATTCCTTTTTATGGCTGAGTAGTGTTCTGTTGTTTGTGTATATATGCTGCATTTTCTTTATTCATTCATCTGTTGATGGACACAGCAACTTAGGTTGTATACATCTCTTGGATAATGATAAATAATGCTGCTTTGAGCATTGGGGTGCATATATTTTCAAATTAGTGTTTTTGTTTCCTTCAGATATATACTCTGGAATGGAATTACTGGATCATATGGTGGCTTTACTTTTAGTTCTTTAAGGACCCTCCATACTGTTTTCCAAAGTGACCGTACAAATTTACATTCCTGTAAACAGTATGCTAATGTTCCCTTTTTTTCACATCCTTACCAACATTTATTATTTGTGGGTCTCATTGATGACAGCCATTTTGACAGGTGTGAGATGATATTTCATTGTGGTTTTGATTTGCATTTCTCTGATGATTAAAGGTGCAGGCACATGAAAAGATGTTCATTCTACTGTATTTCTCATATTGCAGAAGCTGGAAAGCTAAAAATATACATTTTCCCCAAACCCCTATAGTTAAAGTAGAAAGGAGTTAAAGCAGCTAGTTTGCTCTCCTTTCACTCCCTTCACTAGAAGAACATACCTGGGCAAAAAGTAAAGGCAGGTGACCCAGGTGTATTGTCCTTGCCACCTGGGCCTCCAGGTAAAGAGACCAAGGATATGTGCTAGCAATAAACCTTGACTCTGAAATGCTTTCAGCATGATGTCCTGGCCAGTTCCTATAACTCTAGTAAATATAACCCTGAATCTGTAAGGCATGACAATCTGTAAGGAAGAGAACTATCTGGGGTATAAAAAGAACTTTCAAAACTTAATACCCTCTCTGCTGTGTGTGGACCTGAAAACCTTATCTATTCTGGCCAGAGGTTCTTGTCTGACGTGGGAGGGAAGGACATGAACAGCTGCCCTTGATGTCCAGTTCTCTCTCTGCATGTTCTGAGGCTTTTTGTTGACTGTATCTTTTACTTCTGAGTAATGTCTGTAATTCATGTGAGTCTGTTTTGATGATCCAGTCCGGTGTGTTAACTCCTAGGGTGCTGGATAAGTTGGCGTCCACTAAACTCCATGGGAGTTTCTCTCTTTCATGAGACTTGAATTTGGAATTGAGATAAATTGAGAGAGGAGCAGAGCTTTAAGAACATCCAATTACCACTGCAACTAACTTGACCAAGGTGTGTGTATGTATGTACATGATGGGGGCTTAAATCTGGACATGTCTCATAAGAGGTGCAATAAAAGTAAGAGCAAGAAAAGAAAACAATATTAAGAAGGAAAAGTAAACTTTGCCTAAATTCTGCCTTTTTTCTGAGACGCAGACAGAAATGGTTGTTTCTGATCATTTTAAAAGAAACTTAGTGATATACTTGAGTTTCTTCGATGACAAAGATGCATACTTTAGACTCACCTGATTCCTCTTTTGATGGCTATAATTGTTAAACAGTTATATTACTACAGATCATTCTCCAAAAAATCTCATTCATCAGCCCACTCCTTGGTACTAATTTTTATTTTGAATTTAAAGTGTTTGAAGACAACTACCAAATCCATTTTAATCTGCTGGTCTCTCTCTTTTTTAAAGGTTTTCAATAATCTCCATAGCATTGTTTAAAGTCCATTTTCCCTCCTGAGTGTTCTTCTCTGAACTTGTTGAAGTGAGTGTAGGTCCCTCTTTCAAAAATAAATCCAGGTTTTTCTGGAACAACACCACCACCAACAACAGTAAACACAAGAGAAGGGAATAAAACAAAAGAGAGATGGAGGACGAACATATAGATTAAAACAGATTTATAAAACTCTAACACATAGCAAAGCATGTACCTTACTTGGATACTGATCCAAGCCATTGAATTATAACAATTAATTTATATATGTGTTATGAGTTATCTGAAATTGGAACATTCACTGAAAATTTGATGATATGAATGAATTATTATATGATTATATTTATTATTTCTAAGTATGATTTCGGTCTTGGGATTGTGTTTTAAAATCCTTTTATTTTAGAAATGCATTTTGAACATTTATGGAGAAACGATGCGATGTCTGGGCTTTGTTTCAAAGTAATTCCTGGTGGTGCGTGCATGAGTATAGTCACATGAACAGCATCGTCATGAATAGATAATCTGGTGAAACTGAGTGAGGGATGTATCAGGGCTTAGTTAATATTCAGTCAACTTTTGTAAATATTTAAAATTCATCATAATAAAAAGCATCATTCAAAAGTTATAGATTAAACTTTGTTTTTTAAGGACAGTTTGGTTAGGTAAATTTTTTATTATTATTATTAGCTCTGCCTTACTTTAAGAGACCATCCCACAAATGTGTGTGTGTGTGTGTGTGTGTGTGTGTGTGTGTAGTTGACTAGCTAAAAGAATGAATAGACAAATAGATAAGCAAAGGTGATCACTACTAGCAAGCTGTACCATTGATGATGAATCATGGAATTCAGCAAGTTCATTTATTTACAGAAATAATACGTAGCAAACATCTCTTTAACAAATTAACCTTAAAACCAAGCAATTAGAGTGTATTTTAAAACTATTTCTTTGCTTTTTTGTGAATAAAAATAGATTCTTCAGCATAAACTGAGGATCTTGTAGACAAAGCAGGGAGGAGAAGGAGAGAAAGATATGACTGGATAGACTCATCTGTTAAGAAGCCAGATTTTATGTAATGTTCTTACAAATATGATCACTCTGGCTGTTTCTTAAGTCAAAACATTTTATAGTATAAATGTTGTCTGTTGTACCGTGTGAAAGCTGCTATATTTGGCTCTGAGTAGAAGGACACTGGAGGGTAACAATTAAGAAAAGCAGAAGCTCATATTATTTCATTTACCTTTCAAATGCTAGGTTTTTAAACAATAAAAACCAAGTATCACTTATATTATTTTTCAAGGGGTTTTCTTCATTACAAGGAAAAATACACCTATGCTCGCACACACACATCTCTGAAATTTGCTGGTCTTGCAATAAATATAGAAAAGATTTTCCAGCTTTTTCAGCACACTAATGAGAAATATGTCTTTATTGTGAATTCACTCCCAGTTAAAATATGCCAACTATTTTGAAAAATATTTCTAATTCTATCACGATTTCTCTGAAAAGCATGTAGAGATAGCTATATATAACTTAACAACTGGACAAATGGGTTCATAAATATGATATTCACAGTCTTACCGAGATTTTATTTTAGTGTCAAGTGATTTCTTAAGTTTCTTATTTACTTAACAAATTAACTCCAATGTATCCAATTCTTAATTGCTTTATATTTTCTCAGAAAAATCAGCTGTAGGCAAGTGCTAAATTTAGGGCTATTATAGATTATGGCACTCTAAAAATGTAATGTTATTTCAGGTTATTTCATTAGGCTTTTAAATCACTGATATACTTTTTCATCAATGAAGCCCCCAAAGACTGCTTTATCAGTACATGTATATATTGTCTATATTAAGAGCAAGCCTCCTAAGGCACCTTGTATATCACAGAAGTAGAGGAGGAGTTAGTTTTTGGTGATTATATACCCCAATACATTACAATGTTTAGGTTCATAAATCCTTCTAAGAGCTAAAAACTCAATTTGCCCATTTTTACCTAATAGTTTATGTGGCTTGAGCTTCTCATATATTTCAAAGGAAAATGGATTCTGTTATTCTGTATATACAAGCAAATTTCAGCAAAATATAATCACAGGAATCAAGAAAACAATCCAATCTGTTCCTGAGCTATCTGTAACAGTTCTTAGTGAAGGAATCAAATGATTTTGAATTGTTTTTCTAAATACATAAATTTTCACCATATTTAAGTGTGTTTCAATCTGAATTATTATATAGGTTTAACATGAAACAGAAAACAATGAATTTCTATTACTTTATTTTAAGTATTATATATAATCCTGGAAGCCAATTTTATTTCTTGGCATTTTTCAACTACTTTTAAATATTATACCTTACAAATTCAAGGTTTTTAAAAGTTTAGCATTTTTAATATGAATTATCTAATTTAATCTTCATGACAACCTTGTATAGCACTATGTTTATCTGCAATAATTTGGTTTAAAGGAAAGAAAACTTCACATAACCTAGTTATTTACTACCATGAATCATGGAATCTAATTACAAGAAGGTCAATCAGATCGCCGGTCATCTGGTGTTCTTCTGGGTTTAGGTTTCCATCATAGCTGTGAGTCTGTTCCATTCTTCTTTCTATTGGTACACAGATAGGTTTCCCTATAGGACTCTTCATTTCTGCTTCACCATAATAGCACTTCATTTTAGTTTTTTGTTTTGGAGGCGCTGATTCTGACCCAAACTCTATATGTCAATCTCTAGTGTCAACTACGATCAGTTTCTGTGCCATAGATACAGTTCCCAGGGGAGAGAATCTGATTGGCTTAGTTTTGGCCAGTTATTTCCAGCTCACATTCCTCCTCTGAGTTACTCTGACATGTTCAATTGGCTATTGCGTACCTCCACTTTGATGACTAAGAGCCTTAAAAATGTAAAATATCCATAGTAAAATGCTTGATTTTCCTTAGAGTCATTTTTTTATTCATTTCTAGTCCTGACAGGTCATTTTGTTGGCCATCTCCCACAGTCTCCTTCCTACAAATCCTTCCTACAAATCCAGTCCAATAACAAATCCATTTAGGTTAACTTCCTAATTAACATCCAGAATATGATGGCTGCTTAGCCCTTCAATCAGTGTCATCCAAGTCAAACACAATGTTCTCTTGCCTGGATTTTTTGTCTCTCTGCCATCTATCCATGCTCCCTACAGCCTATCTCTAGTACAGAAAGCAAACTCAATTTTTAAAAATTTAAGTCAGCTCATGTCATTTCTCTGGTTAGGGTCCTATCTCAGTTCTATTAAACTCAAAATTATTTACAGTGTTCTACAAGGTTCAGTAGTATCTGTAGCCCACCTGTTACTTTCTGATCATAAAACCTTCTACTCTTTATCTTGTTTACTTGGCTCCAGCCACACTAACTTTGGGTACATTCTCAACTGTGGTTCTTCCTCCTAACAAAATGTTCTTTCCTGAGACATCTATGTGGCTCACTCTCTCCCTTCCTTCGTCTTGCTTGAATATCATCTTCTCAGTTAGAACTTTCCTGACCACTGTATTTAAAATTGCAGTTTCTCTCCCAATGTTCCTAAGCATGTTCCAGGTTTTAAATTTCTCCTTTGTGTCTATCATCATCCGACATTGTATATATTTTTCTACATGTTTATTGTATCTGTCTTCTTGACACCTCACTAGAATGTAGGTTCAGTGAGCACATGTATTTTTGCCAGTTTTGTCCTAAAACACTGCCTGGTCAACAAATATTTGTTGTAAGATTAGACTGTCCAGCTTCAGATGCAATCAATTAAGGCCTATGCAATGGAAGAATATGGTAAGAGCAGATATACAATGATGGGAGTGTCAGAGAACAAGAAAATAATTACCATCTCTTATACAGGCATATATTGTTACCTATTTCCAAAATAGGAAAACAGTGTTCAATACCACTTGGTGACTTGCTCAGGGTTATATAACTAATTAGTGGTAGAAAGGGAATTGAATTTAAGTACTGCACAATCCAGTTCATATCTTTTTCAGTGGTCACATAGCCCTTGCTTCATATGACCTGAGGTGTATTAGTAAAGAGTTCTAAGTTATCTCATTTTATATAGTTCTGAAATTGACTTGTTAATTGGAAAATTACTAGATTCTCATTTAATTATGTCTTGGTGACTTACCTCCTAGCAGACTATTTGAGGTCAATACATTGTCTATCTATTTAATGACATTATTATACAAATTTGGGCCAAATTGAGCCGTGATATCTCTTCATGACCTCAGGTTAATAGTTTTCTCTTCATTTTAGAAGTTTACAAACATATACCACATGAGCCTTTCAGTTTAAATTCTTCTGAAGTTGTCATTAAATAGAGTGAGGCTGTCAGGTTGGGGACATTTACCATAGGGGGCATTTCTGATGAAAATGAGAGTTATTTTTGGAAAAAGCATGTCTAATTAAAAAAAAAAAAACCTGTAACACAAATGGACTCATAGACTTGTGAATGGATTAATTCCAAAACATTTTTAAAAGGATTTGTAGCTGTATTATAGAAAGCAAACTGACACTTTTTTATGATTTTTATTTTTTCCATTATAGTTGGTTTATAGTGGTCTGACAATTTCTACTGTTTGGCAAAGTGACTTTAAAAAACTAAGTTAATATAAAAGGAAACTAATTGCACCAGGACAGAATTGATCAAAACTGCTGTAGGTTAGGGAAAATAAAGTTAAATGAAAATTAGATATAGTATGTGAATTACATCTTAAAAATACATTTCTTGTGCTCATTTTTTTTCAATTCAGTGATTCACTACTGCTCTGCCAAATTGCTCTCTCATAAGAAAACATCACTAATTATAAATGAGGTATATTTCATGCAGAAAATGTTATTTTTCTACTCTGAGTAGATTTTTTAAACCAATAGTTCTATCAGTAAGTTAGAAGGAAAATTGTCTTGCCCAAAAAAATAAGGCATTTTATAATATATGTATGGATAGGTATGCTGGTTAGAGCCACTGATTTTCCTGATATATTTAGGAAATTACTCATAAAATTAATCCTGTAGATTTCCTTTACCAGATTTCAAGGTCAGGTTCAAGAGAGGCTTGTCAGTTTATATTACAGTGGGAAAAGAGACTTTCCTCATTTTTAACACATATTATGTGTTTGGAACTGAGATTTTATTACAGAGCGTATTGGGACTATAGTAGATTAAAAACTAGGGAGCCTTTGTCTTCTTTCTTAGTAGCTGAAATTTAGTTTCCCAGCTCATTTTATTTATATCTCTTCATTCTTTTCAATCCTGACTCCAGGAAGAAAGGAGTGAAGAAAGACATGGCAATTAAGAAAGGCAGAGCCCATGCTTACTTATACATTTTAAACCTTGAGATGTTTAGAACTGATGATAAAATACAGAGCTACATGTTAGCATCTTACATAAAAAGTACAACCGTCATATCTTGACTTATGTAAAATTGGCCTTATTAGATTTTTTTCTAGAAATCTTTTGAGTAAAATTTTATTTCCTTAGTCATATGTAATTGTAAGAAATAACACACAGTAATCTAGTATACTCTTCACCCAGTTTCCCCCAGTGATAGCATCTTGCATAAGTGTAGTGGAATATTACAACTAAAAAAAAATGATGTTGATACAGCCCATCGGCCTTATTCAGATTTCACCGGTTTTACTGGCACTCATTCGTGTGTATGTCTATGTGTGTATATTTAAGCGGTGCATTTATCTCATGCATAGATTCATGTGACCACCAAGATAGTCATGAGAACAGTTCCTTCAAAGGGATCCATTATAGCCAGACACTTTCCTCCCGCATACCACCCTAACTCCTGGCAACCACTAATTTGTTCTCCATCTCTGTAATTTTATCACTTCAAAAATATTATAAATCATAATTTTTGTATGAGTAAATACACTATAGGCTGCTTTGTATGAGTAAATACACTATAGGCTGCAAATAAGGGAAATTGATAACCACAACCTTAATTAAAGAGAATAATCTAAATACTGTCAGTTAACTTGAAGGAAATATTTTCCAAATAAGCTACAAACTAGATAATTAGGAGTCCATAGTGATTAGAGATTTTCCCTAACTAATCTCATTTTGCGTACCTCTTTTTATGTGCTAAGCCTAAAGTAAAACAGTGTCCTAGAAAATAAAAAAAATAAATAATTATTTGCCTTTAGTATTTTTAGGGACTGCTAGGTCATTCTGACTCACAAGCAAATGAAGTCTTATCAGATAAAAATAAAACAAATTTTAAATCTACCTTTTCATATTTCTGATAGTAGCATGGGGGGATGGTGTTTGTTCTCTCTACTAATATAGACTTCTGGGAGCAGGAATTAAGTCCATTAAAGCTTCTAGTATATTTAGGGTGTAACCATAATATGTCTAACACAATCACTGATATATTGATAGTAACGTTTCATAGAAAAATTGAGTATTTCTGAGCATTGTTTTTGATATTTGAGGGACAGTGGTACATATTTTAAATATTATTGTCTCTTTGTTATTATTGTTTGTAGACTCTCTTTGGTAGAAGCCCAATCTAACCCAGAGTTCTCCATCCCATTTTAATTTTCCCTCTGTGTTTACATTATTTCTGAATTGGAAAAATATGTGGATTGAGTAAATAACAACAGCAAAAACAACTAATACTGATAGCCTAGTGTGGACCTGAATTCTGCTTTTAGACCTTTTTATGTGGTAGGTACATTAATCCTCTGATCCTCACATTCTATGGACAATGAAATTGAGTCTCTCTTTTTTTTTTTCTTTCATGGCCACTCAGCAGCATGTGGAGCTCCTGAACCAGGGATAAGATCCAAGCTGCAGTTGCAGCCTCAGCTGCAGCTGTGGCAATGTCAGATCTTTAACCCACTGTGCGGGACTGGGATTGAACCTGTGTCCCAGCGCTCCCAAGACGCTGCCAGTCCCGTTGTACCACAGCAGGAACTGCAGAATTGAGTCTTATGAGTCATTGCTGAAGGTCATAAAGATATCAAGAGTTAAACCCAAGCTTACTTTATTATAGAGCAAAGGTGTTCCTCATTTTGTTATATTAGTTTTTCGCAGTACTTTAGAAACCAGACTCTAAAATAAATATTACGCACTGTAGATTCAGTACATACATAACCTCAGGGAAAAATTAATTCTAGATCATATTTCATCATCAACCAGCAAGTACATAGAATCTGTCAAATTAAAACTAGGTGGTCAAATTATTTTCTTTTCAAGTTTTATCATGTAACCCATTTAAAATTGTCCTTGGTGCTTTGTATAGGAAAAGGGGGCTTTTTTCGTATATAATTAACCTGTAGTTTTTCAGCCTGCGCTGGCTTTTCTCCTTGCTCCCTTAGACCAACACAATATTCCCATGATCAGTGGACAGTAGTCTTCATGATGCCAGCATTCTCTAGTACTCAGTACTGACGATCATTTTCTGTACTTGATGCTGACATGTTTCCCTTTTAAAATTTTCGAGATGAAGTTTTATTTTAATTTCTATTTGTGGAAAGATAGCGTCCTGTGTGTGTGTATGTGTGTCTCTGTGTATGTGTCTGTGTGTGTTGAGGTCATTTTATAAAATAGGTATTTGTTTTGTTTCACTTTAATCTTCATGTTATTAGCTAGTAAGCACTACCTGCCTAGGATTTAATTACACCGTTTTTTGATTCTTAAGTTCTTATTTTTATAAAGTAGCTAAGAGGGTTTTGGTGGGTAACCCCAAGTAGCAAATATTTTACTTACTAATTTGAAGGGACTGCATACCACTTGATGTATAAGTCAAGCTTGCTGGCCTCTTTAATCATATGTCAGTAGTTTTGCTCTTTAGATATATGAAACTGAATTGAGGTCGGGACACTCTATAAAACAGAACAGGAGGAAAAACGGATGGGTTTAGTAAAATTTAGTACTTTTACAAGGGCTTGGAAAGAGCTAGATCTGAACTGGGAATCCTACTGAGGCAAATAGTAAAGAGAAAACAAATCTTTTGTTCAGTTTTAAATTGCTGGATTTGTAACACTTTTTTTGGCATAAATCAATTCGATATCTAATTCACAGACACTGTTGGGTAGCATAGTGATTGAAGCCTGGGTAGATGGAAGTTAAATCTAGTATTTCTTTTTTCTTCATCGTAACTGTATCTTTTCTACAAAGGTCAGTGATAGCAATTTCATTTTGAGACTATAATATAGAAGGTAAAAAAAATCAAATGAAAGCTACAAATGTCACTTTCCTTGTTCGTGTTTTGCCTCAAAGTGTTGGAGAATGAAAAATATTAGTTTTTTTTTTTTAAATCATTTAGATTATTATGGACTAATAGTGTCCAGTATATTTAAGCACCCACTGGTGAATTATTTATTTCAAAGAACTCTAGTACATAGAATAAATATAAAAGCTAAATTCCATTACATACTTACAATGAGCCAGGCACTGTTCTAAGCACTTTGTATGTATTATCTCCTTAAATTATCAGAACAGCCTATTATGCTAAGAATTGTTATGAGGCTAAACTAATAGACTAGGAATTTGAAGCTTAAAGGGATTAAGCATGCAGTAACTTAACTAAGGAGTCATAGATCATAAGTAGTAGATTTAGAGTTAATTCCACCCAATACTGCTAATGTAAGCAGGAAAATGTACAGATCCTTTCAATGATGAGAGAACTGAAATAAGACCTTGGATGCCACTGGCTAGATCTGGCTTTTGACCCTCACAGTATTTTCTAAGGAAATTCTAAGGACCCTCATCTCTAGTGTATTAAAAAAGAAAAAAAAATCTGAATTTTTCCATTCTAAGTGGTTGTGACTAAGTGCTGTTGGAACTTCTCTCCCTACCGAGCATCAACTGAGATGATTATAAAGGAAGACAAAAGACATAAAACACAACACAATGATCATTCATCTAGTTTCTCATGCCACAACCCAAAGAGCATCAAAAATGCTCCTCTTGTTCTTACCTCTCACATCTGATCCATCAACAAGTTCACTGTTTTTCTGTCACCACATGTATCCTGAGTGTTACAGCTTCTTATAACATTCCTCGCTACTGCCTTGTTCTACACCACAGTAATCTTTTCATAGGCTGTTTCAGTGGTCTCCTAAATAGTATTCCTGCTTTCATTATTGCACCTTGCAGTTAATTCTATAAACCTAGAATAGTCTTTTAAAAATGAATTATCATTTCTTTCTCCTGCTGAAAATAGTCCAATGGTTTTTCTATGTGACTTGACATCAACTTGACCTTACCTCCTCCACCTCTTCTTTTTATTCACACTATTCCAAGTATCCTGGCTTCCTCCCTATTCTTCACAAGGCTCTCTGTTCCTCAGAGCCTTGGCACTTGACATCCCTTCTTTCTGGAACATCTGTATGGCTCACTCCCTCACTTATTTTAGATCTCGACTCAGTTATTTCCTCCTCAAAGAGGTTTCCATGTTTGATCTAAGGTAACTCAGCTTCCTTCTCAACCCCTTATTTTTTCTCTTTCTCTCTCCCTCATTTTCTAAAGTAGCACTTTTGTGCCAGTACTTTTCTTTTTTTCCCTCTTCCCCTAAGTCCATTTTCTGACCTCTTTTGTTCCTCAAAGGAGGCTGACCTTTGTGGATTGCCTCTTCCGGGTTTCATTGCTCCTTGGCCACTGGACTGGCAGACTGGAGGGTAGGAAAAGAGATTAACCAGGGTGTTTATCATTCTCTTGCTTCCTTTATGTCTCAGTTCTGTTCTAAACATGGTTCTTCCTCTGGGACCACAGATCCTATCTGATGGTACCTTTCCCATAGCTCCAGTTCTTGTTGCCCTTTAGGGAAACAGTTCTCTCTCTCCATTGCCTATCAGGCTTAGAATGTTTATAGTTCCCCACTGTTGCTGGCTTCTGTGTGTTTTATCATCCTTTGTTGGTTTCTTAAGCCCTGTCCGTATCTCTGTATAAAATCTCTTTATTAAGTTTTTTCAATTAAACCCATCGCCACCTGTATCCTTCCTGAAATCCAGATAATTCTGTTTTCCTTCCTGTTCCTTGAAACTTCACATTTATCTGTTTTTTATTGTCTAACTTTACCACCTGAATGTAAGTTTTATGAGGTATAGTAATAGAATAATATTTACTCTCACCTCCTGCCAAGATATACACATCCTAATCCCCTGAACTTGTGAATATGTTAACTTGCTTGACAAGACAGACTTTGCTGGTGTGATTTGAGGACACACACACTGAGATGGGGAGATGTCGCTGGGTTATCCTCATGGGCCCAGTCCAATCATAGGAGGCCCTCAAAGCAGATGAACTTTCCTGGCTGGATCAGAGAGATGAGAGAGAAAAAAGACAAGAATGAAAAAGCTGGAGATAATTTTGATTTGCCATTTGTGACTTTGAAAATGGGAGAAGGGAGTCACAGACCAAGGAGTGCAATCAGCCAGGAGAAGCAGGGAACGGTGTTCAGCTGATAGCCAGCAAGAAAAGGAGGGTCTCAGTCCTACAGCCCCAAGGTACTGAATTTTACCAATAATCTGAGGGAGAAGGAAACTGATCCTCCCTAGAGTTCTACCAACTTCTTGATTTCATTCTTGTGAGAACTGTGCTGCATTTTTGACTTACAGAATTATAAGATTTTTGCTGTTAAACAAAAATCTGTGGGCATTCTTTTAGGAAAGCAATAGAAAACTAATGCATGAGGTTTGGATTTGTCTGAACCTTTATTGTATATACAATGCCTAGAATCATACTTACATACATGAAGATGCACAGTGAGTACCTGGGGAACTAATGAATTGATTTGTTAATATATTTTAAAAAATGGTTGTTCATCTTAAAGCCTCTGGAAGAACATAATTATTTCTAGTATTTACAAAATATGATTGCTCGTGAGATTATCAAGAAGGAAGCTCAAAAAAAGAGGTTTAATTTTACTGCAAATATTTCAAAACTTTATCAGAAGAAACTCTCTATTTGATTTGTCATTTGAGAATTCAAATCAATCCCCATTCATGTTCAAAGTGAGTTTTATATTTTCTACATTTAAAATGTTGCGTACCTCATATCTAAAATGTGATTCTAAAAATGTGGATTAATTAAATTACCTCATGTAGGCTTGTTTTGGTTCCTCTTAAATTGTCAAAAACTTATTTTTTAATTGAACTGTGTAGATCACTTTAACAGCTTTTTTTCTGAAAACATTTAACGATGTTGTGCCTCTGTAGCACAACCCATAAACTTAAAAAAAAATCTAATTTAAAACTCTAAAGGTGTAATTTTTATGTGTGAAAAGATTCTTACTTAGGCAAACTATATTCTATTATCCTAAAATAAACTGCATTATCAATTCAAATGTATAACTGATCACATTAGAAGAGGGCAATTAAAAATAGTCATCTAAGCAACTATTAATTAGCTTTAAATTTAACTTTCTCTGTACTCCACTTATGTAGAAAGAGACAGAAGTTTGAAGCTAATGCTACATTATCAGAAGTCAAAACAGTTTTAAAAATATGCCTGATGGTGTATTTTTCAAGTTTACTCTAGTCTGAGTATTCTGAGGAAATGGTTACTCAAATCTGAATCTTCAGATCCTTGAAATATCAGAAACTCCAGGTTTCTCCATCTAGATGTCACTCAGTATAAACAGTTTCATACTTTAAAATTGTTGCCAAAAGATAACCACTTCTAGAATAAAGGATTTGTTATTTTTATCTTCTTTTTCTTTATTTTTATTACAATGGCTTTCAAAGTATGGTTCCTGAATCAGTAGCATGAGCTGATTCATTGGAGAAAGTGTTGGAAATGCAGATTCATGGGCCCCACTCAGCTCTACTAAACCAGAAACTTGGTGGGTGGGTGGGGGGCTGTAATATGTTTGCTAAGTTCTTCAGGTGACTCTGAAGCATGCTTAAGTTCAGGGAGAACCATGCTAGCCCAGTGAATTTCACAGGGTCAGCTGCTCATTAATTGAGCAGAGTGAAACCAAAAAGAGACATGAGGAAAATAAGGTAAACTGGGTGTGTTATGTAAAGGAGCATACATTTTGAAAGTTAGTTTCCTGAGGTATAGTTGCAGGTATTTAAAATATCTAAATTTCCACAGATTTCTAATTTACTAATAAGGAAACTGGGCAACAGTGTATTCCACTTGGGGAAAATTAGTAAAGGAGAATCTATAACCTTGTGAAATGTTTGCACATTTCAGAGTTCCTGTCATGGCTCAGTGGCTAACAAACAAGGCTAGTGTCCATGAGGATGCGGATTCAATCCCTGCCCTTGCTCAGGGGGTTAAGGATCCGGCCTTGCCGAGACCTGTGGTGTAGGTTACAGACAAATGGGCTCTGATCCAGCATTGCTGTGGTTGTGGGGTAGGCTGGCAGCTACAACTCACAGCAGTGGTTTGACCTCTAGACTGGGAACCTCCATATGCCTCGGGTGCGGCCCTTTAAAAAAATTTAAAAAAGGCAAAAAAAAAGTTTGCAGATTTCATTTACAGTTTTGTTCCTCTCTTTTATCTGTGTCTGTCGAATCTATATTGAATACGGTACCAAAAAATGTATCATAAGGTCAAGATAATGATTTCATTGCCCCTTTTAAAGACATAAACATTTTCTCAATACTGAAAAAAATAGTAGTGCCAACTCTCAATCAATAGATGTTTCCTTTATGATGGATTTGTTCTAATACATCTAAAGAGTCCCTGTAGCTGCTGAGAGCACTCAATAGAAGGCCCATTAGGGATTTCTCATGACACCCAGCTGATACATTCATTCAAGCAAGTACTCACTAAGTGTCCACAAGGTACTTAATTACTGCCAGATACTGAACAGGAGCAAAGGAAAGTAAGGCATTTCTCTGTCCTCGGGATTTCATAATTTAACCTGGAATTAAAAATAAAGGAAAAGGACCAAATATTTGTCTCATGCTATCCTGTGCCAGGCACTGAACAGAACAGGAGACATAAACTGTATCAATTAATCCTTGCAAGAACTCAGGGAAGTTGGCATTATTCCTAGTTTACAAAGAAGAACACATTAGTCTGAGAGATGCTAAACCAGAAACTTGATTATCATCAGATAAGGAAGTGATGGATGTAAAATTTAAAATCAAAACTGAGGGAATTCCTGTTGTGGCTCAGTGGGTTACGAACCCAGCTAGTTATCCATGAGGATCCAGGTTTGAGCCCTGGGTAAGGATCTGTTGCCCTAAGCTGTGGTGTAGGTCATAGACAGCTACAAGATCTGCCTTTGCTGTGGCTGTGGTGTAGGCCGGCAGCTGCAGCTCCTATTCAACCCCTGGCCTGGGAACTTCCATATGCCTAGGGTGAGGCCCTAAAAAGAAAAAGAAGAAAAACTGATTTTTGTAAGTTCCTGTAGTTTCCCCTGTACCACATCTCATATGAAACGTAAGCAACAATAATAAGTGCCTAAATGCATGATGCACATTACTTGCCAGGGGGAAATTACAGAAGGAGCAGCAACTGGATGGAGGAAGTGACGACTAAGACTTCCCAATAAAAGTTCAACACAGAAGTTCATTCAGTGGGGGTGGGGGATCATGGCTTGAAAAGGAGAAAAAAAGGTTACAGTTATTCCAGGAGGGAGACACTGTTAAACAGAAATGCAGAGACAGGGATGAAAAAGGCAAATTCTGATAAAGTGATGAAATCAGCCCAGCACATTTTAGGTGCCCAATAAATGAGTCTGTATCCTTGTACATTCAGCCAAGGGTTTGATGTCTCTAGTTCTTTTGGATTTAACTTTGGATATGCATTATCATTTCTCATATAAGGGAAAATTCTTCTCTCTGCAACTAACAGGATCCATTCACCTTAGTCATATTATCACTCAAAGAAAACCTCACAGGTACATTTTCAATAGTTTTCTCAAGATATTAGAACTGAACATATTCCTAAAACTATCAAGTGTCCTGGGTACTTGTTTGCAGATGCATTTGTCAGAAAAAAACTCAGTTTTACCTTTATTATTCCAGTTTTCATTTATCTTAGTTTTAAGGAAATATTCATGGATAATTATGTTTGAAGAACAGATGCATTTGATTGGTCTATCGTATTAACTTCAGTGAATTTTGATATACCTCAGTATTTATTTTGAATCAAAGTCCCCAGGTAGAAGGAAATTTTAAGGAGAAATTTCAAAAGAGCCTTTGTTTTACTCGTTTTAAAGCCATTTCTGTGTAAGAAATAATTTGTCCTTTGGTCACTGTGAGTTTCAAAAGGATCTCCTTTGATAAAATAACCATTCCCCAAAGATCTTTGATCTACTATGGGCAATGTCCTTGTTCCCAAAGAAGATAATAAAAGCAGTAAGAAAATAACAAACATTATCTTTAGGATATTACAGTTATAATTAACTACAGATACAAATGAATTTTGAACTTACAGACATATGATAAGGTAGCAAAAGAGAAGTTGATAATGCTTTACTTTCATATAATAAGGGATATATTTAAGATTTGGAATACAAAAATGATGTATAGTACTTTAAAAAGACTGAAATGCAAATATGAAGTATGGTACTTTTAAAAGATAATGGGTGAGGATTGATGTCAGCATCATGGCAACATGAGTCATTCCCTTTGTCTCTGCTCTTTGACTTACTACAAGTTAAACATCCAAATGTCCAAATAACCAAATAAAAGCTCCTCTGCACAGCATATCAGAACACCCCAAAGTGGGTGGATTGGACCCCAAGGAGGTTGCATAGCAAGGGAAGTAGTGGCAGAGGCAGTGATGGCAGAGAAGGTGGCAACCAGTCCAGCAGTGAGCCAGCATGACCCTTCTGGCAGAAGAGGTAGAGGGTGAAGGTGGTAAATGGAGATCTGCCTGGCTACTTGCACTGCAGCAGAGGGACAAATTGCCTTCTCTGAAGAGCGACCACACTGGCTAGGAGGAGGGAAAGGAAAGGAAAATAGGCAGACCAAGAGAACCACAGGAAAGCATCTCCTGTTGTTTGACCTAGGGAGGAAATGGAAATGCCCTTGGACCTCTGGGACTCTTCGTTCCCTCACTTGAAGACCACTTGCAGAGCTGTGGGCACACTCAAAGTCACAAGTCCTAATGCTAATACACTTCCCTCCACTGTGCTACCACATGTTGCTTTTATTTTTATTTTTATTTTTTTAAATTAGTGCACTCCCAACCTTAGTAGTGAGACAGGTAAGAGAAACCAAAAACTTATGCTACAGTGCCACCTTCTGGAATACAAAAGGCTCCTAACTACCAACCTGTTGAATTATTAGAATCAAAGTAAACAAGGACCTGCCCAAATAAAAATGTGTTCACTATTTTAAATGTCTGCACGGAAACTTCTATCAAATAATGTGAAAAGTCGTGCTAATATGATATCACAAAAAGGGATAATTTTCCAGGAACTAAACCCAAAGTTGGAGTATAGTAATTTAATATAACTATCATGAAAAAATTGAACAAGCTACGTAAAAACTCAGAAAGGCAATACAGTGATCTCAGGAATAAAATTAATGAACAGAAAGAGTAAGAATGAGTATTTTACCAAAGACAGAGGAATCATTAAGAAGAACCAAACAGAAATTCTGGAGCTTAGGTACTCAAAAAATGAGATGAGGAAGGTATTAGAAAGCATTGGGAATAGAGCAGATCAGTTGAAGGAGAGAATAAACAAGGTCAAGATTAGAAATATAGAAATGATTCAGGTGGAATAGGAGAGAAAACTAATCTTTTTAAAAAGTGAATAAACACTGCAAAACCTATCTGACTCCATTAGAAAAGCCAACATACGAATAATGCGTATCAGTGAAGGAGAAAATGGAAGCAGAGAACATATTTAAAGAAGTAATAGTTGAGAACTTACCAAACCTGAGGAGGGAACTGGAAATACAAGTCCACAAAGCTAGTAGAATATCTAATTATTACAAAGCAAAGACTCTCTTCAAGATACATTATGTTAAGTCTGGTAAAAGTCAATGATAAAAATTTTAAAGGCAGCCAGTGAAAAAAAGGTCAGTGACCTACAAAAGAACCCCTGTTAGACTTTCAGCAGATTTCTCAGCAGAAACTCTACAAGTTAGGAGAGAGTGGAAATATATTCAAAATATTGAAAGTTAAAAACTGCTGGCCAAGAATACTCTGCCTGGCAAAGTTATCCTTCAAATATGAAGAAATAAAGACTTCATCAGAAAAAACAAAAGCTGAGTGAGTTTATCACCACTAGTCCTGCCTTAAAAGAAATTTTGAAAAGAACTTTTAGATCTAAAACAAAAAGACGAAAATACAAAACTCGATTGATATGATAAATAGTCAAAATTAAAATATCATAACTCAGAGTAGTAAAGTATGTTATAGGGTTACAGGAAAAGAACATTAAAAATAACTATAGCTACTTCAACATGTAACAAACTCATAGCATAAAAAGAGATAATTTGTGACATCAAAAATATAAAAAGGGAAGAGTAAAATGATGGAATTTTTATAGGTGAATGAAGAGAAATTGCATCATCAGAATAAAGACTGTTTTATCTATGAGAGATTTTATGTAAACCTCGTGGTAACCACAAAGTGAAAATCTAGAGCAGAGACAAAAAACAAAAAAGAGGAGACTGAGGAGATCACCTTGAAACCAACAACTGTAAAAATAAACAGAAACATAATTAAAAAGAAACAAAATAACCAGAAGGCAAAAGATAAAATGGCAGTAGTAAATCCTTACATATTAACAATCACCCTAAATGTAAATGGATTGAACTCACCAATTAAAAGCACAGAGTGACTGGTTAGACAGAAAAACAAAAAACAAACAAGCAAACAAACAAAACAAGACTCAACAATATTCTGCCTGTAGGTTACTCATGTCAGTTCTAAAGACTCATACAGGCTCAAAGTGAAAGAGTGGAAGATGATACTCCAAACAAACAGAAACAAAAATAAAGTAGGTATAGTCATACATATATTAGACAAAATAGACATCAAGCCATAAAAGATAACAAGAAACAAAAAGGTCATTATGTAATTACGAAGGGGTCAATACATCAAGAAGGTATAACAATCATAAATATATATGCTCTCAACACCTGAGCACTGAAATTCAATAACAAGAGGAACTTGAGAAGATCTACATATATATGGAAACTAAATAACACACTTCAAGACAACCACTGGGTCAAAGAAGAAATCAGAAGGGAAATTAAAAATTATCTTGGAGTTCCCATTGTGACTCAGGGGGTTAAGAACCTGACATAGTGACCATGAGGATTCAGGTTTGATCCCTGGCCAACTCAGTGGGTTAAAGATCCAGAGTGCCATAAGTTGCAGTGTAGGTTGCAGATGTGACTTGTATCCAGTGTTGCTGTGTGTGTGGCATAGGCCTACAGCTGAAGCTCCAATTTGACCTCTAGCCCCAGCACTTCCATATGCTGCAGGTGTAGCCATAAAAAGAAAAAAAAAATCTTGAAACAAGTGAAAGTGAAAACACAACATAGATATTGTGGAGTGCAACAAAAGCAGTTCTTAGAGGAAAGTTAATAGTAATAAACACATAGATTAATAAATTAGAAAGATCTCAATAAACAGCCTAATTTTACACCTTAAGAAACTAGAAAAACATATAAAGCCCAAAGTTAGCAGATGGAAGAAATAATAAGGATAAGAGTGGGAATAAATGGACTCCAGAAAAACGATAGAAAGGATTAATAAAATGACATTTTTGGAAAAGATAAATGAAATCAAAATTAATAAACTTTTAACCATACTAAGAAAAAAAGAGATGACACAAATAAAATTATAAATGAAAGAGGAAAGATTACAACTGATTCTACAGAAATACATAGATTATGAGACTACTATGAAAAATTATATGTCAATAAAATGTATAACCTAAAAAATGGATACATTTCTAGAAATACTCAACCTACTAAGACTGAATCAGGAAGAACTAGAAAATATGAACAGATCAATAACAAATAAAGATATTGAATCATTAATCAACGAACTCCCAACACAGAAAACTCTGGGACTAGGTAGCTTCTCTGAAAGAGAATTTAAAGAAGAATTAACAGCAATCCTCCTCAAGCTATTCCACAATATTGAGGGGGAGGGAAACTTCCAAAGTCATTCTCTGAGGTCAGCATTACTTTGATACCAAAACCGTGTTAGGATACCATCTGGACAACTACAGGCCAACATCCCTGATGAAAATAATTGCAAAGATTTTCAACAATGTATTAACAAAATTAATTCAAGAATACATTAAAAGGATAACACACAGCATGATCAAGTGGGATTTGTTCTTGAGATATAACAATGGTTCAAAGCAAATCAACAAATGGAATATATCAATAAAATGAAAGATAAAAGTCACATGATGATCTCAGTAGACACAGAATAAGCATTTGATAAGATAAAACATTGTTTCATTGATAACTTCATAGACCGTGTATGGAGGGAACACACCTCAACATAATACAGGCCATAAATGCCAAATACATGGCTAACAGAATACATAATGTAGGGAAACTTATTTTTCCAAAGGTCAGGAAGAAGGCAAGGATGCCCACTCTTACCACTCCTATTCAATATAGTACATAGAATTCCTAGCTAGAACAGATAGGCAAGACAAAGAAATAGAAGACATCTAAATCAGAAAGGAAGTTTTTTTGATTTTTTGCTTTTTTTTTTTTTTTTTTTTTTTGCTGGTATGATCCTATCTAAAGAAGTTCCTGAAGAATCAGTCAAAAAACTTTTGGTGTGATCAGCAGTTTCAGTAGAATGGTACAAAAATCAATTGTGTTCTTTGTTTCTTCTTTCTTTCTTTTTTTTTTCTTTTTTGGCCACAATCACAGCATGTGGCAGTTCCTAGGCCAGGGATCAAACCTGTGCCACAGTAGCAACTCGAGTCACTGCAATGGCAACACCAGACCCTTAACCTACTGAGTCACAAGAGAACTCCCATTTGCATTCTGTACGTTAATGAAGAGGCATCTGAAAAAGAAATAAAACTACCCCATTCATCAAAAATAATAAAATACCTAAGAATAATGTTAACCAAGGAAGGGAAAGATCTGTACAATGAAAACCACAAAACTTTATTGAAGGAAATTGAGGAGGATAGAAACAAATGGAAAGACATCCCACATCCATGGATCTGAAGATAATTTAATAATCACTATACTACCCAAAATTGTGTAGAGATTCAATACAGTTCCCGTTAAAATACCAAAGGCATTCTTCTCAGAAATAGAAGAAACAATTCTAGAATTTGTTTGTAACCACAGAAGACCCCAACAGCCAAAACAGTGCTGTGAAAAAAGAACACAACTGTAGATATCACACTTGTAAATTTCAAACTATACTCTAAAACAATAATAAAAGCAGTATGTAATAAATAGTAATAAAAGCAGTATGTTACTGGCACAAAAATAGACACATTGAACAATGGCACAGATCAGAAAGCCCAGAATTAAACCCTGGTATATACAGTCAACTAAATTAATTCAAGAATTCATTAAAAGGATAACATAGCATGATTAGATGAGATTTGTTCCTGGGATGCAAGGATATTATTCAGTATTATCATTAATATGACCATATGAATATTTTTTTCATGGTTCTTGGGAGGCTCTGATTTGATTGTTAGTTCAATATGGGTGCTTTCACTGGATCACTTTTGTTTAGTACCTCACTAAATCATCCATGTATCCTTTGGGTTTTCTTAAAGAAAAAAATTAAACTAAAATCTTCTTGCCTCTGCTTTAAATGTTTTTTTTTTCTAATTTAGTTATGAAAGTGAAATATAATTAGCATACGTAGCCTTACCATCATGTTTCGACTTGAAATTTCTCATTTGGAATTTTTGAATATCACCATTTATCACCAGCTTTTAAAACTCCTGTAAATATTCATATTATTGACTGCTAAAAAGCAGTAACTTTTAAAAATGATGAGTGGAATAGAAAATGTACAATAAACCAAATTTGTTGCCCCCTCATGTACTGATAGTCTTTTCTTCTTGAACTGGAAGGATGATTCCACTCTAAAGTGCTGACTTTTCTTACCCTCTTCGGATGAGCGTATTTATAACTACACAAGTTCAAACTTGTCAGATTGTCTTTGCATCCCTCTTTTGTATCATATTTTAAAGTTACATAGCTTAGAGAGCTCAATGGTTTCATAATTTGTTCCCCAAAGTAAAATATCTTAAGGGAATAATCTAGTACTTTGGTTAAAACAACAACAAATACTAGTGTCTTTGCATAGTTTTTTTTGTTTATATCCTTGATATTTTTAGAATTTAATATGGACTTCTATATTTTATTAAACTGCATCTGAAAAGTCACTATTGATTTCTATAAGTTGGAATAGCCATTGACTTAATAAAGAGGACTTAACTCAACTCTCAAGGAAAATCTTAAGAAATTCTTTACTCAAGATTTACTGTCTCCACAACTCCATTCAGATATTTGGCAGATTGGATGGCCCTTGAAATTTTGGCGAATCACCTGACAGTTTCAATCATAGCTTAGATTTCACACAATAAATATTTGCTATGTTTCAGTCTTTGAATCATATCTAACTCTCATCCCTAAAAATGTCCTTTACTTGGCTCTCAAGAACATTTTTGAATTTGAAATGTTTTCTTTTAGCTTTCTTAATGTCATGGTCAAAGCTAAAGAGATGGGTTTTCTCACTAGTATGTAATTTTACAAATACAATTTAGGACAAAGAAAAAATTCATTATTTAGCAGAATGACACAATTTTCTAGCTGTAAAGCAAGACCATCCTTTGACCTATTTTTTCTCTTTTCTGTTATGTTTTAACTGCAGTTCTCATTGGATATTTTAAATCTTTGAGCTAATTCTTTTCTGTGAATTTGCAGACATGTTCTCATGAAGCTTTGAGTAAAAAATGTTAAAATATGGAGTTCCCGTCGTGGCGCAGTGGTTAACGAATCCGACTAGGAACCATGAGGTTGCGGGTTCGATCCCTGCCCTTGCTCAGTGGGTTAACGATCCGGCGTTGCCGTGAGCTGTGGTGTAGGTTGCAGACGCGGCTCGGATCCTGCGTTGCTGTGGCTGCGGCACAGGCCAGTGGCCACAGCTCCGATTAGACCCCTA
>PVHT020000886.1:2167565-2208313 GCA_004024745.2 Catagonus wagneri | reverse complement strand
GGCCGCACCTGCGGCATATGGACATTCCAAGGCTAGGGGTCTAATCAGAGCTGTAGCTGCCAGCCACAGCCACAGCAACGTGGAATACAAGTCGCGTCTGTGATCTACACCACAGCTCACTGCAATGCTGGACCCTTAACCCACTGAGCAAGGCCAGAGATCAAACCCGTGCCCTCATGGATACTAGTTGTGTTCATTAACCACTGAGCCACGATGGGAACTCTTATTGTTTCCATTTTAAGAAAAAGTTGAAACTGAAGAGAATCTTTATAATAATTGAATGGTATTATTCTATGATGAAAAAGAAAATCCTAGAAAGAACTCAGTCCTGCTTAAAGATCATTTGGTGATAAATGCTGTTTAGTATAACTGAGCCACATTTTTGTATGGCAGAAATTGGATCAACATTGTTAATCAGGTATACTTTAACAAAAATGAAAAATAATAAAATTAATTTAAAAAGAAATACTGTTGATCTGCTTCTCCCTGCTCTGCATACTAGAATCTTAAATGCATTAGTAATCTGTCTTCCTCACAGGCTGTATATCTACTTTTCAAATATTAAGAGAGATTCTTTTACTATATAGCCTTTATACTTAGAAACACCAATTTGTTGAATTAATTCAGCCCATGTGATGATTTTTTAATATGTAATTTTATTTTATTTTATTATTATTATGCTTTTTTTGTCTTTTTGCCTTATCTAGGGCCGCACCCGTGGCATACGGAGGTTCCCAGGCTAGGGGTCTAATCAGAACTGTAGCTGCTGGCCTTTGCCACAGCCACAGTAACGCGGGATCTGAGTCGCGTCTGCAGCCTACACCACAGCTCACTGCAATGCCAGATCCTTAACCCACTGAGCAAGGCCAGGAATTGAACCCGCAACCTCATGGTTCCTAGTCGGATTCATTAACCACTGAGCCATGATGGGAACTCATATGTAATTTTAAATTTTTAAAAATTCTTGTTAAATATAGTTAAGAATGTTTTACAAATCATAAATTATGTATGATAGTTATTCTAACTCTTCAATCTCTCACCTTTAAAGATTGTTTTAAAAAAATCTTATTTAAATAACTGTACCAACATTATTCAGATTTTTATTTTTGCCACATTGAGATTTGGCTAGTTGTCCTCTCTGTGTCCCCAACTGGTTTTATCTAAACCCAATCTGTCCTGGCATATCAATTTCTTCTGTCAAGGAATATATAACTTTGCATAGAAGTATCCATCTCAGCTTTCCATTTATTTCAAGTTCATTTTAAGTATATTGTATTTATCTATAACATTTCAATAAAGTCATATCCATCTACTATATCTGAAAAAATGTGAGCTAGTTTTTGCTCATTATACTCAGAATGTCTTCCATTCATTTCTGCATGAGCATTCGGAATTCTTTTTATGCTTTCTCAGTGTTTTAATATAATAGCAATAACCTGCCCTTTGCATTCTGCATTTCTTAATTATAGTTGATTTGCAATGTTGTATTGATTTGTGTTGTATACCAAAGTGATTCAGTTATATATGTGTGTGTGTGTGTGTATATATATATATATATATATATATATATATACACATGGTGAGAGAGTGTGTTCTAACTTCATTGATTTACATGCAACCATCCAACTTTTCTAGCACCATTTGCTGAAGAGACTTTAATTTTACATTTTTTTTTTGTCTTTTTGGCTTATCTAGAGCCGCACCCGCGGCATATGGAGGTTCCCAGGCTAGGGGTCAATAGGAGCTGTAGCTGCCGGCCTTCCGCACAGCCACAGCAACGCGGGATCCGAGCCGCATCTGCAACCTACACCACAGCTCACGGCAACGCCGGATCCTTAACCCACTGAGCAAGGCCAGGGATCGAACCCACAACCTCGTGGTTCCTAGTCAGGTTCATTAACCACTGAGCCACGATGGGAACTCCTGAAAAGACTTTATTTTTCCCATTGTGTATTCTTGCCTCCTTTTTCAAAAATTAATTGACCATAGTTGTGCAGATTTGTTTCTGGGCTCTCCATTCTGCTCCATTGATCCAGTTCTATTTTTGTGCCAGTGCTACACTGTTTTGATTACCGTAGCTTTGCCGTACTATTTAAAGTCTAGGAAAGTTATGCTTCTAGCTTTTTCCTTTTTTTTCCGTCAGGATTGCTTTGGCAATTCTGGGTCTTTTATGGTTCCATATAAATTTTTGCATTATTTGTTCTGTTTCTGTCAATAATGTCATGGGTAATTTGAAGGGATTGCATTACATCTGTAGAATGCTTTGGGTAGTATGGCGATTGTAACAATATTAATTCTTCTAGTCTAAAAGCATGTCATATTTTGCCATTTCTTTGAATAATCTTCAGCTTCCTTTATTAATGCTTAGTAGTTCTCAGCATATAAGTCCTTCACCTCCTTGGTCAGGTTTATTCCTAAGGATTTTTTTTAATGTGATTTAAAATGGAATTATATTTTTACATTTCCTTTTTGATACTTTGTTGGTATAAAAATATGGTTGATTTCTATATGTTAATCTTATATTCTGCTATTTTGCTGAATTTGTTTTTATCAGTTCAGGTAGTTTTGTATGGAGTCTTTAGGGTTTTCTAAATGTAGTATCATGTCTTCTGCATATAATGACTATTTTACCTCTTCCTCTCCAATTTAAAGACCTTTTGGTTCTCTCGCTTGTCTGGTCACTGTGGCTGGGACTTCCAGTATTATGTTGAATAGAAGCAGTGAGAGTGGGCATCTTCATCTTGTTCCACATTTTAACAAGAAGTCTTTCAGTTTTTCACCATTGAGTATTATAATGGCTGTGGGTTTGTCATAAATAGCTTTTATTGTATTAAGATATGTTCCTTCCGTACCCGCTTTCATAAGAGTTTTTATCATGAATGGATACTGAATTTTGTCAAATGCTTTTTATGTATTTATTGAGATGATCATGTGATCTTAGTCTTTTCTTTTGTTAATGTGGTGTATCACATTTTGGATTTGTGTATGTTGAACCATCCTGTGAACTTGGGGTTGAATCCAAGTTTTGCATGGGGTATGATCTTTTTTAATGTGTAGTTGGATTCAGTTTGCTAATATTTTGTTGAGAGTTTTTGCTTCTATATTCAGTAATGTATTCCTGTATTTGAAGACTTGATCGTAATAGGATGCTATTCAGTTCTTTTTTGGGGAAGATAGTGTTCTTATAGATATAACCTTGATTTTGGAGGAGGGAAATAGTAATTTACCTACACAGGAGCCAGACCCATGACTTTATTAGCATTGAGCTAACTGCACTGTAAATCATACTGCAAGTCAAAGTGAATTATGTCTACGGGAACTTGCATACTAAACTAAACTGCTGCAGACACTTTATTCATTAGACAAAAATGACTTAGTCTGTAGTGAGGGTATATATATTTATATATTTTAAAACTCTGTGCTATACCTGTGTCTGCAAAACAAAACTGTCATGCCAGTAAAAACCAGATCACTCCATTTCAACAGCTGTGGTGATCAGATCAGAGAATGGTATTCACTTCAACTATGTCCTTTTCCTTAATTCCCACAAGAAAAGTACTATTAAAATAGTCTTAAAGAAAGTCTTCAAGGCATCTTGGAAGAAAGACTTTTGAAGCTTGTCAACCAGCCCGCACTATGACTGTTCTTAAAATTCTTTAGAGAGGAAAACAGGTGATCCTCAAATTGCAGCCAGTTAGTGCATCTCTTGAGTCTGATGGAGACCAGGGAATTATTAGCTAATAGTCTTCTTTGTTGTCTGACTTTTGCATTCTGACCTAAGTAACTGCTAAATTGTCCTAAATATGAAACTGTCCTGTGAAATAGTGCTAAGTCTTTAAGTAAACTGTGAAACATACGGGAGATCTCAAATCAGTTTGTAACTTAAAAATGGACCAGAAAGTCCTGGCATGTATTTCCAGGTCACTACATGAATTATGAACCACAGTTGTTCCACACAGCATTTATGACCTCAACACTAGTGACATAAACACAGCTTAGTCCCATTGTATAATTCCTAATAAAAGTTAATTCTCAAAGAATAAAACTGACTAAAGAGCAAAAATACATACAGCAATCTTCATAATATTTTTTCTTTTCTCTTTATCTGCCTGGAAATAGTTAAAACAAGACTTAGCACATCATTTATTTAACAAATTATTAAAACTTATTCTTACTGTTGAACCTGGAATGGCATATAAGAAATAAAGAGGAAGCAAATCCAATGATGTATTTCAGGATATAATTGGTAGCCTATACACAAGGCTGACTGTATCACTTGGAGATCAAGACAAAATAAAACATGGTAGTAAAATGAAAACAATGTTTATGTTTACTGATCCCCCAAAATCAGTTCTTTTAAATAATAATCCATTACTTCAAATGGAAAATAGTATGATCAGAGTAATTTGTGTAAAGGTATGATTTGTGCCACAGTTATTGGTTTATAAATAGCAACATATTAATAAGTGTGAAAAAGTTTACTTCAGGTAGATGCTATTTTTAAGCAATCAGCTTAAAATGACCATTCTTTCATCTTGTCTTTTATGTAAAGGTGTATGGCCTTAGTTATATCTCCTGGAATATTACATGTCCTCTGGCAGGCACAATTATACTTTTCATATTACTAATAAGCATCCAGTAAAGCTAGACCAAAAGCTCACTTAGAGCAAAGAGCAAGTCAGTCTTGCTCAGTGGAATAATCCCAGTCCTAGTACTGTGGCTAGTATATTTCAGGTGCTCAAAAAGATTGAATGGTTTTGTTAAATCAATTGAATAGATGTAGAATCAATGCTAAGTCATCACACTCAGACCTTGATGAGGGTTTTTTATAAAACAGTGGTTCTTAAAATGATTAACTAAATCTGCAATGTGGACATCAACTGGAAACTTGTTCAATATGCAGATTCTAAGACTTCATGATAGACTTTCAAAATCAGAAATTATTGGGGTGAGCCCAGCAATCTGTTTAAAACATCCTCCAGCTGATTCTAATGTATGCTAAAATTGAGAATCACCAAGGTAAAGAAACCTCAAGTACGCTGTACAAAGTGACATCAAAGCTTTCTAGATTTATGAGAGTGTCTCAGCAGTCTGTTATAGAAAGACAACTCCTGTGGACAGATTGTTCATAATTTTAATTTCTCAAGACGTTTTCTACTTCTCAAGAACTGCTTTATTTTAACTAGAGGAACTAGTCCCTATTCATGTGTAGTAAATTGAGTGTTTTGTGTAGGAAGCCTGACTTAGTTGGCGGTACTGGTTCAGATACTGAGATCAGAACTTGGGTACAGATGGTTTATTAGGGAGTTGATCCCAGAAAGCACAAGTGAGGAAGTGATAAACATGAGGGAGTAAAGAGAAAAACCAGTCAAGAATGTGTTACCAAGAACAGATCACAAATGTGATAAAAATAGGACTCAATCCTACAGCAAACCTTCGAGAAACTGTATGAAAATATACTGTAGAATCGTCCCCACTGGAAGGTAGGGACTGGAGCCTTTATCTCCTTCCCCATCCCTATCAGTTGAGAGTTTTCCTACAGTGATGCTAACGTACCCTCACGTCTAGGTTATGTTTGTATCTTCAGATAGAGAAGATAATAGACACAAGCTCTTGAAATGGGACATGTCAATGTGTTAGAAACTGTTTTCACATGCAATAGCAGGCAGTTCACACAGCCTGAGAGGCTATGAGGCAAAGCAACACTCTAATATGATAATTCTCACCCAGTTCACAATAATCATTTAATGACTGTTCTGAGATAGGTTCAGAGTTAGTGGCTGGGAATATAGAAATAGATAAAACCTCATCTGTACCTTAAGAAGATTGTAGGGTAGTAGAGAAGTAGACAAGAAGATTATTAAAATGTAATTTGATGTGTTCAGTGATGCAACATATATTTATATCTTTATTTATATATATAAATTTATAAGAGGAATTTACTGCGGAGAGTGTGTAGTGATCGTGGTAGACTTCTTAGAGGTGATGATGATAATCATGGGGAAGGGGAATCCTGAAAGACACTTAGAGGCTGGCCAAGTATAGAGGTTTTGGGGCAAGGGTGTTATAGATAGAAACCAGAATGATTGTGATGTGAATGGGAAGTATAAAGAAGGAGAAAACAGTCATAGGCAGTGTTTGAGAAGATTGTCTGTACAAACTGATTGAGTGGTCATGTGTTATTGAGTGGTCATGTGTTTGGTAGAAAGAAATCTAGCATCCCATAGGTGGTAAATTGAAAGATATTGAAGGTATGTTAAACCTGTGTAGATAACTGATATTGCAGATTCCCCAAAGAGGAAAGAAAAAAGGGACCTAAAGTTCTATTGAAATGATCAGGCCCTTTTTTGGAGGATGAGTACATGCTTTACTGCAGAAGAGGGGAGGAATGAAATTAAGATGATGTGTCTTCATTTGTAAAATGGGGAACATTATAGCACTACCTTCAAAGGGTTGTTGGGAGATGAAAGACACTAAAATCTTTATCACCGCTTCTCACAGGCAATACAAATCCCACAAATGTATTATTCAAATAAGGATTTTGTTTGGCTTTTTTGGCTTTAGATTTTAGAGGGACAATTTTGGGGTCTTGAAACCATGCCTGCCTGTTGATCTTTTCATTATCACTTTAAATAGGAAATAGTTACTTGCAAAGTTATTAGGAAAATGAGCTAGGGGAGCTAGTTGAAGGTTGAGTGTCACTGCTATGGGAAATGGAGGGATGCAAAGCTGATGATGCATGTACGCAGAAGAACTGCTAGTTGAATCTAGTGTCTAGTAAAGGTTGGAAGCCATGATTTTGCAGTGACACTAAACCACACAGTTGTGTGATTCATTTCTAGGAAAGGTAGAGCAGTATATTCTAAGGCATGTAAACAGCATTCAGGGTAACAGTAGTTATTTTGTAGAAATTGTGCAGTGTAAACACAGATAGATAAGCATATATATAAACAATTTTATCAAGAGGTTTAAGATAAATGAACATTCTAAAATGGGTAAGAAAGTTTTGAATATTCTAGCATTATGCCGTCACAGCCCAGGTTCCTTTGTCAAACTCTGTAATTCTGTTCTACAAATGACATTTTGTTTGAGCAGTTAGCAGTTGGTGCCTCAGTTTCAACTGACATTTTGTTACTAAACACAGTTCTAACACCATAAGGTGATTTGTCAGTGGTAAGAAAAAGATGGTTTATATTTCACTATGGTGAAATAGCACAGACGGGAGAGTCAATTGCTTGGAATTCTGGAAAGTGTCCATGCTGTCAAGTCCAACACCACTGAAAACATTTTTTTGCAGTAGGCTAAGGTATAATTTTTTATTTAAAAAATCTATGAAAGAAACAAACATCAAAAAGCTTGAATATATTGTTTTGATTCTACAAAAATTCAAGGATCATACATGCCTCCCATCAGCTTAAATATCTTGAGAATGACCAATACAATCACTTTACGAATGTGGCCATGGAAGTTCACATTTTTTATTTCTTTGTTTTTCTTTTGAATACTTTTATATCAAAACTAGACCTTTTTGCATGTATTTTTCCCTTGTGAAAGCTTTTGATTCTAGAATCATCAGCATTTTTTACCATTCTTGATTCTAGAAAGTAGAGTCCTTATGAAATACTGAAAAAAGCTCAGGGATAACAGAAATATCAAACTAGTAATATGTTTTAATAAGTAATAATCAACTCTCATAGGTGGCTTCATCAATGATGAGCTATTGATAACCCAGAATAGGCCAAGTTACACAAGAATAGTAGTAAACTGATTAACATACTAACAGAAGAAATTAAATGCTAATGCCTTAATGCCACAATACCCAAGAATCACTGTCCATTTTCTCTTATAGAGGCTTTGGCCTTTTGTCATGTAGTGACAATCAGTAGCTATATGATTACTTACAGTAGCTATACGATTACTCACATTCTGAAAAGAATATGGGAACTAAACATCACTAAAAGAAAAGAAAATTTTCCTACACCACTTTAGAACAACTGGTCATGATACTGAATTATGGATGAAATCACCTGTAATTCTCAATTTCTTCTCTAGTTTGTTCTCTCACTCTCTGAAAGGTGAATAGTAGAGACAGTAGTAAATTATGCAATGGAATTCAATCCATAAAACTCCAGTGTATACCACATAATGTTCCACAATATTCTTTTAACTATATTTTAACTTTGAAGAAAGTATAAGTTTCTAGAAACTTGGGGAAGGAGGGCTATGAAAATTGTATTTAGAAAGGATATTTACTAGTTAGTGATTCTGGTTTTCACTCCTGGCTTTATGGTTTGGGTGATTTATTTCAGTTTCTTCATATGCAAGTAAAGTAAGTATAAATGTAGTCTTCACATCATAAGAATATTGTGAGCATTAAGTGCCTGGAACATAGTAAGCACTCAACTAATAGTTACTTTTATTATTATTATTGCTATGCTATAAATGGCATTCAGTATACATTACTGAATTGAATGAATGTGCTCATAGTCACATATGAGTACTGTTAAAATTACCTCAGCAACCTGAATGAAGAAGGGACGGGGGTTAACAAAGGAAAGAGATGAGCATTTTTGAACACATAACGTTGCAGGTGCTTTAGATGCATTCATCCATTTAATCTTTACTATACACCTGTGCAAGAAGTGTTATTCAGATAATCAGCGAACTGAAACTCAGGGTAACATTTCTGGCCGTTAGTAAAAAGACCATTCAGGAGTTCTCGTTGTGGCACAGTGGAAACGAATCTGATTAGTATCCATGAGGATGTGGGTTCAATCCCTAGCCTCACTCAGTGGGTCAGGGATCTGGGAAATATTCTCTTTGGATATCCTTCCACCCCCTCAGGAAATCCCAAGAATTTCCCTTCCCAGTGTTCGATTGCTCTCTCTCCAAATTTTCAGAGCCCTGAATCCATATACTTCACTTGAATCCCTCAGCTCCTGTCACATCCTGTCATGACCCACTCCTTCCTTTTTAGGTATTCCTGCATTAACATGGGAATGTTACACCTATAGTGTAGGTTGCATCTGGGGCTTGGATCCCACATGGCTGCGGCTGTGGTGTAGGCCGGCAGCTGTAGCTCCAATTTGACCCCTAACCTTGGAGCTTCCATATGCTGGGGGTGTGGCCCTAAAACGTTAAATAAATAAATAAATAAATAAATAAATAAATAAATAACAAAAAAAAACCCTATCATTTAAACTCAAGCCGTTATTGAAATTTTGTATTCTTTTTCTAATACCACATAGCCTCCAAGTTATGAGGTATTTGACTTTGGATATTTGAAATATGTTATTTCTATACTTCATTACCATGAAAATAATCAAGATATCCTCAGTTGATGAAATATGAATTCGGTCATTTTCTGATTATTTCATTTTTTGAAATTAAATTCTATCTGATATCTTCCTTTTGATACAAGCCTATCAAATATGTTAGCCCTAGGTGAAATAGAGATCTAAAGATGTATAAACACAAGTTAGGGCTATAGAATTATCTTTTTTCCTACAAGCAACATTTTTTGAAAATCTGCCTTTTGCCCGCAAACAAGTTTTATTGAAACTCTGTGATCTGTCACTGATTATTCTTAGGGTACAGGCAGTGATCAAAATGAGATTATCACTTCTGTGGGGCGTATATTTTGGTGTGCAGAAGGAAATAGTGTGTGTGTGATGGGAGATAAGTGCATGGGGGGAGCAAGCTGGGTGTCAGAAGGCATGCCTGCTGGAGTGACGTTTAGACAGAAAGGGAAGGAGGACCCATGTGCATGTCCTGCTGGAAGAGCAGTCCAGGAGGCAGAGCAGGGACAGGCGGGACTGTGCAGAGCACCAGCAAGCAGGCCAGTCCGGCCGAAGCACAGGGAGTTAGGGAGATGTAAGATACAAGACGCCCTCACAACTAACTACACATACCTACTGTTTAATTAAGGCCGGAATAAAAGTTTGTTCACCGTGTTAGAGAGTGCAAGAGGGGGAAACAATAAATACTGCCTGGGGTTAGGGACGTAGGGATGAGAAAGGGTTTGACATTTGTTTCAGTCTTTGAATTTTGAGAAATACTTTGTCAGGAAGACAGGATGGAGAACAGATCAAAAGGAATAGAGCAAAGGCATCAAAGTTCACAGTTGTGAAGGGCCTGTATGTTGTCTTTTGATGTGATCGGGAGACTTTTCTATAAGATTTTATTTTCTTTATTTGCTTCAAGAGAGCAAGAAAGCTTTATCTTATAAATTCCAGCAATTAAGTGCCAGCGTTTCCCCAAGTCATCATTTTATGTCCTGATCATATTCCAGGCAAGAACTCTTATTTATTTTTGACAGTTATACTTGAGTTAATTTACTCTGCCAAGAGTTGTTTAGCTTTTAAAAAGTAAATAAAACAAATATTTTAGTGTAATTCCTTTCTTGTGCTAAAAATGAACATATCAGATTATAAAATAGACAAGGCAAGGGATAAGTGATCCTTCAACAGAAATGTTTTAGGATAAGGTACCTTTAATCCCCTACAGCTGACATCTAGAAGAACCTCAATGCAAGCAGAAACTCACAAAGGATTAACAGTAACACAGTGGTCCCCTGCATTGGAAATATTTGTCAAATATCAATGTATGCTCCCTCTGGCAAAGTATGAAATCATGAATTCACTTTTAATCACTGTTTAATCTCTGTTCAATAAAATAGGACACAGGAAGGTGGTCTGTGCAGTATGATGAACATAGATTCTCCATTTCCTTATGGTAGCACCCATCTTTCCACATTAAGAAGCATAGCAGGTAGCATACTCCTGGCCAAATCTCAGCGGTGGCATATTTCCATCTCTCAGGGGGTGTGGGAAGACCCAACTGCACAGCAGTAACAATAATTCTAGCATATCCGTTTATGAAATAACTTTGGCAGTAATGGCAAGAGGATTTGGATGAAAGTGCATTTGTGGTCTTCCAGCTGGAAGATCAGAGCAGAGATTCTAAAGCAAAAGGCACAGAGTGGGATGGCAGATAGTGGCTGCTTGGATAAGAACAGAAGAGGGTTGAGGATCCATGCTGAGCTCCAGGGGAAGTACAAACAAGACAGTCCTTTCAGATTATCTTCTTGCTGCCCACAGTCAGCGTGAGAGATTACTGATGCCATCTGCTGGATATACTTAGGATTTGAAAATGGAATCTGCACAAATGACACTCCAATGGCTCTTTATACTGTGGCTGCAGTTCTTCTAGTGAGAAGGAAAAACAAAACAAAGTCATGTACCTTAAGGTTGGAAATTTGTATCATCACTCCGCATTTTAGAGAATTAAAATATTTAATTGCATTTTTTTTTTTAGCAGAACTCTGTGGTAGTACAGTTTAGCCACAAATGACACTTAGGCAACTGGATGTTGAGTTTGCACTATAAATCCATGAATCCCTTGATAAAAATCTACTATGTCCTGTAAACTTTATACATCATACACTAGCTTTCTATATTTTACTGGGGAAGAAGCTAGTGCTTTGGTTTTGTCCTATTTTAATTAGAAATGAAGAACATGATTAAAAGGAAAAAATAACAAGTATCACTATTTTGTCAGAACTATTTACATGTGAATTTAGGTTTTATATAAAATATGGTAATTCAATGTTTTTAATATGTTTTTGTTCCGTGGGAAATCTCCTTTGTTAGTTGCACTTTCTGTAGGATTATTTCAAGATTATGCTTTTAAAATTAGAAAATTCCTCATGGTGCATCAATAAAATTTTACAACTCTTAGAAATGTGTGGCTAAATTAGCATTGATTCTAATCTATATCTCCCCAAAAGTAATAATCCTGTGAGATTTATAGTGGGAAAAATGGTTCCTATGGCCAAATATATTTTAGAATATGCTACATTCCACATGTCTTATCTTGGAGGTCCATAAAGCACATTCATTAAAATATGACATGTTGGATCTGTTAACCTCAAACCGATGCAAACTATTGCATTTGGAGTGGATAAGCAATGATATCCTGCTGTATAGCACAGGGAACTCTAACTGATCACTTGTGATGGAACATTTTGGAGGATAATGTGAGGAAAAGAATCTATATATATATATGTATGGCTGGGTCACTTTGCTATATAGCAGAAATTGATGGAATGTTGTAAATCAACTATAATAAAAAATAAAAAAATGAGCTAAACAAAAAAAAAATTGAGGTATTGGTAGTTATTGAGAGTTTACTATGTGCTATTTTTTCATTTAATTTTTGTCACTTTTCCATTCTGTGGGCACTATCCTTAACCCTAATGACAAACCCTAGTGACAGTTCTGAGGCTTACAGAATTGGTAATTGGTTCAAAGTCACACTGTAAAAAAATGGAGAAAATTCTCTGACTTTAGAGCTTATACTCATAAGTCTGAATCCATGTGCTTAAAATAATAATATCTGAAATAATATACATTAATATGGCCTTTATGTTTATTATATTCCAATATTGTTATTAATCTGTAAAAGCTTTGAAGATTAATACAGTAACGATATCTATTTAACTTATCTTTACTTGGCATTTCTAAATCTATTTGGCTGCTGAATACTTCCAAATTTTAGTGGAAATAGTACCCCACAGAATACAGTTCTAAAAATGCTGATATAAGCTATAGTATTGCAATAGATGTGGAGCCAGGAAGGGAGTAGTTCTTTAGTATTTCTCTGGCTACTTGCTCCAAATAACTGTTGGTATCTTTCCCCAGGCATGCCACTCACAGGATTTCACTTGATGCTTTGGAAAGGGCAGGAATAGGAAGCAAACACCTGATATCTTTGCTGCTGCAGGTGCACAGAGCACAGGAACCCTTTGCATAAATGTGTAATATAGTATATCCTGCAAAGGGAGTGAGCTTAATTTAGTTAAGCCACAAGGTTGAGTGAAAAACAGCATGCTGCTATTATTGTTAAGTCAATTAAATTGTCCCCTGTGCCTGTAGGAACTGTTCCACATTTATTACCAGTGAGATACACGCTCTGGCAGTTTCTTTGCTTCGGATTGTCTTATATTTAGCACATCGAAAGATTTGAGAACGGATGATGGAAGACATGGTGATAAATTGTCAGGCTTTTCTAAAGATTCAGAAGTTCTAAAGTTCCTGCCAGTGACAGATGGTCTGTCCTTACTCATCGCTTGTCTTCCTGACAGGACTTGATTCACCCCCCTCCCCCTTCTTGTTCAGTTTTCTTAAAGAAAGCTCAGCTTCTTGGGAGGTAGGGCGTTCTCATTTGTTACAACCATGTTACCATATACTAATGTGGTAGCAACTCTCTATGAACATCCTTCATGCTCCGTCTGCTTTATGAGTGTACATGTATGTAGTGATAAGAGAGAAGCATGGGGCAAGAGGGGAGAGAAAAAGATTATCAAGAAAAATCTGTTCTTCCTTTCTGCCTGTTATTTTTGTAACCAGACCTACTAGAGTCCCCGTTGGTTAGTTTTTTCCTGCCGATCTGCTACTTTCTTTTGATAATCCAAGCATAATGTGATCTTATGGACAGTGCCTATTATTATTATGGTAGTAAAGTATATCTTATTTTTAGGAACTTCATTATTTTTCATAGCAATCATTTTTTTTGAAAATTTGAGTTTAAAAAGTATAGTGTGTACTAACTTGCTAGATATTTATAAGAACCCATAGAACGAGACTGAACAACTATAACAGTGATGAACTTAAATATAAAATAGGTTCCCACCAGGAACAAAGGGGAATACTTCAATCAGTTCATTAATCTTTTTCATTGGCTTCAAATGTATTTACTGCTGAAATAGGAGATGTACTACTTAAGGTAAGGAAGACAAGAAAAGGAAGTGACTTTCTCTGTTTGAGTTCTAGTACAGCTGGAAATAAATATAAAGGCTTAAAATATGCTAGGATGTCTCACAATTTGTTCTTCATCCTTTATCCAGAAGTAATCCAGTCCTTCAAGTTGGTAATGCAACTAATTTCATACAACATTACTTAGGCTGAAGTATATCAAATGGAAAGCAATCAACATAAATTAAAAATATAAAAAATCATCAGATGAATTGATTTGAAATTTATAATAATTGTTTGATTTTGTTATCTATACAAAAAGCCTAGAATTTCTTTTTCTGTATGTCTTTCGTAAGGACATTCACTGTGTTAGCTCACTTTGGTTAGATGTGGAAAGCATAAACATCATTCCTCCTTTTTATCTTTTCTTTTAACTCTACTATAAATTTTACTTCTCTGAGTAAGTATATACATATATCTATACTACATACTTGTATAGGTACTATAGTGGATTATATATAAATATCTACATAATGTATATATAGATATATTCATAATATAAATACATGTATAGTGGGTTTCCAAGGTCAAGGCTTGAACTCCTCATCAAGTTTTTATGCCCCTTACTAAATGCTCCTTCCATTACAGATACAGTTACCTTTTTAATTAGTGGCTTTATACATTAATTACTTTTAGTAACATTCAATTATGAAAAAAAATCAGAGAAGGCATACCAGCTCATTGGTTATGCATGAAGATGTTAACCTAGACTTAAGGAAACCATATCCCTCTTTTAGAGGCTAGTTCCTAAGATAAAGAGTGAAAGCGTTAACCTTCTGTGTACAACATAGCAATAAACAAATATCAAAGATTCTTGATAATACAATATTGCAATAATACATAGATTTTAGTTGTGTATGCATGTAAAGTTTGTTATATAATTAAAGGGAAGAGACTACTTTGTCATTCTTATGTGCTTTCCTGATATAATTTGTTTTCCGCCCCCAATGAAAAATGGTCTAAGAAACAAAGTCCTGAATGCTCAGTGTTCATAAAAAGACAGAAAATATTGTACAGTTTTGAAATCGTGTTTTTATCAAATCACAGAATTTAAAATTATTCTAATGCTTAAGTTTATTAAATTTTTTTAAGGTTAGAAAAAGGTGCACAGCTGAGATTAGTAAGAATCCATTACAGTAAAAAGACAGTCTAAGTTACTCTAACGAGTAGATCCAAAATGTAATGTCTGAACATAGCAGAGTTTTATTTCAGTCTTAGCACAATACCACATCAGGGAGTAGGGGAAGGGGTCTGCTCTGTGAACTTGAGCTACTGTGATAAATGATTTATTTCTTTATCTGTAGTAATATGCTCATGTTTTTCATCATTTCAAATGTATACTGCAAAGTGTCGTATTTTAGTGTAAAAGCAAAGGTAAGAGTAAGCGACCCTAAGCAAAAGGTCTCTTTGTAACTGACCCTAAGGAAAGGAGAGTGGTATAGTTAGTAGAATCATGGACTTAGATGAAATATTTGCCTTTCTCCTTTACTGAAACACAAGACTGAGCCTGTACCTGTAGATGGTTTCATGCTTTTACCTGAGAGTTTATTTCAAGACAGAGAATGTAAAAGATGAATGGATTTTATGGTCTAGGCAACTAATCAATGTTACCATTGTAACTCTTACCTTCTACTTATTTCATAAATGCTGTTGTACAAAACAACTTTTAAATAAAAGTTAATGTAGAGTTAACATACAGTTAATGTGGAATTAACTATGAGTTAACACAGAATTCTTATTGACTGAATTTTGCTTAATCTTTCCACATGGTACAGATTATCTAAATGGGGGTAATTTAAGCTGAGTCATCTCTTCACTCTACTATTAATATTGCTAATGATTTACTAATACTGCTTCAGAATTACTTCCAATCTATACTTTGGCTTTCACTTCTCTTTTATCTGAATCCTTCCTATTTCTATATGTTAGCCATGTGCTTTTTTGCACCATGTACAACATGCTTCTCTTGGCATTACTGGTATTAGGTGATTCTTTTAGCTAAAACTGAAAACTGCAATGGGTCATTTTTTTTACATCGTTTCACCTAAAAGATGAACATATGTGTATTAAAAAATGAATATAACTTAAAAATTTATAACATGTGCTAGCTTCTATGATAGTATATAATCTGTAGACCTTAGTAAGGTCATAGGAATCTATATGATGTATATGGAAATAGTATAAAATATTTTTTAAAGTTTTTAAAAGATTCTGCAAATAATTATATATTTTGAAAAAATATTGGATCACATAAAAATATATTTTCAAATTCTCACAATTCAATGCATTTTTCAGTAGGCATTTCTCCGTAGGACAAAGACTAACCCCTAAAACTAATTCATACTTGATGTGAATTCCTTGCTAGTTATTGGCATCTTCACTTAAAACCCAATGTTTTAGTATTATGATGAAAATATCATAACAATCTCTTAAAAAGAGGGTAACCTATTAGATATCTGTATGTTCCATGGCATGAATCATCAGAACGTGATTTGGAATATGTACAGTAAAACTTGATAGAATGGAAACTTTGATACAAAAGCTACCTCTATCTCACACACACACACACACACACACACACACACACGTTATTTTATTTTATTGCCTAAGCCAAGGATCATTTAGAATCAGTTTATCCAAAGTTATGAAGTCAAGATTGCTACCTGTATATAGTTTACTTTTCCTTTTACTTAAGTTTTCTTTCTGTTCATAGTATAAGCAAAGCTACTGAAATTACTCCCGCATAATTTGTACTAATATAATATTTATTGCTTTTAGTCTTTGCATTCAGAAAATTTTACAATTAGATCTCCTTAGAATAGACATATACAAAGCTTTTCAGAACATAGAGCATTTTACTTTGTCAAGACGATAACAAACATATATAAGGAAGTAGCAGTTAAGAATGTTAAGTTAGAACCCGATTAGGGAGGCATATGTACTTAGATATTTATTAGGTAGATAATAGAATGTGAGGAAACTTTATTTAGAATAGGAACTATTATTTGAATTCTACTGTCAGTCAAATTGCTATTTTTTATTTTATTTTATTTATTTTTTTTATTTATATTATTTTTAGGTGAAAATTTTGTTTTTCTAGGATTTTAATTAATTATATTTTCAAACTTAATTAGCAAGTCTATAGTGCACTTAAGATGATCACAAATGCTTCTACAGTGTTTTGCTAACGGTTTTCCACCTTCAACTGAGTAACAAAGAACTTTTCAACATGTGATTTATTTTTGCTATTTGTCAAGCGTATATATTTACTTTGGTTTGCTTTTCACAATTAACGCTGACTGATAGCTGGTTTCTTTTCAATTCCAGGTTGTGGAGACTAATTTGGTTGCTTTTGACTGTCACTGGATCATTATAAATGAGGTAAAGCCAAGTAAAGCTTGCTGTCAGCCGAGTCCTATTTTCATGTGTATAGTCAGAGCACTTCCTACGGCCTTGAGTTTTCTAACAGGAAACAGAACAAAAGTAAACTTTCAGTTTATTGAGCAGATTCTGTTAAATTAAAATAGAATAAGCATTTTTTTAAATTATAAAGAGCTGTGTATGAATAAAATAAATAGAGAATGTCTTCCCCACTGAGTATCTTTTAGCCTCTCTGTTGGCACACACTGCCTACTTTGGGAGATCATCTTTATAAAAACTACAATTCATCTTTGTAAGCAAAGTGAATTCATTCCAGTGGAGTACTTGTGTTCCATTTATATTTCACTGTTGTTTCTAGGACTTTTATATCCAACTCCCTTACAAGTGGATTAAATAGTTCAGCACATGAATATGAATAAACAAGAACAGATTGTTTTTCTTTTCATAAAGAAATACAACTGTTTTAAAATCCACCAACTTGTCAAATTTCTTATGAAAGTTTATGGATTTTTTTTTTTTTGATGAGGACAACACGTAATGTTAAAATTACAGGAGTTCCCCTTGTGGCTCAGTGGGTTAAGAGCTCACCTAGTATCCAGGAGGATGTGCGTTTGATCCCTGGTCTTGCTCAGTGGGTTAAGGATCCAGCATTACCACAAGCTGCAGCATAGTTTGCAGATGCAGCTTGAATCCAGTGTTGCTATGGATGTGGCATAGGCCGGCAGCCACAGCTCAGATTTGACCCCTAGACTGGGAAATTCCATTTGCTACAGGTGCGGCCATAGAAAGGAAAAGGAAAAAAAAAAAAAAGGTTAAAAAATACAGTATTACAACATGAGAGCCCTGTGAAATAAATTTTTCATTAGCACCTGACAGTCAAAATTGGAAAGGAAAAGAGCAGATCAGTCGGGGACAAATAATGAGATGACAAGGATCTGTCCTTAATGAGACCTAGTAGTCAACATATCTATTACTTATGAATGAAAATAATGTACTATCAACAGATACTAAATATTGAATTATAGAGTAATATGTTTTGTCTGAGAAACAAGGTAACGCTTTGGGAAGAAATCTGGTTATGTGGTCAGTAAGATAGGTTTAATCCTGGCTAGTTGTGTTACTATGGATATATAATGTAATCATCTTGTGCCTTAGGGGTTTTTTTTTGTTTGTTTGTATGGTATATATCATAATATTTATTTTACAAGTTCATAAGAAAAATTAAATGAAATGTTACCTAATACTCTGAACATAGCAACAAATGGCATTCAATAAATGGTACTACAGTAAAGATCAGAACACATTAAAGTTCAGAGATCATTCTCTCACACACTATTTCGTTAATATAAAGTATTGAGGGAATGGGGTTCATAGAAAGTATATGAATCGCCTCTCCTTACAAGAGAAAAGTAAAAATGATTCTTAGTTTCAAACTGTTTCTCCTATACCACACTTCAATGATGGAATTTTAGCCCCTTGATGGTTCTTTTAAGTTCAGTTTAAAGGCATTGGAAACATCTTACAAGCCTGTTTTTCCTCTGCCAAGCTAGGTCTACATGATATTTCAGTGTATTCCTTGTATCAAATTAAGATGTGTTTTTCTGAGATCCCCACAGATAATACGTATGTATGATATCTGCTTTGCAAGGAAGTTTTTAACATCTTTAAGTTTCTAATACCTCTCAAGTTTCCATCTAAAATGACTAAACATCAGGGCAGAGTAAAGGGAAAGGAAAACTTAACAAACCTTCATGATAACTTTTAAAATTAATTATTTTCATCTCTATTTTTTGTGCAAGGAATCTAAGGTTAAAATAAACAGTTTGTCAAATATTACACAACTTTTAAGACATGATAATGACTTAAAACCTAGTCTTTTTCCAGTCTAAAGCTTTGATTTCCGTTGCTTTGTTTTCTTTTTTGAAAATTTTTCTTATAGATTATATTTTTGTAATTTCTTCTATCTCATTTTCAATTTTATGGCAACAATTATCATGTTACCTTTTGTCTTTAGCTTATTATTTTCTGTATTACTATTTTGTTTTGAAATAGAGAACCCTCCTAATTCCTTGTTTTTAGTCTCACATCTACCTTCTAATGGGGCCCTGGCCACTCAAATTTACATATATAAAACAAGCTAGAGTCATTTTACTTGTTTGTGTCAATTTTGCTGAAAAGGGGAAAAAAGTTTTACTTGCCTCCAGAGAATCATGGATTAATCAAACCAATTAATACTGACGACTGACAAACATAAATGTCCACTCCTTTCTATTCTTCAGTAAGATTGCAGAAGGGACCCCAGAATTAACTTTTTCCACATTCAACTTAACATCTAACCCTATACTTGAATCTTAAAAGTATGAACCCAGGTAGACAGAGCTTCCCAGAACACTAGTGGCCATCTGTCTACTGTTGACTTGTCACTTTGTACTTTGAAAGAAATCATTCCTCCATATTATAAAGAGGAAATCTGAATACCACGTATTTTCCTTGATGATGAAGATCATGGAAAGTATAATAGCTTGTATTATACCGTATCTATCATAAACATTATAATTCATTTTGTTGAACTTATCATTAAATTTTATCTCATACAGTATCAGGAGGGCAAATGATGTTAAATGGATGTTCTCTAATTTGGGTCACTCTTGCAGATAAAAAATCCACACAAACAAAGTGATCTAACTTACTAATAATTCAATAAATGTTGGAAGTATAGAAGATACTGTAGAAGACTTCAGTTCTTTTTTCCTCCTTCGCACTTGGTTTTTCTACTATAAACTGTCATAGCTATAACTTTACCTTTACCACAGAAACCCTGATCCTTTTTTTTCCTCATAGCCCTCCTTACTAGTCCTTGAGCAGAGATGTAATTTTGGGGGGGGGAGAGAGGACAGGTCGATACCACTTAACCTTTGAAAAATCTGAAATTATATTATTCTATTTATTTTTCTATAAGCTAGGTTAAAACTCAGAGATCAAGCATATTTTCTATATTTCATCCCTAAGAGAAACCATCTGCCCATTTATCTGTGGTCAGCACTGTTACTTCCAAATGATTCCCTTCAGCTACCCCTTTCTCTCTGAAATATGCCTCAGGCAACTCGAGTCTCACTACCATTATTTTATTTACAGCCCGGTTTTTAATGGATGAATCATAATTTACCCTAGTTTTCATAAAAGAATAAACATGGATCTTTCAAATTTGCTAGGAAGATGATAAAGTATAAAAGGAGCAAAAACAACAACAAAGCCCAACATGCAAATGCCCATTTTTTTTTTAAATGCCCATTTTGATTGAACGTGAAAATCATGAATTTCATGAGTTTGGTTTGTGTAGCTATTTTGCTTCTAATTTTAAAATGGGTTGCAAACATTTATTTAATCTTATTGCACAAATAGTTTCTCAGAGAGAAACTATAAATCAAAGTTGTCACTGTGCATCATGATACAAATTGGTGCTGAAACTTGAAAACAATATGTATTTTTTCCATTTGCATTAAGTGTGCTATAATACTGAGAGGCTATGCTAGTTCATGTGGTGTAATCAATCATATATTAGTAGTCGGTAATCATATTTATCTTTCTCCTGCAAGCAGTGGATCAAGCACAGAGCAGCCTTTCCATATAACTATTGCCATCCCTCCAGGGTCCCGAAGCAGACGGCCTAGCACTTTATTTAAGTTTTACAAAAGTTAGAAATTCAGATAGGAAGATCAACACTGTTTAGAGCTGCAAGAAGTGTACTGCTATATACATAACCCCTCCCTGATGAGACTGAATCTAACTTTTGGTGTCAGGACTTCTTATTTAAACCGTTATTTTCTGCTAATCACTGCTGAGTTCTGCAGTTAAGGAGAAGTTGTTATTGAGATTTGAAATTCATGCCTATATTTGTAATGAATGCTTTTCTTTTATTTTTTAGTTTAGTGATTAATTGAACTGCTCACTACTAATCTGCCATGCAGAAAGTTGCCATTCTGCTACTCTTTCTGCTGTTCTAGTCTACAGTTGGTTTTGTTCCATATTTCATACTATTTGTGTAGTTATTTCACATTAATATTAAACTTTATGGAAGCATCAAAGGATCGTCTTTGCTAAAGCATGAAGAATATAAACATATCAGCAACACAACAACAAACACAATCTTTTTTAATTACACCACATAGTACACTGCTCCATATCATTACTTAAATCTGCTTTATTTAGAATGGATAAAGTGACTAAAGCATCCCAGTGTCTGTACTTAAAGTTTCATGTATCTGTCTTTAGAAGATGGTTTGGTGAAATCTTGCCATTCGTTCATTTTTTTAATTGATCAAAATTTAATGAATACCTATTATAAGCCAAGAACTTTGTTAGATGTAAAGAGATAAGAGAATGGGAAAGGAAGAAGAGTTCCCTTTTCTGAAATAGTGTGAATAATACAGATTGGCATCCAATCTAATGGATTTTGAGAGTCTTTCCTGTCTTAGAATTCTATTAACTTAAGCCCGAAGCTGATAACCTATAACGATTCAGGAGTGATCTAGTCCCCCTAAAAGATTTGTTCTGTGAAGTAACTGTTTTCTGGGTGGAGTTGTATCCTTACTAGATATTTTATATATCCTTCACTCTTACACAGTTCAGAGTTAATCCAACATTAAACTATCACAGCAAAGTGAGTAAGAATCTTTTTCTTGTATAATGAAGACTCTTTTCTTTACAATGGATATTCATTGGCTTGATTCTTAATAATCTTTGATAAATCCATGTAAATTATTTTGGGGAAAAAAGACTGTAGGCCGTTCTCTCAAGAAAAATTGAGAAAAAATTAGGCACACTAAAACATATTTGTTCATTTATATTGCAATGTTAATTCTTTTTTTTTTTTTTTTTTTTTTGTCTTTTTGCCTCATCTAGGGCTGCACCTGTGGCATATGGAGGTTCCCAGGCTAGGGGTCTAACAGGAGCTGTAGCTGCCGGCCTTCACCACAGCCACAGCAACATGGGATCCGAGCCGCGTCTGCCACCTACACCACAGTTCACGGCAACGCCAGATCCTTAACCCACTGAGCAAGGCCAGGGATTGAACCCGCAACCTCATGGTTCCTGGTCGGATTGATTAACCACTGAGCCACGACGGGAACTCTGCAATGTTAATTCTTATATGACAAATACACTCATTCAAATAAAGGATACAGAAAGGACAAGTAATTTTATAATTTAGCTTCTTTAAATTCTTCCAAACTCAAGAAATTTCCATATATCTTCCTAGACGGTAGTATATTTGCATAGTATGGCAGGCTTGGGAGAGTGAGTGGTAAACAATTTTTTTGCATATAATTATTTTAAAAAATAAGCTTTAAACATTTCAAAAATTCAGAGTATTAGAACAATATAGATTCAAATAGATTATGCAATAGTTTCATGTTTATTGCAGCTTACTTTTGAATTTCTGTTTCATTTCAAAGCATATCTTAAACACTCATTTGTCTTTCAGTGTTTATATAACGTTGCATCTACCACTCTTGAAATGCACCTTTTGAAATGCAGAAATAAAGTTCCATAAATGCAAAATAGCTACCTAATTACGTTTTCATATCACTATCAAACTATTTTTGAGATCAGGTGTCAAAACTAAAACTGCAAGTGAATTTTTTGAGACAAACTGTCTGTTAGCTTCATTCAGAATGGCAGATTCTTTCCTCCCAGAAAATTACTTTCTTTTCCCTTCTCCAAATAATAATAGGCAAAATATATTCAATTCAAATTGACATTTTCTCGGATATATTTTAGTTGCTTAAACACCTGAGAACTTCAGCTTTTAGAACCTGTAAAAGGGACCCATCCTTATTTTTGTGGGTTTAAAATAGTCTTCTTAAAGACCATGGCTCATGATAGGTGACTTTATCATTCCTTATAGAACTACCAGGCTATTAAATGTTGGAATAGTATATCTTTATAGTTTTAATTCCTATTATTCATGAATATTAATCTAAACGATTCCAGGAAAAATGAATTTCTTGTATAATTACTTTAGAATATGTCTCTTTTGATGACATTTATAAATTCATACTATGAATAAGGATATTCTGAATGAAGACCTTGGAATCTCTCGCGTTCTTTATTTATAAATGAGAATAACAGTATCTGAATCAGAATGTAATTTTTAGCAGAAAAATGAGGCAACAGATTAAGTACTTAGCATTTTGCCTAAAATATAATAGGGACTTAATAAATGTAAGTTTGTATTCTAATGTGCTTATTTGTAGTTCACCATGGGGTGGAACATGTAGAAATGGAGCTGTTAATAATTCTTATTACTAATAAGAAAAAAAAGACCATGTATGTAACACAACTTAGTCAATATTATGAGAAGAGTGGCAGGATTTTTCACTATCTTTTGAAATGAAAATTCCTGTCTATATAATATGAAATTTTAAAAAATGTATAGACATGTATTAGCAATATTAATTAATTTGAAAAGTTTTCTGGTTAAAGTTCAAATTTAAAATTAAGTTGACAGGACACTGTGTAATTATACTTTGTGAGTCAATGACAGAAATTTTAAAAGGACCTGTTTTTTGCCAGACAGCAATGTTGGTGGCAAGTGAAATGACACACATTAAAGGAAAAGACTGCATTTTAAATTGAGAAAAATCATTTTTTACGGTACATTAAAGATTAATCGACCGGAAATCCAGGATATTACACTGGATATAGCTGATGACAGGTGTTATTTTATTTTCAGAAAAATCTATATTTGATAAAGATCATAAATAAAAGATGAATTTTAAAGCTAATATATGCTATTAGGAAGAATAATGTTATTAGCCTTGTAAGGGAAAGAGGAAAATTTACACTTGTAAGCCATCTTTTTTTCTTTTATTATTATGTAATAATTCTTTGAAAATAAACTGAGAAATGTTTACTGCAGTCTAAAATGTATCTTGTGTCCAATCTTTTATTTCTGTTACCATAAGAATCTATTGAAATCAGTAATATATTCATTGCAAAGTCCTCATTAGTTTAAATGGTTCCAAATGGACCCCATGAAGCACAAACTTAAGTGAAGACTACTTTAAAACTAAAATTTATTAATTATGATCACGTCTATTCTTTTTTTTCTTTTTTTTTTTCTTTTTAGGCTGCACCCATGGCATATGGAAATACCCAGGCTACGGGCAGAATCAGAGCTATAGCTGCTGGCCTACGTCACAGCCACAGCAATGCAGAATCCGAACCGCTTCTGAGACCTACACCATAGCTCATGGCAACACCAGATCCTTGACCCACTGAGTGAGGTCAGGGATCAAACTCGCATCTTCATGGATCCTAGTCGGGTTCGTTAGCCACTGAGCCACAAAGGAGCTCCTGATCACGTCTGTTCTAATTCCAGTTAGAATAATTTTCAGTTAGAACAGATGCATATTATAAAAATATTATTTTATTTTTATTACTATTACATCCTGATTGAGACAAATCTTAAAATTTACATTTGGATTTGGGAGGTAGCAGGTAGAAGGAAGTAGAAAATGCTTTTCTTTGAATTTTGCAAATACTCATATGTAAAATAGCATTAACTTGATTAAAGATTCACTGAAGTTCACGCTGTTAATCAACAGAATTTTTCATCTTTATGTTAAGAACACAATTATATATTAACTCATCTGTTCAACAGTTAATGAGCACTATGTTTTATCTATTTCTTACCAAGAGAAATGGATAACTTAACACCAATAGTCCTAAGAAAGAATTCAGAAAAGTCTTAAAAAATAATATATCCTCTTTTTCTCTCTACTTGTCTTATTTGAGAACACCATTTTTCATTGCTAAGAACAATATATATTATTCTTACAACTATCTTCCTAAGTACTCAAATTACCTTGAAATCCATTAATGAATAATGAAAGTGTAATAATACTGTACTTTGTGGCCTTTCCTAAGGTTTAGAAAACACATTTTTCTTAAGTGTTCAACATATTATAAACTTAATATTGATAAAATGTATTTGTCAGTCACTCCATTTGAAATAATTTAGGCATTAATTAATTTTAGATGTAAATATAAATATATAATTTAAAGCACAGATATCAACTACAAATGAGTTGATTATTTTAATGAGCACATGTTGTTTTGATTTGGTTGTAGGCTAAGCATTAAGCAAATGTATTACAGTAACAGAATCCCTTAGTATTTCCAGACAACAACTCATTAAGAGTTTTGTGTTTCTGTTACTGTATTAAAGTTATTCTAATTCTTCCATTTCTTATCTTATAGGAAATAAATGATATAGACGTACAGGAACTTGTAAGAAGGTCAATTGGAAGGTTAACGATCATTCGGCAGACATTTCCAGTCCCCCAGAATATAAGTCAGCGGTGTTTCCGTGGCAACCATCGAATATCTTCGACATTATGTGATCCAAAGGATCCATTTGCTCAGAATATGGAGGTATATTCTAAGTGCTTGGATATTTCTTTAAGGACGCTTTGGTGGGCAAATTGTGGAGAGAGCTTTTCTAGTGGCATTGCATTCAGAATTATACATGTTTTCATTTTCTGAGCTATTCTCCTCTTCTAGCAATTTCATAAGTCTGATGTCTGATGAGGGAAGTGCTGAGAATTGTCTTTGATCCTTTTGACCTCATCACAGTGAAATATCTACTTGTTTAATAAAAATATAATAAGTAAAGGTTATTTTCTTTTCAACAAGTACCTCAATAGCATTTCTCCTGGTAGAATTTGTGATTGATACTCCTTAATGCCAAACTTCAAATTACTAAGCCAATACATTTGGCTTGACTTTACTGAAATAACAAGGACATAGAAATTTCTTTCTTTAAAGATTAATTTCCAGTTTAAAAACCTTCACCAAGAAAATGTTTAGAAACCCCCCATATACTGTAGTATTATAAAGTTATATCCAACTCATGTGGAGTATAGCTGAAACCTTTGCTATTTAGAATGCAGTAAAGAACTTGAAAGAAAACGAATATAATCTCTGAGCAGACTGAACAGAAAGAACACCAAGTCCCTGAAACTTACTCATAAGAATGTCCTTTTAGTACCCACCCAGAGCCTATTTCTTTTTCTTAAGGAAAATTCTATGAGATGTTTTTTGTTTTATTTCTCTTTGCACTGGATATCTCAATCTGTCAATCTGAAGGACATATAACAAAGTCAGACACATTGACAAGTATAGGGCTGTGAAAGAAGCGCTCTAGCTAGGCAAGAGACAGGAAGAAGAAATCAAACCGATAGACTAATTCACATGTCCTGTTAGAGCAGGACTTTCCCTGTAAAACAGCTCTGTACCATAGAACAGTTACTAAAGATATCACTGTAGTATATTGCTAGCATACTATTTAATATTTAAATAATAACCCTGAGATATCAAGGTTAAAGTCACGGTCAATTTCAAAATAAGAAATATATATATATATGATATATTTCTAAATACTTTTCTCTCTTTCTTTCACCCATCGTACCTACCATAGTGCTTTGTACCTTTGTACATATTTGTGGATTACAGTGTAATTAATAAGAGGGCAGTGGTCAAAGTAATCCACTCAAGCCTAAACAAGGTTTTAAGTTTTGTATTTCTAGTGACCCATCTTTTCATATTAATTGGTCATTATTAACTGATGTGGAAATAACAGAACTTTAAATAGAGAAAAACATGGAAGAATTTTACTTTACAAAAGCATGTCTTATTAAAGACAGTTCCTATTGAAACAGGTAGCAGGAAATGTACAAACTGGGAAAGCAGAAAGTCACTGCACAGCATTTTGAATCACATTCACCTAATAGCATAGTCCTTCTGATTCAATGAATGAATTCCTTGATATCAGGGAATTAATATTTTACTTATATTTACATCCCTAGACCTACCTGGTGAATGAAGGATGTCCTGGAAGCAGCGCTTCTCCTGCCACATCTTCATCATGCTCCCCTCACGCGCACAGAGAGAAATTACTTTTTCTTTGAGCATTTATTGCATATTTACTTCCCTATTATATTGTAACAGAATCTGACTGAATGTTTAATATATAAAAGAAAAACCGACAAAACCTTTTATATGTGAAGATTTATATAAACGAAGAGTCTAAATGCAGGGCTCTTCAATATAAAACGCCCCACTAAAAGCAGAGCATTTGATATAGAGGCTTGCCTTGGTACATATTTTATCTCCCTGAAGTTAAAGAAAACCATGAAAACAGTACTTATTAAAAATTTGAGAGTAGGGAAGTCCCTAGAAGAAACAACTTCTTAACTCAGAATCCATAAAAATAATGCAGATAAAAATGATCAGAGGCAGACTTATATCTTATCAATGGGGTATAATATTTTTTTTGTCTTTTTAGGGTCACACCTATGGCATGTGGAGGTTCACAGACTAGGGGTCTAATCAGAGCTCCAGATGCCAGCCTATGCCACAGCCACAGCAACCAGGGATCCAAGCTGTCTGCAATGTACACCACAGCTCACGGCAATGCTGGATCTTCAACCCCCTGAGCGAGGCCAAGGATCGAACCCGCAATCTCATGGTTCCTAGTCACATTCGTTCCGCTGAGCCACCACAGGAACTCCCCTCCTTTTATGTGGGGTACAATTTTTAAAAATAAGAATAAAATGTATGGAAGTATGACTGAAGTGAGCTCTAAAAATAAAAGCCCAACTATAAAGTCTCAATAATCAATACAACAGGGGAGAAGAGGGTAGAGTGAACCCCTGTGGAAATGTCTGGGCTGTTACATATTGTATTGTACAGGGAAAGGGAAGTAAGATTTAGAAAGGGCAAAAAACAAGCTTCTTCAGTCTTCAAATTAGTGCAGAGACTAAAATCCAAGATTAGCTGAAGTTGCAAAATAAATGTTAAAGATACCTTTTAGCTAGAAACAGAGTTTTTAACAATATATGAAGCAAGAGGGAAATGAGCCATTTACTGCTTGGTGAAACTAATGTTAGCTTGGCTGCTAACGGAGAGTAAATAGAAACATTCAAATCCTTTTGCTTTTGTTTCCTCCATCCAGGAAAAAAATGTCTTCAAATTGAAAGTTTAGAATAAAAGTCATTAAAAGATAAGTGAACCATTGGTTTAGAAGGAGCAGAGGTTTGGAGATGCTTAGAGTATGCCTTACTGCTCTAAAATGAAGACTGAAAAATAATTGCTCAGAGCAGTAAATAAACCAGATATGATTACAACACTATAATTTAGACATCTTACAAAAAACACTTGGGAAGAAGACTCAAGTATAAGAAAGACTGTTGTATTGTCCCCATTTTCAAAAGGAAGGAAAAAAAAGTAACAACCAGAATTTAATACACTAAAAGTAATATTTGGATAAATTGTAGGATGTGTGAATTACATACATGGTTTGGGAAACTTCAAATAAGATACTAGGACTTCCTTAAGAATTAGTACTGTCAAACTAAGTCCTGCTTGATAATTTTTTAGGCTGGGAGAATGTCATAAATTTGATTATTGTATGTCGATTTTATGTGGTATTTGACAAATTTTATCATGAAATCATTATTGGAAGACATTAAGAATTCTAAATAAATTGATATTCAAACATTTTCACCAAAAGACTCCTAAGAAGAGAAGATGGTAAACACACTCTGGGTTCAGATTTTTTTTTTAATTAAAAATATATTAAAGTCTCAATGTTATCTTTAAAAGTTAAAACATATGAGTTTAAAATTAAATGGTATTACAAACAGTTTATCAGTTAAATTATGTTGTTTTCTCTCCAAACCTTCAAGCAAAATGAATATGCTTAGAACATGGCCCAGATATATTCTATAGCTTTGCTAGTTCTGATAGCCACAACTCATCATCAGAGCTTCTCTTGCCCTCAGTTTGAGAAATAAGGAGCTAGAGGAATATTCAGACCACACTCATAAATATTCTGCTCTCTTTTTTTTTGGCCACACCCATGGCATGTGGAAGTTCCTGGGCCAGTGATTGAACCCACACCACAGCAGTGACCCAAGCTACTCTAGTGACAATGCCAGATCCTTAAGCTGCTGTGCCACAAGGGAACTCTGTAAATATTCTGCTCTTGAAGTGCAGGGAACTCTATGTGGTCTTTCAAAGAGTCAGTACTTGGACCTAATTTTTCAGTATGTTTATAACTATACAAATGAGTAAAACATGCCTATTTGATTTGTAAATGACATAAAGCTGAGAGAAAGCTTACATCGTATTACATCATCAAGATTTAAATTATTATAGTCATTGAATTAATATGCCTAAAAGTGGAAATATCACAGAGATAAAGTTTGGTTCAAAATCAATTACAGGAAGTCTGGATGGATGAGACATGGTTTGGCAGTTTAAGATTGTTAAGACGGAGGCAAATTTGGTTTGAGCATAGCAGAAGTCATATTTGCTTCAAACCATTCCCGTGTCATCTTGGTCTCTGTCAGAAGCGTTTTGCAAAGATCAAGAGAGATAATACCTTATACTACTCTATTCTAGTCAGCTCACATATGCAATAATGTGTCAGTTCCGAATACTAAACTTTCAGCAGAAACACTGAAAAATAAGAGAACAAAGGAAAAATGCTGAGATGATGAGCAGCCTACAAATTATACCAGGTAATAAATGACTGAAAGAAAAAAAATTTTCAGGGCAAATCATAGGAGATGTCAGGGACTGGAAGGTTGGTGTGTAGAGGAAGCTGGTGCTGACGGTTCAGCAAAGTCAGAGAACAAGTGTAGAAACAGTAACGTAGAGAGAAATGATTGGCCAAATGATGCGGGGCTGGAGTTTAAAATGTCAGAGGATTTGTGCATTTGTGCCCAGTAAATACTCATTTGTGTTGGTTGTGGCCAGAGCAAAAGTGGAGGGCATCTGTGTAGAAATTGAAGTGACCTCTTTTTTTTTTTTAATTTTTAGGGCCACTCATGGGGCATATAGAAGTTCCCAGGCGAGGGGTCAAATCAGAGCTGCAGCTGCCAGCCTACTGCACAGCCACAGCAATGCCAGATCCAAGCCACATCTGCGACCAACACTACAACTCATGGCAAGGCTGGATCCTTAACCCACTGAGCAAGGCCAGGGATTGAGCCCATATCCTCATGGATACTAGTCGGGTTCGTTACTGCTGAACCACAGTGGGAATTCCTAAAGTGCCCTCTTTTTAATGCAAGGACATGGTTTGGGATCATTTTGATGGAGGAGTCAGGAATAAAGAATGACTAAGAGATCAGTAGTTGGTTGCAGAAGGGGCTGTAGGGCATATGTGGCATAGAAAAGAGCATGAACGTCAAAAGAGAATGGGCATTTGTCTGAGAAAGAAATAAAGAAACGGTGATAGAAAACTCAGAGGACATCATCACCTACCTACCTTTTGATCCCATAGTTTGAGATGTGAGAAATGAGGAGAGGCAGTCATTTGCTGAAAACAGCTGTCATACACTGAGTACAAAGCACTCATCTTTAAGACCAACATGGGTGCCAATGTGCATGCTTCAACGTGTGCAAAAGAATCAGCTCCACAAGAAGTGTCGGGTTTGTATGGGACACAGGTTGCCAGGTTTCTTATAGCTTGACCTCTGTCAAATTTTCCTGATGTTGAATTTGACTTTCTTTTCTTTGACTTCTTTTTCTTGACAGGTATTTATCATAAACCAAATAGATGTTAGGCTCTAGGCTAAGTCAAGCAGGAATAAAAAATAAGGGAAACAAAAGTACAAAGGGGAAAAATATGTACAATATGAGTCCCTGTTCTGAAGGAACTCATATTCTGGTGTGAGAAGCAAATTAAAAAAAAAAAAAAAGGCAAAACCTTAACATTATGATATACTTGCATAGAGGTCTGTGCTGAATATTATGAAAGATAAAAAGAGGACTTCCCAACTAATCTGGGATGGGGAGAATCCTGAGACATTGTCAGGGTAGGATTCACCCAGCTTGGGACCCATGTATGGAGTATGAGATTAAGTTAACTAATTGCAGAAGGATAAAGAGACATCCAAGGATTCTTCCGCAGCTGTCTCATCTACCCACCTGAAGCAATCAGTCCGAGGGAGAAACAATAAAGCTAGTGATAAGAGCAAGCAAGTTTGATGCAGTGGAGCCAGGAGAGCTCAGATTATTGCTGGTTATTGAGAAATTATCAAAAGATTTGCCCTGGATTTTTGGGTACAGCTTGAATCCTTCACATTTCTTCTAGTTTCACCTTTTGGGTCTTCATGGTCTAATTCAGATGAAGTTTTTCATCAGCTACTTTGAACTTCAAACCTCACTCTTTATTCATTGCCACCCCTGCTAGTCTCTCTAGTGATTTTCTGCTGGTGGGTGTGGGAGGTGAAAATGAGAATAGCCTATCCTAAAATTTCTTTATAAAGAGTGAGCTGTTATTCTTAGGTGCTATGAAATGTGTCCAATGCATAACACTTACTGCATAGTGCATAAGTGTTTCAATGTCTCTTTAAAGAAAGGTCTACAAACACAAATGATTAAAGATTTATCTAGTTATGCAAGAAAACCCAGAAGACGCTGTTAGGAAGTACTTATTAACAGCTGTTCATAGTATCAAACTCTCATCATCCCAGTAGTTGACGCTTAGTACCATGATGTGATGTGGGCAGAAAATTTCCTAAGATTCCCTCACAATTAATGATAAGCAAAGGGCAATCAAAGTACTGTCCACTTTGTTTTCAGGAAAAACTGTGATAACAAGACTCTTTTAAAAATCTGAGGATGTTTCTGTTGTGACTCAGCAGTAACGAGCCTGACTAGTATCCAGGAGGATGTGGCTTCACTGCCTGGCCTCACTCATTGGGTTAAGTATCCAGCATTGTCCTGAGTTGCAGTGTACGTCTCAGATGCAGCTCAGATCCCATGTTTCTGTGGCTGTGTGCTGTTGCTGTGGCTGTGGCAGCTACAGCTCCGATTCTGCCCTTAGCCTGGGAACTTCATATGCGGCAGGTGTGGCCCTTAAAGAAAAAAATAAAAAGAAAAATCTGAGAAAATTTAAATGCTTAAAATGGATTTAATTTTTGTAGCTACGTTGATTTCTCACTTTTTATTTTATATTGGATTTTTCCTTCAGAGAGGAAATAATGTAACATTTAACTGCTTTTATTGACTTTGGATATCTCTTGGTACAAATATCTGTATTTATTAAATATTCTAATTTATTTGAAAAATAAACAGTGTCAATAATTAACAGTAAGGATGGTGGTTCTGGCAAGTCTTTGGAGTGCAGTACGGCTTATCTCACATTTTTATAATTCATTTAAAAATATAAACTGAGGAAAAATAATAACATGATTACCTTAGAAGAAATTGTTAATATAAACACACATTCACCAGTAGTTAACAATTGTTAATATAAACACACATTCACCAGTAGTTAACAATTTTCACGTTAATGAATTGCAATGCACATGTATATAACTTTTCATAGATCCTTCATCATTGTAATCCTTATGAATGGTGCTGTTGCCTCTCATTTTTTTTATTATTGAATCTCCATAGGCACACGTGTACAGGCCGATGGCTGCTTCCTTTTTTCTGTCCCTAAGACACTCATCCTCTGTGTAAGATCAAGTTGATATTTCTTCATCTGAATAACCAAAATGCAAGAACTTGACATGTTCAGAAAATGTATTATTCAGTTTGCCCTTCCAGTCTTAAGCCCTTAGATCTTTAGCTCCTCAGAAAGAAATAAGGACCAGTGATTTTCCAAGATCTGACACTAGCAGCCTTGCCTCCGTCGAAAGTTCTCTCTTTTTATCTTCTCTTTCACACCTAAATAAGCTAAAAAAGCAATTGAGGCATACAATCAGACAAGACTCATTCTCAATAGCAAAATGCCCAGGGAATGAAAAAAGACACCGACATCTTCTGCTTAATAAATAACTTGGTAAACCAACCAGCTATAACATGAATGGAAGCAGTTCAACTGACAATTTTCTCCTTATTCTTGGTGGTTGGTGCCAGTGATTCTAATGATTACTGTCTAATGTCTTTTCAGATTTCAAACCTTTACATATATGACACGGTGCTTCTGCTTGCCAATGCTTTTCATAAGAAGCTGGAGGACCGAAAGTGGCACAGCATGGCTAGTTTGTCATGTATCAGAAAGAACTCCAAGCCCTGGCAGGGAGGGCGTTCCATGCTGGAGACTATCAAGAAGGTAACTTCTGATTAGCATTTCATGCTTCCTAATTTTCATACAAGAGGAACAATAAGTCATTGTTTGATGAGATAACTTTTAGTAGATTTTTTTTTCCTTACTGATATTGCCACCTATTCAAAGCACGAAACAGTGTAATGGATAAATGAAATATTTAAAAAAGCAAGATCAGAAAGTCACATATGTCTGTGAAACAGATAGCTATTATTTATTTATAAGGAAATTTAATGCAAGTAAAAAATTAGTCATTGAGATATTTAAAATCACCTTCATTATATCATTACGGTCAGAGATGCTCCAGTTATTTTGGTGCTTGTCATAAAGCACAAAAGTTTTTTTTTCTTTTTCTTTAAACTGCACCAACCACTAAATAAAAGAAATGTAGACCTAGCTGCTTTTCAGTTATACGATACATGGTAAAACATTAGATGTGATAATCTTTATTTTACCTTACAGTAAAAATATAATTCATAAACAGTTCATATTTTGCAGCATTTGTGAACTATTTTGGGTACTCTATGGCATTCTTCTTCTTCACTGTCAGTGCAGTATTTAGCCTGGCTGTGACCTGCTTTGGCTCAGCTACCTGTTCCATTCCCAGAAGGCAGCTTCTGTTGCTTAGCTCCTCTCAAAGGTATAAACATCCTGCTGTTTATTAGCCTTTTTGTCATGTCATCCTTGCTGGCGTTTTCCATTTGTCTCGCACAGCTTCTTGGACTTAAAATGAAATGATTAATAAAACAAACAAATTTCTCCTGTACCCTTTACACAAAGGAGACAGTCATTTGGAAGTTTATATTCTTCATTGTATGCATCCTTTTTCTTTATGCATACATTTGCCTTTTTCTCCTAAAACAGTAAGAGAAACAGCCAGTCAAATGAAACATGAAGTATTTAGAAAAGGCAGAGAAAAATCTAAAAATTAACATTAAAAGAGAACTAGATGTACAAAAGCCAGGAAGTAGAAGAAATAAAAATGTTTCGAAAAGATAAAAGCCTGGGTTTTCCTCTCTGGACTGTATCCTCTGTGCAAAAGAATCACTTTAATGAGAATTTAGGCTCTTATGAACAGAAGTGCTTGAGAATTAAATGTATTGAATATATTGGCAGAGGAGGATTTTTCAACTGAAAAATGAATAAATCAAATCTAAACTCAAGGTGTTGCCAAAATCCCCCAGCTCTATCTATGTGGAGAGTTGGCAGGTATGAATCCAAGGGAGGTTGTTGAACATGATTCTGATCCTGCCAATTTATTATTTCATAGTTTGGCCAGGATGCAGGAACCTGAATATATTCATTCTCCTGAAGCTGTCTCACAAAGACAGAATAATAGCTTGGGAGGTTGCTTAGGAGACACTTACTTAGTGAAAGTATTGGTAGCAGAGAAAGAGAGACTATAATATGTAAGTATTTCTTATGGAGCAATTCGATATGTAAAATGTTGCCTTTAGAAAATTTGTAATCAAAACTGATTTAATATGATAACTATGACATTTTATTTTGGGAGGATCTTACCAGATTTTCCCCTGTAAACTTTTAACCCAGTGGTAATTTTAAAGGAGTATATCCATTCTGTGTATCTTGAGGCTAAGTTTGAATGATCTGTATAATTGCCAATATTCGATTTCATTATTTTTTCCTCACATTTCAAATTGGCCTTAAAAATGGTGTTACATTTTTCCAGCCATATTACTTTGTCTCATATGAGTGTTTGTTTTGGCTTGTCCCATTTGGATATCAAGACTGATGATACTCCGCACAAGGAGAAAATTTGAGAGACATCTCCCTCTCATGGGCAGTCCTAGGGAGAGCAGAGTGGGCTCCTGCAGGCCCCAGATGGCATGGGCAAAGCGGTGTGAATGGGCCAGACATTTGTAGTAGTTAAGGGACAGGGCTAAGAAAAGTTCCCATTTATGTGGGCTGGAGATTTTCCAGGCTTAAATTTCCCAGGGGTGTCAAAGAAAGAGGTGTAGGATGGGCTTTCTTAATCAACCTATCCAGCTGTGGAGCCAAATAAGAAAGGGAGGGCAAAGCTTAAAAAGAAATCTACAGCCAAGCATCACAAATGAGGTCAGGCGCTTTATTACAGTAGGAATATTCTAGTGATAAAATTCTTAATTATATTCAAGTAACCACTGCACGCCTGTATTCAGGGCACACCACACACACTTTACCAAGCCTATGTGCTAATTCAAGGAGTACAAAAGACAGAATATCTGTCCCTTAATTAATTTGTATTCTCATTATGTGGATGAAACAAAAGAGTTAAATTATGCATTTGAGATAAGTACTATAAATTCCAATAAAGGGAGAGGTGGTGGTTTCCAGGGGACTCTAATATTGCAGAATTATAATTTATTTTATGAATTGGTAGAATGAGTGCCTCCATATTTCTCTTCTCTCTTCCATAAGAAGAGGTTATTTCTCAAATGTTTATTTCTTCCAAATAGTATCAGCACCCCTAAGCCATTGTTATTTATGTGGATTTTATAGATCGTTTTTGTGAAAATTATAATTTTTAAAATATTGAGCCCTCCCACTCATGAACATGGTATCTGTTTACATAGTCATCTTTTTATAGCTCTCAGTAAAGATTTATAGTAGTAGGCACATCTGTGTGTGTATGTGTGTGTGCTTACAATCATGAATAGGACAGCTTCCCATTATATTTTTAAACTAGTGGGTACCAGGGGAAGTTCCTGGTATTTGATATATTTTGGGACTGACCTGATCGACTTTGGATACTTAACTCCAGATTCTTCTTTCTTTGTGGTTTATTCTCAAGTAGATATTGATATCTTCAAAAAAACATATCCTCACTTAATTCTAACACTTTGTATCTTTTTAAAACTTGAAAAAATTTTCTTGGGGCATCTGGGAGCACAAGCTGCCAGGTGCACCTGGAGCCTTAAGGGCTTTGGATGTGGCTATTTCCCCTCTCTGACATCTGTGTGTCAGAGACAATGAGGCCAGGATTATGCCTTTAGTTGCAGATAGTGCTGGCCGGGGCTGGAGCTGACTTGCAGAGCCCTGCCGTGCAGGATGCATTATTTTCCGACCTCCTCTGATGCATTCTTCAATGATTCCTTTTAATTTTGTCATTTGTCCACCACTGACATGTGGCGCCCCCAGCTCTTGGATAGAAGGAACCCCAACCATGGTGTTAGGAGCACACCCATGAGGCAGAAGCCTGATCTGGGGTTGTGCATAGAAGGTTCTACACATAGGTAGATTTGAAGTATGGGCCAACAACAGAAGATATAGTGGCCAGTGAGCAGTTTCTAGGCCAAAAACTTGTGATTTGAAGAACAGGTGTAAATTTGGCATTCTGCATAGAAAAATTACAGAGATTTCTTTAGCATTTTAATGACCCTCTGGTTGAAGAAGAAGAAATATTTGCTATAGATACATGCAACTACTTGGGGAAACTAATATCACTGGGGGAGCCAGTTTTCTTTCTCTCTCTCTCTCTCTCTTTTTTTTTTTTTTTTTTTGCTTTTTCAGGACCACACCTGTGGCCTATGGAAGTTTTCAGGCTAGGCCAGGGGTTGAATTAGAACTGTAGCTGTCAGTCTACAACACATTAATATAGAATCCGAGCTGCGTCTGCAACCTACACCACAGCTCACAGAAACACCAGATCCTTAACCCACTGAATGAGGTCAGGGATCGAACCACATCTGCATGGATACTAGTCAGGTTCTTAATCTGCTGAGCCACAATGGGGACTCTCAAGGGGACCATTTTTCAGTTTAAACTGTGGACACATAAAATCATTTGATAAAATCTGTATGGACAGCTCATCTGCTACCCGTAGGAGGTTAGCCCAACTTTAAACATGGCTCTGAATGAGGCCCTTGATGGTTACCTGACACTCAGTCTGAGAACATCAGATGCAAGTAGAATTATTTAGTATGTTGAAGATGAAGAATGTGAGAAACCTGAATACAGAGGGCATCAGGACACCATCAGTGTCCTGGTGACCAGGATGTCCCAGCTGATTCCAGACGTGCGTGGGGACTTATTCCAGTGCCAGGTGTGCACCCACACTGTCCTAGAGGAGACAGATCTGGTCATATCACTGAGCCTCTGTATGTGTGCGCTGCCACAGCACCCACAGTGTGGTGCTGACCCAGCACTGCCTCATGTTCTCTGACAAGCATATGGTCAAACTCTAAGAATCTCCTGAAAATATGCCTGCAGGGCAGATGCCTCACACTGTCATCCTTTTTGCTCACAATGATGTTGTTGACAAGGTTCAACTTGGGGACAGAGTGAACATTACAGGCATCTATCCAGCTGTTCCTATTGAATCAATTCAAGGATGAATAATGTGAAGTCTGTCTACAAAGCCCTCGTGGATGTCACTCATTATGGGGAAACGGATGCAAAATGTCTGCATGAAGAAGATGAAGAAGCAGAACAAAATTTTTATTCAGGGAAGCATGTGGAATTGCTTAAGGAACTTTCCAGAAAACCAGACATTTATGAGAGACTTGCTCAGCCTCAGCTCCAAACATTTAAGAACAGGCAGATTTCAAGAAGAAAATCTTGCTTCAGCTTTTCCAGGAACAAGGAAGGATTTCAGTTACACAGAAATGGGAGAGTCAAGATTTCCTGCTGAGATCAACATCCTGCTGTGCAGTGACCTGGGACCAGCAAGTCTCAGCTGCTGCAGTATGGGTACAGCCTGGTCCCCTGGGATCAGTACATACCTGGGGGGCACTCCAGCACAGTTAACCTAAGAGCATATGTAGTGAAAGACCCTGAGAGGAAGCAGCCGGCCCCGCAGACTGGTGCCCTTAGCCTGCGTGACAGTGGCATCTGCTGTATTGATACTTGAGAAGGTGAATGAAACTGTAAGATCAGTATTGCTCAAAGTCAGAGAACAGCTGACTCTCCTCAGTGCAACAGTTTCAGTGCAAATCCTATTGTCTCAGTGTGATGCTAGAAAACACCACCGTTGAAAATAGCCAGCAACCTCACATGTTATTCTTAAGTTTTGGTTTGATCTTCTTCAAGCCTCAGGATGAAGCCATGACAGGCATCCAGCTCACTTCCTTGTGGCTCCACCCCCAGAGCAAGAAGCAGCGAAGGAGGAGTTTGTGGACATGGCAGTACCGAAGGACTGTGTCGCTCCCACTCACATACCTGGCACGCTCTTTGGGAGTCAGAAAGCCAGCCAGGAGGTTCAGTGAAGCTTGTATAGACTTGACGAAGATCAGTAGTAACTGAGGGAGGATTTCTTCATATCCGCAACATCTGGAATTGTCCAAATGGTTCAGCAGAAACCCATGCTAAAGCATGATCTTCAAATAAAGTTGAAGCAATTGGTACAGAAGAGGTCAAAGAGCCCCACAGATAGGCTATAAGCAGTCTGCCACAAACCCCCAGAGTGGAACTGTGGACACTCCTATTTTTACTGCAGGACCGAGTGCCATCTCTCCCAAATGGAAAGAAGAGTTAGCTGAAGCATTGAAAGCACTCATTTCACTTAAGGGTGAAACACCAGCCCTAAAATACCCACAATTTTTGAAGATGTTTGGGGACAATCTAACATAGCAATTACCCAAGATATCTTTGAAGAAGCACCCTGTACCTTGACAGTGATTGGAAAAATGCTTCCCTTCCTCTGAAGCTCTTGTGAGCAGTGCTGTGTGTTCAGCTTCTCTGTACTTGGGCATTGCGTTTTCTTCCATGCATGTGCACATGCGGGCCAATAGAAAGAAATTCTTAAAGTAATTATTTGGCTCCGTAAAATTTTGTAATGTGAATTCAGTTTTCTTTAGTAAAATGTGCATGTTCTTTTTTTTGTTCATGTTTTAAGTAAAAATATGCCAATTTTCAATATGTAGCACAGATAATTTTCCTGAAGTGCTTTTTGATAGCAACAGTACTTTCAGTTTGTATCTATATATTGATAGCAGGGTATCAGTCTTTTTTGAAGATAGCAGTCTGAGACTTGGTTTTTGTGCTAGACTTCCTAATAGCAATCATCACGTTCTTGGGGTTTTTATAATATGAGATGAGTCTTAGCCAGAGCCTATTTCGTTGTTGTAGCACTCAATGTAATACCTTCCACGGGTTTGTTCTAAGGACGTTATAAGAACAGAAATAGGTGATTAGAAATTATTAGGTTTTAGGTTAATTTCTGCCACTTTAAACTACTATGTAAAATTTTTTCCTGAATAAATGATGGAGATAATTAAAAATAATAAAAAAATAAAACTATTTTTGGCTAATTGCCTTAACTTCCACTTCCAAACTTGTATAATTTTGGTGATAAAAACTATCTTAGTTAAATAAAAATGACACAGTGTTCTGCTGTTAAGTATTCCAAGAGTATTATTTGAAAAGAGATTTTTTTTAAATTGTGTGTATCCCATTTTTATCTTACTATTTTTTGTTCTTGAAACTTTTATTTATTAGTAATTCATGCCACTTTAAGCAAGGTAAAATAAAGTTAATCTACCTGCTTTCAGTAATTTTAAGGGGGAGAAAACCGAGTCTCAGAAAAACTAAATGACTTATTTAGGGTTGGTTGCACAGCAAATTAGTTTTAAATACCAAGTTGTCTGGCTTCCAATTTTGTGTTCTGTGTACCGTATGATTTATCCTTTTTGTTTTTCATGGGAGGAGTGTCTCTTTACTATTGTCAAAATCTTTAGCTAAAGAAAAAATGCACACACACCCCCCACCAAGAAATCAAGGGTGTATGCACCATGTGTTGATATTATATAGACAATATCTTAGTTTAATATAGCCTTTTAAAAATTTCCTGGAGTGTGCATTGATGACTCTGCAAGAGAACTATTCCAAAGCCATTGACTGCAAACAGTGAAACCAGTGAAACAAATACAAGCTGATGTGCTCTGGAATAGAGTGGGAGAGGATCTCCAGATGGACTTCTACCTCGTCAGTCCTCAGGACCACAACCTGAAAAATCACTTCCCTGGAACCTTTAGAAGTCAATCTAATCTGTATAGATCTACCATCTTTCTTACAGATTGTGGAATAGTATTATACCCGTGCAACATGGGCAAGATCACTTTATTTGCAGACTTCCTCTATGACTAAATTGCATCTTATAATTTTTCTTTCTGTTAATACTGAAATGGTTTCCAAGAGTACTGATACAGCTCTACTGCAAAAAAGCCAACAACCCCATTGAAAAATGGGCAATGGACCTGAATAGACATTTCTCCAAACAAGATAAACAGATGGCCAACAAGCACATGAAAAAATGCTCAACATCTTTGATAATTAGAGAAATGCAAATCAAAACTACCATGAGATACCACCTCACACCAGTCAGAATGGCCATCATTAACAAGTCCACAAACAACAAATGCTGGAGGGGGTGTGGAGAAAAGGGAACCCTCCTGCACCGTTGGTGGGAATGTAAGCTGGTGCAG
>PVHT020000886.1:2124089-2166565 GCA_004024745.2 Catagonus wagneri | reverse complement strand
AAGCAAGTCAGAAGGAGAAAGACAGATGTCATATGAAATCTCTTATAACTGGAGTCTAAAACACTGCACAAATGAACATCTCAACAGAAAAGAAAACCATGAACTTGGGGAACAGACTTGTGGTTGCCAAGGGGGCGGGGGAGGGGTGGGGGAGGGGTGGGAGGGAATGGGGATAACTAGTGCGTTAATGATGGAACAGCAAGGAGCTCCAACTCTAATGCACGGGGAACTATATCTAATTACATGTGACAAATCCATATATGTACATGTAATCGGGTCACCACATGGTGCAGTTGGAAAATCTGACAGAAATCTGTAAACCAGCTATAATGCAAAAACAAAAATATAAAAATAAAAACCAAAAAAAAAAAAGAGTACACTTTGATCATTCGTGTATTCATCACTCGCTTAACTGATATTTATTAAACGCCTATAATGTGGAATATATTATTCAAACTTTTTTGTGTGATTTCCTAAAAAGGAAGTGAGAGCCTAAGAGTGAATAATGACTGATAAGTATGCAAAAAGCTATACCTTAAGGTGAGAGACAAAAAAGGGCCCCAATTGTGGTAAACACAAAATTCTGTGGAATCTTAGAAGAGTCTCTTGCACTGCGGGGCACACTCAGATCCCTGCTTTGTGGCTGGGGGAGGGTACACAGCTGAACCTCTATTCAAGAACCGCCCTGGGCAGAAAGGATCTGTGCCAGTCCCTTTCTGGAAAAGCATGCACCCGCTAACTGGCCATTGCCGAACTAGAAATGTCTGCGTGTCTAGCCTCCATCTGGACTAAGTCGGAGGAGTTTCGGTATCTACGGACCAGTCCATGGGATAACCTGAGCTGCTGTTTCACCCCTCTGTCTGCCTAATCCCTCTTCTCTTACTCCTTTCCAGTTACTTTTCTTAGGAGCACTTCAAGTAACACTGCTGCTCACCAGCAAATCTCCATTTCATAGATGTTTCCTAGAGAGCCAGACCCAAAACCAAAAAAATAGATTAGAAAAATTTGTGTAGAACTGATAGCATCATAACTTGAAAATTAACAGATATGTAAAGCTATGGAGAAGAAGATATTTCAGGTGGTGAAAGAACTCTACCTGACATATCTGTTGGAACAAATCACACAGACACCGACAAAGATGGATTAATATACCAGAGTGCATAGAACACAGAATAATTTGGACTGGAAAAGGATTGAGGAAAGGAGTTAACTATGTAGCTAAATAACTAACTTTAAAGAATTTGGGGGCATAGGTATGACAAAATAAGAGCTGAGTTTTAGAAAGAATATGCATATGTCTTCTTTTTAACTCAGTGAATTTTATTACATTTATAGTTGTGCAGTGATCATCACAACCCAGTTTTATAGCTTTTCCATCCCAAACCCCAAGCCCATCCCCCCACCCCCAGCGTATGTCTTTTAATTAAATAGAAAAACTGGAGTTCCCTTGTGGTGCAGTGGGTTAAGAACCTTGTTGTGTCTTACAGCGGCTCAGGTTGCTGCCGTGACATGTTCCATCCCTGGCCTGGGAACTTCCACATGCCGCAGGCATGGCAGAAAAAAAAGAAAAAGATTGCACTCAAAATATGTGATTACATATAAAAGTCCTGACATTGCCAGTAAGATTTGATAGATCCTTATATCAAATACGTCCACATTGATTTAATTGATCAATCACTGCTAAATCCTTTGTGGTAGTTATTTTCAGTACTTAATGCTGGAAAATAGAATATCTCAACATTTGTGGCAGTATCTCAAATCTTTTAGTACCAAGACATTTTCTCAACTTGATACATGTTGATACATATTACATCTAAAATAAATATATTGACACATGTTGATACCTAAATGACTATTCTTTAAAATGGCAAAAATATTGTAATTACTCTAATTATTATATGGTAATATATTCATTCTACAAATATTTATTGAATATTACCATATGCTGTACTGTTAGAGTACAGAATAAGGAAGGAAAATAGAATTATCAAAAATAATTACAAGTGTGATCAGTTCTACCAAAGGAGAAACACCAGCTGTTCTGGAAATAGGTGACTGGAGGACCTACTTAGGCTTGAGAGTGACAAATAGGTGGAAACATTTTAGATGAATAGGCATTATCCAGAAAGAGTAAGGGAAGAGTATTTCAGTAATAGGGAAGGAAAACAGTTTGGTGCAAGAGCAACAGAATGTTAGCAGGCTTAGAGGAAAGAGCGTTTGGCACATTTAAGCATTTGAAATAAGACTGGGCCAGAGTAGGAACATGGTTCTTCATTAGCTGAAACTCATAGAGAAAAGATTGTGAATGGTTTTGTAGAATATATTAAAGTTCCTAAACTTTATTTGAGGGGAAATAGTAAACCACCGGGGTATTTTAAATAGGAGGTTGACAAAACCAGATTATTCAGTGGCTACTATGTGGAGAATCCATTCTGCATGTGCCATTGGGCCAAGACAGACTACCTGAGAAGCATCACATCAATTAGGAAATGGAAGCTTCATTTCAGAGGAAGTATATACATAATAGTTTGTATCCCTAGGTCTCATATCTTATCTTGACCTTTCCCCCCTCCCTCTCACCACTGGTATCCACTACTTTGTTTTCTATGTCTGTGAATGTTTCTGTTTTAATACATACATTTGTTTAATTAAGTTTTTTAATTGCATCTAAGTTATGACATTCATATTGCTGTTTCTCTATCTGACTTATTTCATTGAGCATAATGTTCTGTGAGGAAAGACTTCTCCTCTGCTCACTGGATATCTCTGCCCTATTTTGGAGGGGCTCAGCTCCACAGTTGTAGGAGAAGCAGTCCTGAAGGTCCAAGGTGGAATATTGATAGGCTCAGGCTGAGGCAAGTGCTAGGTCAGTCACAGAACACTGGGCAGCTACTCATGCAGTCTCAGTCTACCTTTTCCACCCTGCCTCAGGAACAATCTAGAACATGCATGCTCTTCACGAACTGAATTCAGGCTTCCCACAGGCCTCCCCTTAGTCCCAGAAGCCCTCCTGCTAGCCAAGGGGGCTTGTCTGCCTTCGTCAGACTCCAGGACTGGGGTGCCCAAGATGTGACTTGAACTGCTCACTCCCCAGGGAGGATGTCTGCCCATATAACCTCTCTTATCCTCTGAACCCCTTCCCAGGGACACAGGTCCTAACCTGATCATTTCTCTTCTCTTTCTACCTGATTACATGTGAATCTTTCTTACAGCCTTGGTTGTATAGGAGTCTTTCTGCCATTTTCCAGTTAGTTTTCAGTGAGAATAGTCCCATAAATAGTTGTATTTTTGATGTATTCATGGGAGGAGGTGAGTTCCATGTCCTCTTACTCTTTCATCTTGATTGATCTTCCATTGGTGGATTTTTAAAAACTCTTATACTTAAAGTAAGAAAACATATTACTTTGCTTTTCATGTTAAGCGCTATGTGCCCTTTAGAATGTACTAACCTGAAGGAGAAACAGAGAATTTAGGAAAACATAATGTGACTTAACGGAAACAGTGCTGACTTGGGCTATAAAATAGACTTTTGACAAAAATGTGTGCAAATAAACTTTTTGTCCCAAGAGCTTTGAAAAATGCAGTGAATGCCTTTGGAAAAGTCTTCTTGTGGACTCATCAATGTCTCTTCCAACTTCAGAGCATTTAAATCATAAAGTAAAATAAAATGGTGTAAATGTTAGTTTAATTTTGCTCAACATCCATTCTATGAGCCATCACTGATATGCTTATGTTATGTTGGACATGCAGCTTATATAGTCCAGAGGAAAAAGTATGAGGCATGAGTTGGAGGTTTCAGTTCAGGTTCTTCAAATAACTAAGCTGTCTTGACCCCAGTTTCTTCTCTCTGAGATGTAGATAACATGATCAAAAGGCTAGTAGCTTCCTATTTCTTCCTCTGTTTGCTTCAGATTCTATTATGAATGAATATTTGAGTGTATATGTGTATTTGTAAATATATATGTATATAGCTATATGCACATATACACATACATAAAGGTCATAGAGCAGCTCAAATTTTCCTAAACTGTCATATAACTTAAGATATACTTTTTTATATTTTACCATAGTGTATTCTAATATTTATATACACGTTGTATTTATTTTCTGGGTAGTGTCTTCTTTCTCTCTGAGATTTTTCTAAGAAATGAAAAATTAACTTCTGAAGCATGAGGGCATCAGAGCGCTGCTGAGCCTGGCATCTCGCAGTGTGTTCACTGCCTTACTGGGCTCATATTTATTTAATGGGTATCCTTAGTTACCATGTCTGCAGGTTGTAAGGAACCTAGGAATATGTATAAGGAAATTAGACAAGTGTCATAAATATTTGATGTTTCATATCATCTTCCAAAGGTATTTCTGTTATGTTGCAGTTTCAAACTCAGGGAAAAAAATACTCTGCCTCGTAGAGTGGAATGAATTCCTAGTAAATGATTTTTCTTCTTTTTTCCAATTTATCTCATCCATAAGGGGACATCAAACTTCTGTGTTTTCAGGAACTGATTATTCAGTGGTGGATTATTTCCAACCTTTGATCTGCTCTTTTTTTCTTCTCTTTTGCTTTATATGTTTGATACCCATTGTATTTCTAAATAGAATGTGTAGGATGAAATCCAATCTAATTTTACTTGGTATTTTTCAAAAGATTTACTCTGAAGGCAATCATTACTGTTGATTTAATGGACATTTAAAAATTATCTGTATGTGTTATTCATACTATCAATGTCCCATTAGCTTATTTTGTCTAGAATCAGCTGTATCAAGAGATTTAAAAAAGCTCATAACTATGTATGCACAAAGATAATGCCTACTCATTACCACCTGGCCAGTGCATAGCACACATTTTTACCAACACTCTGATTTCAGTGTTGATCTGAGGATAGATTAAAAAAAAAAAAAAGCTCAGAAACATAGGTATATTCTTAGAAAATCAAATATCAGAGAGGTTAAGTCTGAGTTCAATAAGAAGGGGTCTCAAAGAGTTTATTTGCCTGAAATATTGACCTCTCAAGCATCCTTTATATCTATATGAAGGAAGGTGTCACTGATTCCATATGCTAACAGCTCATTAAGAATATAACATAAAAGAGTTCCTGTCATGGCTCAGTGGTTAATGAGTCCGACTAGGAACCATGAGTTTGGGGGTTTGATCCCTGGCCTTGCTCAGTGGGTTAAGAATCCGGTGTTGCAGTGAGCTGTGGTGTAGGTTGCAGATGTGGCTCGGATCCCCCATTGCTATGGCTGTGGCGTAGGCCGGCGGCTACAGCTCTTATTAGACCCCTAGACTGGGAACCTCCATATGCCATGAGTGCAGCCCTAGAAAAGGCAAAAAGGCAAAAAAAAATAAATAAATAAAAAGGAATATAACGAGATAAATTATGAAGTCAAAAAGGTGGAAACAATAAGTAGAAGCCACAGTGCACTAAATCCAGTTTCCCTGATTTATGGGGTTTTATACCTTGTATAATGTGGACTAAGTGGACTGAGTTGCTTGGTACCAGATATGACTCAGATAAAAGACACTGGCCCAGAGTGGCCATCTGAGTATTGATGGAGAACAATAATAATATAGTGCTAGGCAGTCTTTTGATTAAAAGTTTAAAATTTTCAGGAGTATAGCATTTTTGCAATGTAGCAATCATATTGATATTCAATATCTTTCCTTTTTCCTAGAAATAAAATACCAAGACAGAAGTGTAAGATTCTGATATAATTGGAGATATTACTAATGTAGATGTATAACTGAGGATAAGAAAAGTGCTTATAAAAATTTCTGTATACCAGTGGTTTTAACTATGTGTAGTAATATAAGCTATATTTATCAAATTTCAGAATTTGACATTGGAGATATTTATGATAGTAAAATCCACTCTATCACAATCTATGAAATTTCAAGTGATAACTGGATCACTTGAGATATTAGCACTGTGCAAATATATAGGATCAGATTAACTTATAAGAATAGGATAGTTTACTCTAAGATACAGGAAATCAGGAAAGAAAACTTACTGGAAATCCTCCATGGCTCCTCAAGATCTTTCTTCCCACATTAGAAATATATAAACATTCTGTCTCCAAAACAAGGTTTTGCATGTTTACCTCACACAGCAAGGAGCATTTATATTATGAAATATCTCCATTTTAGCCTTAGAAAGTATAAAATAGATCAAGAGTTTTTTTACTACAATAATTCCTTAATCTGAGACATCCTGCTCAGGGCTTTTTTCTTTTCTCCCCCTAGCTGTTCCACCCACTACACACACACACACACATCAGTAAAATAGTGAATAGTTACTAGACCAGCCACTTTAATTCTCCCCCCACCAGGATTAATGAAGTTTAATTAAGTCAAATTTCCATTTTTCAAGTCATGTAAATATTCAAGCATATAAAGAAATTTTGCAACCCCTGTAAAATTTGTTGAAAAAACAAAACAAAACAAAACCAGGAGCATGCCTGTAATTTCTAGTGGAACTAAAACCTTCCAAAAGTAAAGAATGAAATAATCATGTGGATGACAACGATGATGATGATGATGATGACAGTAATTAAGCTCTCATGACTTATCAAACATTCTTCTATACTCTTTATATATAAGACATAATAATCTTCTGGTGTAGATACTGTTACTTTTTCCATTTAACAGATATAAAAATTGAGGCATAGAGAAATTAAATTATTTAACCAGGTTCGCACAGCTAGTAGATACTAATAACACTGATTAAATCCAAGAAGCCTGACTTCAGAATCCATGCTATTGACTAGTAAATCATCTATGAGAAGAGCACATATATTTCAGATTCAACATATTTTTATTAATAAAACTGGATAATAAAAGAGAACTTGCTTATTAGAAAATAACAGTAGAGAATCAGCTTTGATGGGTATTACTTGTAAAAATGAAATAGATTACATATTTAAATTGATGGATAAGGAATAATTTGTTAGAATAGCTATTATGAACTCAGTGTCATCTGATGGGCTACAAGACACAGATGAAGTAAGACATGTAACAGGCAACATAATACCTGCCCCCATAAAAGGCTAGAAGTTGAGTTAGAGGTTACGGTAAATGAGATTTATTGAAGTATCAACATCATAGAGGTGATAATTGAAACAATTCAGAAACTGAGATAATTCATCCAAATATCTGTGATTATAAGGCCCAAATTCTGGGTTAGAAATAATTTAGTACAGAGGTGACTTAGAATGCGATTTTGATTTGTCAAATCCTAAATAATATGAAGGCTGGTAAACTAAACTGAGAAAAGAATGGTAAACAAGAAAGAGAGAAGTATGACCTACATTGCCATCTGTTGGGGAAATGAACATCTGTCATGTTGAATGAAAGATGAAGCTTGGAAATCCCCAGTGAATCACAGCAGCTAGAACTACTATTTAAGGGCAAAAGCAGACTTTGAGACTAATTTAGAAAAAAATTTTTTAATTTGGAAAACATATTTAAAGGAGGAAAAATAAACCTTCAATAAGTTAGAAACCATTTCTTTTAAAATCTCCAGATATAATTTCAGATGAAATTGGAATGGAATTGTACTGGACAAAGTATTGTCAAGACTTGCTTCCAGAGAAGATTGTATACCCTCTAGAAGTATCTTGTTTTTTGACTAATGGATCCATGCATGTCACAACATATGCTGGCAAAAACCTGGCCTGAAATTTAGCCTCAACTAGAACATGTTGTCATTTAGAGTACTAATTTGACTTTTTTGTCTCAAAATTTTCTTGTCTGTAGGGTGGAGGGGATTGGACTGATCCTCAAAGTTACTTTCAGTTGAACTCCTGTTAATGCTGTGCATATGTTAAAAAGTAGCCTGTTAATAACTGCATGCTTGAAAATATTTTATAGATGAAAACTATGTTCCTGGAACTTCCTATTATTATTATTTTACATCTGCAAAAATCTTACATCAGTATCTTTCTCTCCTTTAGGGTGGAGTTAGTGGGTTGACTGGAGAGCTGGAATTTGGAGAAAATGGAGGCAATCCCAATGTTCACTTTGAAATTCTTGGAACCAACTATGGAGAAGAGCTTGGTCGAGGTGTTCGCAAAGTAAGACCAGACACATTGAAAAATGTGCTTTTCCTATAGTAATATGGTTTTGTTTGATTTTTCTCCATGCAGAAATATCATGGTATTCATTAAAGTCATTACAGTAGTTTTGGAGCGAAGAAGAGAGGGAAGAATTAGACATTTAGATGACCCTATGTACTTACCAGAAGCATTAAGCAATAAATTATATTTATGCCTTAGAATAAAGGGAAAAAAGTAAACTGATTGTTGCCCAGGGAACATGCATAATCCTCCATTTATTATAATAATTTTTTATAAAGTACTGAATTTAGTATTTACACAGTGCATAACTACTTGGTTTTTTAACTTATAACACGTATAAAACCAGAATAAGAGCTTTTATAAATTTCATATAATAATAGAGAAAGTCAACTATAAAATGTGACATTACGGTATTTCAGCATCTATATGTGTCATGTAATAAGTAGAAAGAAAATGGTCTGCAGGAAATGAACTCTGGTTATATACTACTGATCACAGGTAAGAAGCTGAGTGCCAATAAAAGATGTTTCAGGAAATATTGGGACAATAACTTTCTCAAGGAGAAATGAAAAACCCCTGGAGAAATGACTTTTCTATAGTTTTGATTTGCCGTTTTTATACATTTTTGGTAAGGGAAAACCTCAGGTAATTGAGTGTGCGTACGGAGTTCATAACTATAAATTTCTAAATGTATAAAGTTCACCACATTGAGAATAAGTTCTTCAGTAGGTGTTTCTATTCAGTGCTGAGGTTTAGGATGCAGAAAAATTTATAGACACATTGAAATTTGGAGTTATAATAAGCAGTAAAAATGTGGTAAGTTTATGCTAGAGAAAGTAAAATTATCTTAATATGTTTTTAATTGTTTTGTGGTGAGACATAGCAAACATAGAAAACTGCTTAAAACACAAGGATAGTTTAGTGAATTATTTTAAAGGAAACACCCACTACTATAGTAAAGAAATATAGCATATCAAGCATCCTAAAACGTCCATTATACTTCTTGTTTACATCCCTGACATTCCTTCTCAGTAGTATCATCAACCTTAATTTTATGATACTCATTTCTTTACATTTTAAATATAATATTACCACTTAAGTGTGCATCTTTAAATAACTTTTTCCAATATTTCAATTAATGAATGGATACAATATTGCATATATTCTTTTTTCTTATATTCATTATGTTTGTGTTATTCATTTTATTACAAGTAGTTACTGTTTATTTATATTTCTGTATTGTTTCCTATTGTGTGAATATGTCACGATCTACTTGTAGTCTGTTTCCATTTTTAGTCTATCATGAGCAATGATGTTATGAATATTCTTAGACTTATATCTTGGACATATATTCTTGTCCTTGTGCATATATTTCTATAGGATTTGTATCCAGGAGTAGAATTGCTGCAAGACAAAAAAATATATACTGAGCTTTACTAGGTAATCTTAAACCTACTTTCATAGAGATTTACAAATTTGCATACCCCAGCAGTGCTGCAAATTTACACTGCCCCATATTCTCACCAAATGTTGGTTTTGTTACACTTTTAAATTTTTATTAAGTCATTGGATCAATAATGGTGTATCCTTGTGTTTCAATTTGCATTTCCTTGACTATAAAAAGATTCTGCATCTTTTCCTGCATTATTTTGCTCTTCACATTTCTTTTTGAGTTAATTTCTCGTTCAGGTCCTTTGGCCATTTTCTACTGGGTTATCTTGTTTTTGTAATTGATTCTAGGAGCTCTCTCTCTCTCTCTTTATGTATATATGTATATAAATTATTCTTTTGAATATTACTCTTATGATATTTAATTATATTGAAAATAGTTTCTTATATGTGTATTTAATTTTCATTGCATTCATAGTACCTTTAATTTAGTAGACATGAATTATATCCCTTGTGATTATGGCTGTTTAGTCTTATTCAAAAAGTCTTTACTGCCAGAGTTGTAAAGATATTATGCTCATTATATCCCAAAGGCTTTATAGTTCTGTCTTTTAAATTTAAGTCTCTTATCTCCTTGGATTTTGTTAAATACATATGTGGGAAAAGAAAAGAGTACAAGTGTACTCTTCAATAGAGTATCTTCTTTTTTAATTGAGATTAAATCTAAATACAAAAAAAACACAAATTTTGTCTACACGGTTTTCAATTATTGCATTCACCAATGGGAACACCATCCAAATCAAGTTATAGAACATTTTCATCCTCTTTCCACTCTTAACAACACAGGTTTACCTAGTTTGGATGTTCATATAAGTGGATAATGTTGTAATGATTCATTTGTATCTTCTTTCTCTCAGCATGTTTTTTAGGTACATTCTTACTTTCATTTCACTAATTTATTTTTTTACTTATATTGCTGAGTAGCATTATTTTGTATGAATGTAATATCTTTTACATGTAAATGGAAAATCTTTTTCAACTTAATTTTCTTTTGGTTGCTTATATATAGAAATCTCATCGGTATTTTATATTGATTTTATATCCAGCTCTCTTGCTCCACTCTTTAATACTAATAATTTATCTGTAAATTCTAGTGAATTCTCTGCATACCATCTGTGATTAATGATTTTGTCTCTTCCTTTCTAATTTTTACACCTTTTATTTCTTCTTACCTAGTGCACCAACTAGGGCCTCTAGGACAATGCTAAATGAAAGCAAAAGTAATAGGAATCCTTATATTAATTATCAATATCATAGAAATATATTTCCATATTAAAGTATAAATGTTTTATTTTTCCTTTTTATCAACTTTCATCGGATATAGGAAGCTTCATCTATTCCTGGGATGAACCTAATTTTTATATTTCTATGAAATTTTAATTATTCTTATGTTTATATGTATTTTAAGAAAATTTACTACCATCTTACGTAGGGTTTTTACATTGATGTTCATGACTAAATTTACCTCAAATTTTCCTCTGCTGGATTTTGATGCTAAGGTTATGTTGTACTCATAAAATGTGGTGGAGAGGGTTTCATCTTTTTCTATCCTTTATGAATATATAAAACTGGAAGAATTTCTTCCTTGAGTGTTGGCTAGTTGATCTTATGAAGCCTACTTGGACTAGAATTTTCTTTATGGGTGTTTATTTATTATTTATTTTTCACTACTGAGTCCATTTTTTCATGGCAAATAAAAAGTCATATTTTCTAATTCTTATCAACTTAAGAAGTCTTATTTTAAAGAGATTTTAAAGCTTTTTCTTTTCTGTATGTATTGGCATAAAACTGCTAATAATTCTCTTTTAAATATCTGCAACATATTGAAATCTGAACTTACTTTTATTTCCAAACAGTTTTCTTTACTAATAGCACTCTTACATTATTATTATAAGGCTTCTACTTCTAATAGTGAATGATTTCCTAAAGAATATCTTTGTCTACTATGAATAGAGCAAAAACAATTTCCCTTCCATTATTATTTGGATGGCATTTCTTTTTACTCTCCTCCACTCTCAACTTTTCCTGTATCCTTTCATTCCACATATAATTCTTATAAAAACCGTAATAATTGATTATTCAGTACCAATTTGACTGTTTATGCCTAAAGATGATAGCATTTCACTTTTTAAATTTGATGTATTTAATGATACATTTTGATTTGTCTACCATTTTTACAGTTACCATTTTGTACATTCAATTTGCCTTGCCTATTCCAGGTTCTTTTTTTTTTTTTATCATTTTTTGCCTTCCTTTGGATTTTGAATGTATAGTTGTAAATTGCTTCCCTCGTCTACTAACTTACAAGTTATATGCTCTGCTTCTATTTATTTAATAGTTCCATTGGAATTTACATCATGCATACTTTATTAACATCTAAAGCTATTAGTATCATCATGTTCCTCTCAGATAACATACATACAACATTGTAACTTTATTTACTCAATGTATCCACTTCTCACATTATGGTTAATTATTGTTCATGCTTTTAACGTTATCTTTTTTATTCCAAGAAGTATTACCATTACTATTTTGTTCAATTAATATTTATTTATATGTACCCACATAATTGCTACATCTTTTGCCTGTCTTTCCTTCCTGCATCTATATCTAGAATTGATTTTCTACTGCTTGAAGTATAGCTTTAAAATTTTCCCTTGTTGTTGATTTTCTTTTGGCCATGTTTATCAGTTTTTATTTATCTGAACATATTTTTGTTGAATCTTTTCGTCTTTAAACATATTCCCCTAGACACAGAATTTCACAGTGCTTGTTTTATTATTTCAGAACATTGATGATATCATTGCACCAGTCAGTCCTGGCTTTGGTGTTTGTTGTAGTTGAGAACGCTACTGTCTGTCTCACTGCCCGTCATCTCCTCTTACTTCTCTGGCTGATTTTAAGTTTTGTCTTTATTTTTATGTTTTGGCATGTTTACTGTTGAATGTGTCAGTGTGGATCCCACTCTAATGTGCATGGGTGTAGCAGGTTTATGATGGCGAAACCTGTGGTTATCCACATGGTATTTATGGTGACTAAGCAACTATTGCTAAGGGTCTGGTGCTAGTACTAAATTTATGAATCTGGAAGAATTTAGAGAGTATCAAAGGGTACCACTGAGTCATACAGAATTTCAAAACTATTGGAGAAAGTCTGTCTTAGAGTCGATTCTCTGCCTTCAAATGTGTTTATTTAGTAATAAGAAACTAGTCTCATTTACCTGGAGTCAAATAGAAACAAAGTAGTTAACCTAGAATCACAAAATAAGTTTAGTATAAATATAAGTGAAGATTCAGAAAATGAAAATATTCCTGATTGTATACCAGAAAATAGTCTCATTTATCTGGAGTCAAATAGAAACAAAGTAGTTAACCTAGAATCACAAAATAAGTTTAGTATAAATATAAGTGAAGATTCAGAAAATGAAAAAATATCTTTTTTTGGAGCTTTTGTTAGTTAATTCTCAAATTATATCAAAATCTTTTCAGACATCATTATAGTTGTAAAATCAAGACGAATATATAACTTTGTTTAAAAAAGACATATAGATTAAGGTATACATACAGAAGTTATTTCACTTGCAGATAGAGCTATGCAGGTACAAATAAAAGCTCTTTACATAAGAGCTTACAAAACCTTCATGTCTTTTCCTTCCACTCTACTCCCTAAGTTTATGTATATTATTTTGCATCATTTTTTTTCTGCCAGTATCCTTTATGTAAACTACCCCATATAGTGTTATCATTAATTTTCCTAAAAACTTATGATCCTAATACTCCTCCATTTTACAAAAATACTGATCATGGGTGTTCCCATCGTAGTGCAGAGGAAACGAATCCAAATAGGAACTATGAAGTTGCGGGTTCGTTCCCTGGCCTTGCTCAGTGGGTTAAGGATCCAGCGTTGGTGTGAGCTGTGGTATAGGTTGCAGATGCGACTCAGATCTGGCATTGCTGTGGCTGTGGTATAGGCTGGAGGCTGTAGCTCCGCTTAGAGCCCTAGCCTAGGAACATCGATATGCTGTGGCTGTGGCCCTAAAAAGGAAAAAGAATACTAATCATAATTCAATAATTAGGTATGTATGTATGTGCAAGGATGATAATTGCAGTAATAGAAGTCCAATACTAATAGAAGCTAAGAAGAGAGTTTAAGGAATAGAGGAGGGTCAGCAATGTAGCAGAATAGCAGTAGGATAAAGACTAAAGAGAGTCCATTGTATTTACGATCTCAGGGTTCATTAGTAACTAAGGAGGGGAAGGAGAGCAAATGGATTAGGAATGTGAATGCTACTTCATCAGACTGTTCAGATTCTTGTGTGTTACTTAAAACCAAGTCATGTTGTACATGTTACTAAACTCAAAGGTAGGTGTAACCTACTTAATTCAGTTATGGGATGGGTCCAGAATTGCCTGGTACATCAAAAAATGTTGCAAATGGCCCTTTATGAGAAAAAAATCTCAGTAGAGCAGTAATGCCATATGTTTAAACTCAAACAAGTTGAAAAATAAAAAGGAAGGTGAAAAGTGGAAGCAAGGGTAAATATCATATTAACCTGCTTGACTACAAGAACAGTTATTAAATAGCTTTGTGACATGGAGGTGGATAATTTTCAGAATGTAAGAGGGCTAAGTATACTATACGCTCACAGACTGAGCCAGTAGGTAGTAAGAGAAAGAAGGTAAAGGAAAGACAGGTGCTCACTGATTGAAGTCTGGGAGGAGAGACAGTTGGATTCAGAATTAGATGGGGTTCTTACTCTTAGGCACCAAGGACATCTTTTACTGAGTGATGAGTTTAGGAAATAGGAGAGAATGGTGTGAATGCAAGCAGGTTTTCAAGTGTGCTATCAAAAAGTTAAAGGAATTGTTGAGAAACATGTTACCTTTTCCTGAAGAAATGAGAGGTGAGATTATTTGCTAAGAGGAAAAGAAAACATTATCGATAATGAGGTTGGAAATTTATAGACGGTAAATAAGTTTTGAAAGAGCTGTTGTAGCAAACCGGAGAGAGGTAATTAGGGAACATGAAAGAATTACCAGGCAGGGCTGTTGGCTCATATAAAGTTGAGACCAAAAATTCTATTGTAACACTATTCTGCAAGGCTCTATATTTTTATACAAAACATTCAGTGAACAGAATTTATTTGCATTAATGTAAGGTTGGGATTTCAACAGATTGTTTTTGTCTTGTTTTGTTTTATTGTTTCTGATGGCAGTACAATGAGGCAGTGAGGGTGAGGATTTTAGCAGGAGAGTGGGTGAAGTGGTAAGGCATGAAATCTCACTGTATACTTCTGCTAATGAAGGCAGGAAGAGTCTCAACAACACGGAGAAGGTGTAGCTCAAGAGAATAGAGCCCTCAGCAAGTTTGAAGAAACTGATATTAATTGGATTAAGTGAGAGAGCTTAAGAGCCAGCTAGCTGTGTTGGAGTAGAGAGACATCTAAATTCATGATTCAAAGGGAGAAATGGGCTCTAGACAATGAAAAGTCATAACTGTAAGGGTGACAGAAGTGGGCTTCATATAGCCTTCTAAGGTCAGTATAGTTCCAAGATCAGTATATTTTCTTCACCCTGCTCTGAATTCAGTGTCTGTAATGTGTTATCTATGCCATTCAGTTGAAATGAATCAGGTATGTTAAATTATGTCTACTTTATTCTTCGGTGATGTTAAAAACTCCTGCAATTATTTGTTTGTTCCTAAAATCAGAGTGTTCTAATTCCTAAATTGTATTGAAACACTCCAGTGCACTAACTTTATATAGATATTATGTGAAAGGAACCGTAGATATGTACAGTTCCTTTTACATTATATTGACACTCAAAAAATGGTATTCTTGCTTAAAAATTTTATGAGCATTCTTAATTTTTAATATGTTTTATAACTCACATGCTTTTCTATCAAGTTGCAGTTTTAATTACTGAATTTATAAAGCTTCAAGTCTAGGTCTCATGTAATTTCAAGAGTATTACGAATTAGTTTGTGTGTTGCTAGTTCCATTTACAAGTGGGGCAGTTCCCTCACCTGGACGTTAACACATGTATAATGTCTTCAGTGATACTTATCAAGAGGAAGCATTGCCGTGCAAATAATTTGTGTAGATTTTACGCAATGTGTGTCTAAAATTAAGCTTCCACTTTCAGTGTCTCCATGTCTCAAAAAGAGTGACTGGCTCTCCAACTGATGAACTGTCAAGTTGTCAGTGTTTATTCTACTGCCAGTGGCTAAGTGTATACAATGCCTGCAGCCTTATCACCTGGAGCAGGGATGCTGTCAGCTCTCATAAGCTAAGCAAGGTTGTTTCTGTGTAGGATTTGAATGGGATTTTGACCAAGTCCCAGATTTTGGACTGGTCTTGTCCCTCTTGGCATTGTATGAGTGGAGGTTTCATTTTTTTAAATTTGGCAAAAATGTGAAAGGGTTTATTTAATTTTCACTGATGCTGATCAAGAGGAGGAGCTTTCCTGCTTTGATGTTTTTTATGTGATCTTTTACTGTGATGTAAGTTGGTGTTTTATTTAGTAAATATCCAATGTATTAGACACTGTGTATCCTTGGAGATAAATTCAGGGGAGCCTCAAAGCCAAATATTGCAATCATGGCAGTTTTCTATATCCTTAAACTTTCTTCAGAAATGGTCTTCCTGTTTCTGTTCATCACAACACAAAATTTACAAGAAGAAAAAATAATTTAAGTAATAATATTCTACTTAATCTTCTAAAACTAAATTTCATAGAAGATATTAAATATTTGATTTAAAGGATTAATTTGTTTGTTCGTTTTTTCCTAAAAGAGGAATTGTACTCAATAGTATTTTGCTTATGTGCTTGAAGTCTTCTTTGCCAGTGCTACTCACTTTTTATTGTGAAGACTGAGCTTCAGCTTTAAAATTTAACACTCTAGACTTAATGCCTTTGAACTTTATCACAAACAGGAAAATAAGGCCAGGGAAAACAGATTAAAACTGGTTTCACAAACAATCTTAATTGCACAGTAACACTTAGTGTCTTCATAAAATTGTTTTCTCATGCAAGCGGATGAAATAAAATTGTGCAGCAGTGATATTCTAGCTCCTAGGTGTAATCTTTTTCAGGTAGGTTTAGAATCTTTCCTCGGGTTCTTCAACATTAAATCCACAGGCCTGCAGCTTTGCATTCTTAGGAAAGTTTAACGAACCGTTTTTGCCAAGGGTATTGTATAGACTGCCATTGGTCCATTTTTAATGAATTGAAATGTTTTACTGCCTTGTACTTAGAAGAAAGAACAGACTTGCCTTCAAATGGCCAATTATTAAATGTAGTAGTGTACTAGTATTCTTCAACATTGTATTTGTATTTTGACTACGCAATATCTAAAATAACATTTTCCTTTTCATATTATCTGCTTTGTTTCTTTCTAGCACTTTTTGCCAACTGATTATATATAGATGTATGTATTTATACATATAATCCTCATATGTGTGTATATATGTGTACATATATACAAATACATAGTAAATATAATAAATCACTTGTTTATAGTCTGTCTTTTCCATCAGAGTGTATCTCCATGAGACAAGTATGTTCTTACTCTAGCCCCCAAATCTTGGCATATATTAGATGCTCATGAAGTATTTCGTGAGTGAACTAATGAATTCATGTGCATACTGAAATAAGAATCTATGATCCTTCTCTGCATCTCCAAGTGTAATAGCTATGTTTTCCTTTATTCAAATTGAAAAATAATAAATATGTGCACATAAATTATTGTTATGCTGCATTAGAAAGTGTCATGTGATTATACCATTTCTATCATTGTATCTTCAATGCCTCGCAGAGTTGTCCCTTTTGATCACCAAAAAATATAATCAATTATTTTAGTAATTATTAAGTAAGATTCTGTGTAATTTGTTTGCAGAGATTCATAGAGAATAGGGAAACAGTGGATTGATTATTTTAAGCAAATAGATGGATTGTTCTAAGCAAAATGGAATGGGCCCACAAGAGTGCAGGCTTATTAGTAATTATTGATATTTATAATTGAAGATCATTTTCTAACAACTAGGCTAGATTTAATATGTTGTAATGGGGAAAAATTACATAACCTTTGCTGTCAGACATCGACATACCTGGGATGAATTTTTTTTTCTTTTTTATGGTCGTACCTGTGGCATATGGAAGTTTCCAACTAGGGTTTTAAACAGAGCCACATCTGCAACCTACACCACATGAGCTTGAAGCAACACTGGACCCTTAACCCACTGCACAAGGCCAGGGGTCAAACCCACATCCTCATAGACAACGTCAGGTCCTTTATCCAAGCCTTTACCTTCAGCTACACCTGAGTTGAAATTTTGACTGTCACTAATGACTATGTGATTTTAGGACTACTAAACCCAGTGAGTCTCAATCCCTTTATCAGTAAAATGTGAATAATAATACCTATACCTTAATATTGTAAGGATTAAGATAAATTATATTTGTATATTGCATAATGCAAGATAAAAATAATGCCAATGTGAAAATGGACAGTTATCTTTATGATTCATTTTTAAGTCAATATAAGAAATTCCAAGTCTACTTGCCAAATTCTGGCAAGAATTTACTATGTGAAGTGGGGAAATAATTTCATTTTCTTTGTGATTATGCATGGCAATCACAGTGATAGCATGAAAAATTAAACTTTTTCTTTTATTTAATGTTCTTTCTGAATCTAAAATTCTGCAAGTCTGTCAATCAAACTTGGGAGCATATACAGTTCAATGGGAAGCTAATAGCAGAGAATCTGGTAGCCAGCAGAGCATACATAATCCCAGTGTTTAAAATTAAACTAATTATGGAGTTCCCTTCGTGGCTCAGTGGTTAACAAATCTGACTAAGAACCATGAGGTTGTGGGTTCGATCCCTGGCCTTGCTCAGTGGGTTAAGGATCCGGCATTGCTGTAAGCTGTGGTGTAGGTTGCAGACGCGGCTCGGATCCCCCGTTGCTGTGGCTGTGGTGAAGGCCGGCGGCTACAGCTCCTGTTAGACCCCTAGCCTGGGAACCTCCATATGCTGCAGGTGCGGCTCTAAATAAAGGCAAAAAGACAAAAAAAAAAAAATTAAACTAATTATTAGAAAATCTGCCATCTTTATATACTGTCATATTTCTAACCATAAAGTTATATCTTAGAAGGATAATATATGGAGATAATTAGTAAATGCTGTGAATTGATGATATGTTGTGAATTCTCCAACTTTTTTCCTCCCACCCTACTTTATATATAATATACATCATAAACATAGATCCATCAGCTTTTTTTTGTAAGATTTTTATTTTTTCTATTATAGTTGATTTACAGTGTTCTGTCAATTTCTGCTGAATAGCAAAATGGCCCAGTCATACATGTATATAACTATATGTATAGATCAATCGTACAAATGTTTTTTTAAGTCAGTCTCCCAAGGTAACAGAAATAAAAACAAAAATAAACAAATGGGACCTAATCAAACTTAAAAGCTTTTGCACAGCAAAGGAAACCATAAAAGAAGAAAAAGACAACCTGTGGAATGGGAGGAAATAGTTTCAAATTATGCAACTGACAAGGACTTAATTCTCTAAATTATACAAACAATTTATACAATTCAACAGCAAAAAAAAAAAAAAAAAAATTGAAAAATGGGCAGAAGACCTGAAGAGACTCCAAAGAAGATATACAGATGGCCAACAGGCACATGAAAACCTGCTCAACATCACTAATTATTAGAGAAATGCAAATCAAAACTACAATGAAGTACCACTTCACTCCAGTCAGAATTGCTGTCATTAGTAAGTCTACAGGTAACAAATGCTGAAGAGGGTGTGGAGAAAGGGAACCCTCTTACACTGTTGGTGGGAATGGAAATTGGTACAACCTCTTTGGAAACCAGTATGGAGGTATCTCAGAAAACTAATGTAGAACTACTATATAACCCAGCAATCCCACTCCTAGGCATATATCCAGACAAAATTTCATTGAAAAAGACACATGCACCTGTATGTTCATTGCAGCACTATTCAAAATAGCCAAGACATGGAAACAATCTAAATGTCCATTGACAGATAAATGGATTAAGAAAATGTGGTACATATACACAATGGAATACTACTCAGCCATAAAAAGAACAAAATAATATCATTTGCAGCAACATGGATGGAACTAGAGACTCTCATACTAAGTGAAGTAAGTCAGAAATAGAAAGACAAATACCATATGATATCACTTATATCTGGAACCTAATAAATGGCACAGATGAACCTATCTACAGAAAAGAAACAAGCTTCATCAGCTTTTACTTTGATGTGTTTTCAAGAAAATATTTTGTACCCCTAAGTCGTGTGATATTCAGTCTTAAAATCTTATAAAATGTCCACTCTGTTAGACCTTCAAAATAACTGACCCTACTCTTGAAAAGCATATGCTGTGGACTAGATCCTTTCTGCTTCAAAGGAAACCCATCTTCTATTACTTCGTACAAGAAAGAATGATAGCTGTATCCAGTGATGTTTAGACTTACTTTGCTCTGTCTGGGACAGTTGGCTGTTGCTTGAACTGAGATGACTTCTGATGCAGTCCTGCTCTGGGCAAGCAGCATTCCCTGCCTCTTGGAGGGGACTCTTTGGTGGAGGGGATAATGCTGACTTCTCCGGCACAGGGAAAAGATGACTGATAGTACACAATTCCAGATCGAGTTTTTGTGGAAATAGAACAAATGACTTTTGGGGAAAGACTACAAAATATGGATTACTTTGCCACTTCTTTGGAGAAAGGGGCTTATTATGAGGAAAGTAACTGCTATATGACATGCAGAATCTTAGTAAATGTTTGCAGACATTTATGTGCTTATAAAGAGCACACCCTCACACCAAGCACAAAAATAAACTCAAAATGGCTTAAAGCTTTAAATGCAAGAAACAAAAAAATGGCTTAAAGCTTTAAATGTAAGACAGGATACCATAAAACTCCTAGAAGAGAACATAGGCAAAATATTCTCTGACATCAACCCTACAATGTTTTCTTAGGTCAGACTCCCAAGGCAACAGAAATAAAAGCAAAGATAAACCAATGGGACCTAATCAAGCTGACAAGCTATTGCACAGCAAAGGAAACCAAAAAGAAAACTAAAAGACAATTTACAGAATGGGAGAAAATTGTTTCAGATGATTCAACTGACAAGAGCTTAATCTCTAAAATACACAAAAAAAACTTATGCAGCTCAGCAGCAAAGGAGCCAACAACCCCATTGAAAAGTGGGCAAAGGGCCTGAATAGACATTTTGCCAAAGAAGATTTTGCAGATGGCCAACAAACACATGAAAAAATGCTCAGCATCACTGATGACTGGAGAAATGCAAATCAAAACTACCACGAGATACCACCTCACACCAGTCAGAATGGCCATCATTAATAAATCCACAAACAACAAATGCTGGAGGGGGTGTGGAGAAAAGGGAACCCTCCTGCACTGTTGGTGGGAATGTAAGCTGGTACAACCACCATGGAAAACAGTATGGAGGTACCTTAGAAAACTATACATAGAACTACCATATGACCCAGCAATCCCACTCTTGGGCCTATACCCAGACAAAAATCTCCTTTAAAAAGACACTTGCACAGGCATGTTCACTGCAGCACTATTCACAGTAGCCAAGACATGGAAACAACCCAAATGTCCATCAACAGATGATTGGATTAGGAAGATGTGGTATATATACACAATGGAATACTATTCAGCCATAAAAAGAATAAAATAATGCCATTTGCAGCAACATGGATGGAATTAAAGACCCTCATACTGAGTGAAGTAAGTCAGAAGGAGAAAGACAGATACCATATGATATCACTTATATCTGGAATCTAATATACTGCACAAATGACCGTTTCTACAGAAAAGAAAGTCATGAACTTGGAAAACAGACTTGTGGTTGCTAAGGGGGTGGGGGAGGGAGTGGGATGGTATGGGAGTCTGGGGTTAACAGTTGTAGACTATTGCCTCTGGGATGGAAAAGCAAGGAGATCTGGCTGTATAGCACTGGGAACTATATCTAATCAGTTGTGACAAATCCATATATGTATGTGTAACTGGGTCACCACGCTGTGCAGCTGGAAAATTGACAGAAATCTGTAAACCAGCTATAATGGAAAAAAAAAAGGTGTGTTACAATAAACAGAAGTAACACAATTTGTTGTGTTTTTAAAAAGTTGAAAGAATTGATTTGTATGTGAAAAGCCATATATTGACTGTACCAAAGATAGGAATTTGCTGTTTGGCAACTGATCTTCATTCCTAACAGCATGGAGACTATTAATGTATGGCTTTGAATGGACAGAATGGTCCTCACAATATTCTTGATCTTTGAGGAGAGGGTGTTCAAATGAATACTCATTTTACTGACACGTAGAACTTGTACCACCTATCAAGATTAAAATGGTCTTATTCACCTGCATGTAAAATAATTTATAAAGACTTTCAAATTATCTATAAGGTTTTCTTAAAATATAATGTCCATGTTGTGTCTTTTGTATCCTGAAACTAGTAGTCCGTGCTGAATTCCAAATGTTTACTAACCGTTAAAAAAGTATTTCATTGTTTGAAGGAGTGATAAAGATTTTTTAAAATCTGAAAAATAAAAAACACCAAAAATCTGTATCTTATTCTTATGCTGGTCTGCAGTTTTCATAGGTGCTTCAATCATCAAATATATATCATCTAAAATTGTGTCATGCTCAGAAGAATTTTGATGGACCACGTTTTAAATGTTTTCATTCAAAAATAAACATTATTATTTAGATATATAGTATGATTGTTATCAGATAATAAGTTCATCTAACTTACTCATTGCTGTTATATGTTCCATTTCTTGGTGAGCTTGTTTGCTTATTTTTACCAGGGCCTTACATATCTTTCCAATAAATTCTCTGGATTTAATAAATGATTTATTGAAGTTGTATAGAAAGCTAAGTTTGCATAGCATTCCTTCTAATATGGGAAATAAATGTTTGGAAATGGAGATGCTCTTTTAGTAATTAGATGCACTTTTATTAATCATAGTAATTCAGGTGCAATAAGGAGCTTTTACATTTATTGGCAGTGAAATTTGATTTTAAATTGTTCCGTAAATATACTTCATCAGGGGTATTAAACTCCCTTATAACAATAAAGTAGCATTTCTGGAATTCGTTTTTTAATCAAAAGTGAGAAATGAATCTCACTTTAAAAATAATTTTAAAATATCTTGTATTAATATAGATTGTGCTTTAAAATGTCTAATTACTGTAATGAAAATAATCTAGCTGAAAATAATCACTCCAAGAAAGTCACTTGATGCTCATGAGGAGAAAAGTATTTAATCCATTGAAAATGTTTTCAAGCAGTTCTTAATCAGAAGCTATGGAACGTTTTATTACCCTGGAATGCTTGAATAAAAGTAGTTTTTGTGGGTTTAAATGGAAAAGCATTTGAAGCGCTTTGCTTGAGAATTTCTTCTTTTGATTCATTCAAGTTTGATATGAATCTATATCCCAAACTGAGATGAGAAATCTTTCAGACCTAGACGCATGCATTTCAGAATGTCTGATTGTTGCCATTTGGAGCAATAATATGATCTGAATAAGTGTACTTTCATTAAATAGGAGACAGTGTCTTTTAGGATTGTAAAAAAATGTTGTATTTCTGTATCCTGTATAGGAACTGTTGTGCTAATGGATATATTCTCTTCCAAAGAAAATTGTAAACTGGATAATTATTTTTGGGACAAACATAATTGCAATTCAGGAACTGGGTTATCATCCATTCTTAAACATACCAAAGTTTTTCCAAGTAGGCATATTTTTTGGTCTGTCCCAAACATTTCTGAGAGACCATAAAATTAGGAAAAAAATACCAGTTATTTAGTGAAACATCTCTATCTTACACATGTAGTCCTGAACTTTGTGGGCTGGAGACTTTCCTAAAAATCATTAGTTTGTTATAAAAATCAAGCCTAGACTTCTAATCCAGTGTTTTTTCCACTACATTAAGAGTGTTTTCCACAATAAAACCTATACCTGTTAGAGGTAAACAGTAAAGGTGAGATCTGTTCTTTTTTTTCCCTCTCACTGTAAGAATAGAACCAATATTTAAATATATTTGTAGTTATTTCACAGTTTATTAACTCCCAAGGAGAAAGTCTACCATATTTAATATCTCACTAATACAAATTTCTCACATTTCTAGAAAATGGCATAAATTCTCATGTTTTCCTCTTGAAACCCCTGATAACTAAACTATGGGAGTATTTATATTCTACTCTTTTAACTTTATTTTACAGTGTTTTATGTAATATTTAACTTTTAGTCTTGTCCTTTTTTCTTTCTCAGTTTAAATTTGATATGTGAAAGTAGAGCTAATATTTCCATTCATTTGTTCAAAGCCTTATTTTTCTTTCTTGAAAAAACAGCCACATTTCACCGCACATTGACATCCAGTTTTATCTTGTTGTTGACAGAAGCACATTTTGATTAAAAATAAACGGGTGCAGATGAGGGTGAGTGGGAACTTCTGATAAAATATTTTCATAAATTTTAGTTAAATATATTATAATTCAAAACAGTTTTCCAGCCAAAGTGTTTTCTGACACAGTGTAGTCAGACAAAAATATATTGGGGCTATTAATGCCAGCTGTCTCTTTTTAAGATGAGCTTTGGTTGAATCACGACATAGCAAGGAGTGCCCTATATTAAATGATAAATTATCAGGTCTCTTCAAGACCGTGTAATATCAGCAAACAGTTATGAGTACTCACTATTGGTAGAATTATCATTTTTAGAAGAATAGATATAGATAAATAATATATGATAGGTACCTAATAGAAATATGTTAGATGGTATGGGCATAGATATATAAATAAACATAAGCAACATACACCAAAGATATACTGTATTCATACAATATACAGAGAAATAGGTAAGATATTTTGTGAGTTATCTTATACTGTATTTTATAACTTCATAACAGACATACACACAAATGATTCTGATTCTGCTTTGGATTTTATACTTAAGTAGTGAAATAACATAAGAAAATAGAAATCTAAAGTCATTCAAAACACTTGACACTGTGCCATGCTTACATGTTGACTGTATAACTATATGAAAACAATAGATTTGAAAATAATTTGCTCATTTTGGAGGTGGAGGATACATGTAGAACAAAAAATAAATAGTAGTAGCAGAAGATCTACAATTAATTTAACAACGTAATATTCACATCAAAAATAAGTAAAAAAAGAGAGTTCCCATCGTGGCTCAGTGGTAATGAACCTGACTAGTATCCATGAGGATGAGGGTTTGATCCCTGGCCTCCTTCAGTGGGTTAAGGATCTGGCTGTGGTGTAGGTCACAGATGCAGCTCCAATCCAGTGTGACCAGCATAGGCCAGCAGCTGCAGCTCCGATTTGACCCCTAGCCTGGGAACTTCCATATGCCACACCTGTGGCCCTAAAAAAAAAGGGAAAAAAAGAAGTAGGAAAAAAAAGGGAAGTGTATACTGGATGATTTGAAACATAGAAAGAAACATTTTATATATAAATATAGTGAGTACCTAGCATTCTAGTCTGAAATATCTGATTTACTTAATATCAACAATGGAAATTGCTCCATATATAAGAGATATCAAGAAACTAACAAATATTTTGATTGTCTGATGTCCTAACTGGGTTAAAATTAATTAAACATAGAGATTATTGAAGAATGGGAATTATGTAGCCTCATTACGTTTTAGTCAGTGATGCAATTCAGTTCAGTACGATTGCATTATGTTTAAGGGTAGTGTTTAGTAGAAAATGAAATCAGTAATTTATTGATCAGTCTGCTGATAATAATTTTTAAATGTTATAATTTAGGAGATATTCTAATAATTTTCATAGAATACTAATTTTACAAATATTAAAAATTATTTCTATGCATCAAAGGACTTTAAACCTGTAAGGAATAAACTAAGAATGTATTTACTATTTTTATCTTTAGTTAGAAATTCTGTTACTATTAACCACTTATAAAAAAGAAGTATTATAAAGTATTTTAAGGCATTTTGTGTTTTTAATGTTAAAGTGTGTCTTTAATTTGATAGCATTTTAGGAATTATCGTTTCTGCATTATCAAAAATATGTTTTCAATGATAACATGGTGTATGAGTGCCCCTTCCTGGTAATATCTACTCATTATTATTCTACTTTTATGGTTTTTCTTTTAACTTCAGCATGGGACTAAAAGTAATCTTACTCACTTTTTTATTGCTGGGAAAAGGACTGACAACATTAAAATATTTTAATTTTATTAAATGATTATAAAAAATATATATACACACACACAATTACAGTTATACTGTAATTAATTACAGACCACACTTTAAAAAATATTATCCTCATGGAAGCATGTAATTCTTGAAATAAAAAGATAAAATTTGATTGTGTTCGAATAGTGAAATCTCCACTATTAATAAAGGATAGCTAGTGGGCCTTAACTAACAGAAAGAACTTGGACAGAGATAAAGGCCAAACTTGTCACTTGCAATAAGATAAGAAAATAGCAGTGACAAAATATGCCAAAATATTTCTGAATAAAAGTGTGGATGAAAATGAACTAAAAGTTTTAGTTGAGCACAATTTTAAGTAAAACAACAATGTTCTGAATCTGGCAAAAAGGTACTGAAATTTACTGAAGTCATTAAGAAATCTGTTTGCAGGGAAAAAATCTCATGAAGGTATTAAGGATCTTTAAAATAACAAGAAGGCACATCACTTCTGTTTTCATATATTTAATGGCAGCCACCTGCAGAAATAAATGATGATGTTTTATATTAATTCAGGTTCATGTTTTGAATCAAAGATTCAGTTACAGGCAGATAAATATGGCTTTGTGCACAGACCCTTCATGGTAAATTTGAAAAGCAGAAATATGATGCTCATCTTCTCTCAAAATGTCTTTAGTTATGTATGAAGGTGCCTGATACTTTGCTGTTAATTATTCAGGGCAACATGTAGACACCAGCTTTTAAAATGATTTGAACCGAAGGTATTACCACTTCAAGCTGTAAGATAACCTGCGACTCAAACATGGATTTACTTTTTTGTCCTCTCTTCTTATAAACAGAGTGTGTGTGGAAATGGAATAGGAGGGAAGAACTAGATCTTAGGGTTCTGCTGGAAGAAGTTAGCCCAGGTAAGGAATATTACTAAGGGCTGATGCACTAATTACAGTAACAGTAAGGCAGTGCAGGGAAGACACATTTTCAGAGAAAGGAAGAGAGGATCTAAGGAGATGCATATGGTAGAGTCGTTTTGCCTACTTTCTGTTTCAAGTATGCTTGGTTGCATTCTTCAGTTGTAAATAGTTAATTAGTGTTGTATCAATAAATAAAAAATGGACGATGATAGGGACCAGAACGTAGAAGTCAGATTAGTTAGCTTTGCAGTGCACCATGCAAAATTAACATTCAAAACTGTGAATGGTTTTTGCTTTTCAGTAGATTATCAATTAATGGTATTGCTGTTAATACACAGACAACTCCACATTAATCATCATTAGGCAGATTATCTGATTTCTCACCAGAGTAGGTTTCTAGTACCCTAAAGAGGAAATTTTTTTCTTTTAAAATTAGCTTTGAATATGTGCATTATCTTAATTTTTTTTTAAGGCTGCACCTGAGGTATATGGAAGTTCCCAGGTTAGGAACTGGAACTACAGCTGCTGGTCTACACCACAGCCACAGTCACAGCAATGTGGGATCCAAGCTGTATCTGTGCCTTACAGCACAGCTCATGGCAACGCTAGATCCTTAACCCCCTGAGCAAGGCCAGGAATTGAACCCGTCTCCTCATGGCTACTAGTTGGATTCATTTCCACTGTGCCACAAGGGAAGCTCCCTTGATTTTTTAAATAGTTTCACATATGCATATTTATCAAAATTTATCAAAGGGTACATTTTAAATATATGAGACCTACAATGTCAGTTATACTTCAATGAAGAAGTATAGAAAAGCTCATTGCAGAGCTAATTGAATTAATAAATACATTTTTGATCATTAAAATGTGTATTTTTAATTTTTATGCAAAGTCTTTAGTCATATAAACATAAGGAGCTAAGACAGCAGTTACATGTTTTACCTCATATTTCATGAAAAGGTGAATGTAATGATCATCTGTGAGATTCAAAAATAATTATAATTAGCTGTAGTAATTGATTTTATAGTGGAAATTAAACTAATTCTTTTAAATGAACATATCATAGCTCTCCTGGGATTCTAGTTGTTTTCTTAATTCTCTGAAAATGGTTATATTTAGTATCATCTAAGTAATTTTGAATTTGTTTTAAAAATATGTACATTTCTGCTGCCTCTCTCATTAGTAAAGCAGAGTTAAATACGGGCAGTTGCTTTTTTTTCGTACGTGGCACATTGCCCATGAAATATTAAGCTTTGCGGTTCTCCATTTAGGTTTCTGTGGAAGGATTTAGTTAATTTTTTTTTTATGTAGGATGTATCTGTACAAACTGTAAGTTAGCTATTAAACTATTCTAGCTTTAATTCTCTTTTTCTTACATATAATGCATGCTTATTTTAGAATTACATTGCAAAGGTGCGGTTCGATCCCTGGCCTCACTTAATGGGTTAAAGATCCGGCATTGCCCTGAACTATGGTGTAGGTCACAGATGTGGCTCGGATCCCACGTTGCTGTGATTGTGGCTGTGTCTGTGTCTGTGGTAGCTGTAGCTCTGACTCGATCCCTAGCCTGGGAACTTACATATGCTAAAAAGTAAAGAAAAAAAAAAAAAAAGAACTATGTTGCAAAAAGTATCTGTATGTTGTCACACTTGAAAGGATGATTTGATCAACTACAAATCCATGGAGTTTATTATAAAATCAGTTTATATTACTTTATTTTGGAAACAAAATTTTATTCATACTTTAAATTGCTTTTTAAAAAATTCATATATTATCTGAATAAGAGGGACTGGTGAAATCTAATACATGATATCAAACTTTAATAATCAGAACACATCTTTTGAATACATTACCATTAATATTTTTTCAAAAAGCCAAGAAAGCCCTGTAATTAATAGGAGCAATAGAATATTAAAATTAACATAAAAATTATCTAGGTACTTATTTATTAGAAATTTGCCTCTGGAATCACTGACAGACTTTGTATACCACTGCACTGAAACAATCTGAGTAAATTTAAGTAAAGCAAAAGGAAAGAGGAATTGGAATATTAACTGTTATTTATACCCAAAATTTGACTGCATTATTCTGTGGCATTTGGTCTTTGCAGAGCATTCAAAATACATACCATTATTCTGTAATCTAATAGTCAACCTTTTAATGTGGTAGTCATGAATACTAGTTTGTATTTGAGGTTAAGAGATCCTACTTAACAGGATTATCATAGGATTTTTAGCTCAGTCTTGGTATAGTTTTGAGTGAATTAGAATATAAACTATATTCCCTGAAATCTTCTCAGTGTAAATGTTTAAATACAGGAGACATGGGTAGCAAGAACTATACTGCATAAGTCTTCAGTATGCTCAGTGACTGACATCCCAACTGGTCCTGAATGAAGTGTCCTGTAGAAGCAAAAAGATGACTGCTAAGCCTAACCAGGGCACTGTTCTGTCACTTAAGACACTGTGATGAATGGACAGTGCTAGAATCTGTATTTTTAACAAGCTGGTATCTACATAACCACACTCTTTAAGAACCACTGTTTTATAGGAAGCTTTGAAAGTATTGGTTTGTACTGGGGACTATCAAAAGAATAAAATGTGATCTCTGCACTTATTATTTCCCTGTTTTTCAGCTTCTTTGTGGGATAAGACATGTGCACAAGTCAGTACTGGTGAGAGAGTCTGGGAAATGTATTACAGGATGTGAGATCTCTTTGAGATTCTATAATTCAGTAATCAAGATTTGCCAGGGGTATCAGGAAATAATAGAAGAAAAGGTAAAGAATATTCCAAATGGAATAACCTTTATTCTCAGAATAAAAAATAAGAGAGGTCAACTCTTGAAAATATGCTTGAGTAGATTGATATTAGCAGAGGAGCTGGAACGGGAGAATGTATTCCCATTGTGAAGGATTTTAAGAGACCCTATAAAGATGTAGCTTACTAGTTATTCAGCCATCTCTCTAATTTCAGGGGTTGGCAAACTTTTTTCTATAAAAATTTTAGGCTTTGTGAGCCACTTATGATAACTTTAACATATTAGTCTTTTTTATGATATATGTATATATGTATTTTTTATAGTTCTTTAAAAATGTAAAACTAGTTTTAGCTCAAGGATGTAAAACACACACACGTGCGCCTGTGCATGCGCACACACACAAAAGCAGACCAAGGGCCGAACCATAGTTTCCTGATCCCTGGTCTTATTTCTGCAGATTTAGCCTCTTCCACAAACGGTTTAAGGATACTTGAAAGAATAATACATATTAAAGTTAATAATAAAGAATTAGCAAATAAATAGTATGTCAGACTAAATCAATGCCTGATAAAGAAAAACTAAGAACCAGAAAAATCAGTCACTAAAGTCAAAATAGTTAAGATACTTGAGCATAAGAATTTGGCTCCAGTCTCTTAAAGCCCCCAAAAGACAGGGTTCATTACACAGGTCTTATTATTATTGAAAAGATAAAACAGATTGTCCCCCTTTTTAGCATATCTTTTCCAAAGCGGTGTCTCACAAGACTTTATTCTTTCCAATTGCTTTTGTACACCAAATGTAAATATGGCTATTTTGAAATAATCTTTTGATAAAAGCTGAGAATATAAATATGAAAACCCAAGAAGGCAATTCTAGGATGTATTAGGGATTGTTACCCAAATATGTGGTCTTCTGTTTTTTCAGGCTGATTCAAGAAGAAAATATAAAATACCATGGAAATAGACGTTCTTCAAATAATTAAACATATATGCTCTCTGCTTCAATTGACAGGGAATTTTCAATCATTTGGTTTTACCTAATTATATAAGAATTATGTATTCCTTAGAGAAAACTTGGGAAATAAGAAAAAAATCCATAATCTTACTACTCTGAATAATATCTGTGTTAATATATTAGTGGTTTTTCTTTATTATATTTTACAAACCTGTTTAGATGTATTTTATGGTCATAACTTAAATGATGCAAATATCCCTCTATTTTTTAGCATTTAGTTTTTCATTTTTACTCTTTAAAATATTGTAATGAATGCAGTGAATAGTTTCCAAAAATGCAATTGCTAACGTAAAGTGTGTAGTACTCCCTTTAAGTTTTTAAATGTTATTTCCAGTTATTTTTTTCTTCAAAATATTTTTCCATTCCACCAGCAGTTAAAGAGTGCCCATTTACTAAACTGTAATTCTGGTCCACTTGTCAGTACTAAGGAGTCACATTATTATAAACCCTTGATGACTGTAGGAAAAAGAAATCAATTTGCATTTACATTATTATTAGTTTCAAATGTGTTCATTTTTCTTTTTTTTAATTGTGCATCTTTTTCTCTTATTTATATTTTGCAAACATAGTATTTTTAATAGCTTTTCTGAGATCTTTCCGTGCTTTTTTTTGGCCTTTTTTCATATTTTTTATAATATTTCTTGATAATGATTTGCTTTTTAATTTATTTTGTTTTTGATAGAATTTGTACTGGAGTGATAGAATTGGCCACCCCATGAGTGAAAAAGGGCCTGCCTGGCTTTACAGTTGTTTTTATATCCCCATGCTGTGGACCTGAGTGGGGGCCTGATTCTTACTGTCCTGGCCCACTCTGCATACATAAAGACTGGGTATTGATTGGTCTTTGTATTGGGGCAGTTTTTGATCCTCTGAGTTTCCGGCAGGATACCTCATCTGCATGGGGAACAGGTGATATAGAGGCGGTGTGAGGAGCCCTCATACCTTTGCTAATAGGGAGTAGGAAGGCACAGGCCAGGTTGCTCAAGGTCCGGGAGGAGGCATTACTATGAGAGACATGATAAGGATCTGGTAATTCTTGTCTTTGCCAGAGGCTTTGGGTTTAATTTCCTTGAAGGGGACTTGAAACCTATAATATTTTGACTTACAGAAAGTTGTAATTTTAGTACAGTCAAATCATTTTCCTTATGATGTCAACTACTAACTTTTATATAACAAAGGCATTCCCCAGTAAGTAATCAGACATGCTGTCTCCCGCCCTCACCCACCACTCTTTTATGGTTTGAATATTTGGTTATCTTCTCAATCATCTGAGTTTGTTTTCTTTTTTCTTTTTTGGTATGATATTCTATGAAGAACTAAATTGATATTTTGTTTCCAAATAGATGAACAGCTTTCAATGCAATGAAAAATCCTCCCTTTCTCATTGATTTGTGATGCCTTAAATAATTACCTATTACATTTTAAATATGCTTAAATCTTCATATGTCATATTAGGATTAAATAGATGACTTGACCTGCCTTCACATGTGCATTTCTCTATCTAGTTTCATTTGCCTTGTAGTTAGTAAATCCTCTTCCCAGAGGCTAGCTGACTGATAGTCCTGACTTTTAAATCTTGCAGGTTTTCCTATTCTTATCTCCTTATAGGTGTTGGAGTGGGTAATTTGAAAAGGCAGTATTAGAAACAACTGTCTAGATTAAAAAACCTTCGTAAAAAAAACAACCATTCTATCTTTCAAAAACGGGATACTCCTAGGTTGTGTCAGTGACTTTATATCACTATACAGAAATATGCTTATCTTCATAATTGCTATGGAATGGGAGCATAAAATGTCAACTAAAAGCAGTTTCAAGCCATTAAAATGACTTTGGGTGTTTTAAGGCAGTTCAAAAAAAGAGTACTGTTTTGTGTCACTTAAAATTATTATCTGATCTGTGATGATCATTCTTGCTGAACTTGTCTTTTGCAATGTTATTAAAATTCAGCTTACATTCAGGCAACTAATGATGGGACTCTATGTGGAACTCAAGTTTAGTGCAGAAAAGGTTTTTATTCACAGATTCAAAGACCCAAGAATGGCAAACAAAATATTGTTATCTGGGGCTTATTTATAATTTTAATCGCATATAATATATTTTCTTTTACTTTTTAATAAAGTATAGTTCACATACATTATATTAGTTTCAGGTGTACAGCATTGTGATTCAACATTTGTACGCATTACAGTTGATCACTGTGATAAGTCTAGTAACCATCCGTCACCATGAAAAGTTATTGCAGTATTATTAACTATACTCTCTATGCTGTACATTACAGCCCTATGCCCTATTTCTTTTATAGCGGATGTTTGCACCTCTTAATCCCCTTCACATTTCATCCAGTCCCCTGTAACCCTCCCCTCTGGTGGCCACCGGTTTGTTCTCTATATCTCTGAGTCTGTTTCTGTTTCATTTGTTTAGTTGTTTTGCTTTTTAGAGTCCACATATAAGTGAAATTGTATGGTATTTGTCTTTCTCTGCCTGACTTCACTTAGCATAATACCTTCTAGGTCCATCCACGTTGTAGTAAGGGCAAAATCTCATTCTTTTTTATGGCTGGGTAATGTTACATTGCGTGTATATGTTTGTGTGTATGTAGATATATATACTGATACCTTTATCCATTTATATCCTACCCTTGGGTATTTAGGTTGGCTTCATTGGCTATTAATGAACATAAGGACGCATACATACTTTCAAGTTAGTATTTTTTTTGTCCTTTGGAAAAATACCCAGAAGTGGAACTGCTGAATCATAACATTAGTTCTATTTTAAATTTTTTGAGAAACTTTCATACTGTTTTCTACAGTGGCTGCACCAATTTACATTCTCACCAACAGTGCACAAGAGTTCCCTTTTCTCCACATCCTTACCAGCACTTGCTTATGTTGTCTTTTTGTTAAGAACTACTCTGACAGGTGCGAGGTGGTATCTCAGTGTGGTTTTATTTGCATCTCTGATAATTATTAGCAGTGTTGGGAATCTTTTAATGTGTCCATTGGCTATCTGTATGTCTCTCTTGGAAAAATGTCTTTTCAGGTTCTGTGTCCATTTTTAAATCAGATTGCCTTTTTTTGTTGTTGTTTTTGGACATTAATCCATAATCAGCTCATTTGCAAATATCTTCTCTTATTCATTAGGTTGTCTTTTCATTTTATCGATGGCTTTATTTGCTGTGCACAAAGCATTTTAGTTTGGTGAGGAGACAGATTCAAAAAAATATTATGAAGACTGATGTCAGAGAGCATACTGCCTATGTTTTCTGCCAGAAGCTTTATGGTTTTAGATCTTGCATTGAAGGCTTTAACTAATTTTGAGGCAATTTTTTGGTATATTGTGTAAGAAAGGGGTCCACTTTGATTCTTTTGCATGTAGCTGTCCAGTTTTCTCAACACCTTTTTTGAAGATTTCCCTATGGTTTATTCTTAATTCTTTTGTTGTAGATTATTTTCCCACATAAGTATGGGTTTATTTCTGGGCTCTCTATTCTGTTCCATTGATCTATGTGTCTGTTTTCGTCCCTGTACTATATACAGGTTTGATTACTGTAGCTTTGCAGTAGAGTTTGAAATAAGAGCGTGATACTTCTAGCTTTGTGCTTCTTTTTTAATATTTCTTTAGTTATCAGGGATCTTCTGTAGTTCCATGCAGATTTTAGGATTATCAACCACATACAGTATTGAATGTAATACCTCTAGTTATTCTTCAATAAACATTGCAGTAAAATGTTTATGTACTAGTATTAGCTTTTAAACACTGGCAAAATGATCGTAATTTTTATTTGAACTTAAGCTTTCTAATGAAGTAAGCTATATAAGGAGATATTTTTAAAGTTTAGACTGAAAATATTCTTGGGTGTATCAGATCTAAATCCTTATCTTAAGCATTGGAAACCTGGGAGAAATAAGCTTCATGGCTGACATCTGGTTTCTATGCCCAGCAATTTCTCATTTTAGAGACATGGCTAGGTTTATTCTGATTATTGTTTCTGAGTCCCACACAAGGAGCTGTGTTTAAGTTTGAATATGATAAAAAAAAATGAATAAAATTAAAATTACATAAATTATCAGTAGTGTGTTCAGGATTCCATTTTGCTTGTTCTCTTATAAAACTGATCAAAGCTCATTTGGATTTTAGGTATCATTGTCAGATCAGAAACTAGAAAGATAAAGTGTACATCTGCCTACAGTTGGCACATATAAAAGTTCATTTCAGTTTACCAAAAGAAAAATCCATTTACATCAGTTAGAGGGCAGATGCTATCTTCTAAGATTTAGGAAAGCTCTCCATTTAATTCTTCTTAACTTTCTAATCTCATCCGTCGAACTATGCTTTGAACATTCTGAAGAACCACTTTATCAAATGAGTAGGAATTGATTAAGTTAGAAACTTTGCAAGATACCCATTCCATAGAAAGCTAACTAAAATGTAGTCTGTAACACTGTTGGCTAAAGGAGAAAGAAAAAACAATATTGTCTCCAGTAACATTTCATAAGCCATCTGTGTTTTCTTGTATAATCCAGACCAATACCAACATTATTTTTCACACACACAGACATACCCTAAAGGGTTGGGCTTATGACCCAAGCTGGACCAATCATGGTATCCCTCGTATAAATCCTGTAGACCCCATGGTTTAATATTGGGCATGTCACCAAAAGCATATCGACCAGAATCCTTTCCCAGGGTTTCCTCTTAATCCTAATATAGAAAATCTAAAGATACTGCACTTCTAGCTCTTGGAGGTAACCAGACCAACAGAATAAAGTCAATATTCATATAGAAGGTGAGAGGCATAGAGAGATTGTAGATGGTGTTTGCATTCCTGAGGATCCAGTTGTCCTTAGTTAGAACTGGGTTTTCTATAGTCTGCAACTAATAAAGCTCTTAGTACCACCTTATCATGTAACACTGTTTAATTCATTTGACAGTAAGTTTGTAATTTAGTATGGATAAAAGGGGTTCTTACTAAATCTGTTTCAGGAATGGCCCTGGAAATTCTACCATCATTACTGATGTTTAGATCTCCATCAATCTGCCCATCAGTTATAATAACAATAATATTAGGAAAGTTTATTAAGCTCTCAGTAGGTATTCTTAATGGTTCTAATTCTCACAAAAGCTATATGAAGTAGATGGTTTGAATGGATGTAAGTTTCACACACATGTGAAATAGAGTTTGACCAACTTCCCTACAAAAGCAGGAGATTTAGGATTCAAACTTAAATCTGTTTTTTTCAAAGGTGTGTTCATAACTCCTCTTCTTCCTTGCCTCTCTCTGGTATGCCTACTATATGCCAGCAATGGTCTAAACGCTATAGATGTAAGATGAACAAAACATAGTCTCTGCTTCACAAAGCATATAGTCTAGTTAAGGATACAGATAAATTATAGACAACCTTCAACAGTTACTGTGCTCAGGCTACCATAACAAAATAACCCAGATGAAGTGGCTTACATAACAGGATTTTATTTTCTCACCGTTCTGGAGATGGGAAGTCCAAGATCAAGTTTCCAGCAGGAATGTTGTTCGGTTCAGGCTCTCCTCTTTGGTTGCAGATGATTGCCTTCTCACTATATGGGAAGTGAGATTGAAGGGAGATGTTCCTGTTACACAATATTCACAACTATTTAAACTGGTTGCTAGCTTATCCCTCAATCCCTGAGAATCTAGTGATAGCTCTACATTTTCTGCAGTGAGGTCTGTTGTTTACTACAGGTGGCCTTTAAAATGGGGTCTACGATAACCAAGATAAGAGGAATTCTGTCTTCTTTATGTCTTCTACCCAGTCCACAGAACTCTTCTTTATGGAGAAAGAGGAGGGAGGCAAGAGAGAGAAGGGAAGCTCTCTGATGTCTGTTCTTATAATGACACCATCCTATCAGATCAAGACCCCACTCTTATGATTTCACTTAACCTTTATCAGTTCCTCCTAGAACTCATCTCAAAATATGGTCACATTGGGAGATAAGGCTTCACTATATGAATTTTGGGCATATACATTCATTTCACTAAAAAAGGGGGGGAGTAAATTCAACTATAAGATAGGGTAAACTCAAGATTTTACAGAACTACATCAGAAGCTCAAATAAGGCCTCCCACAATGATTTTGGTGAAATGAAAATAGATTTCGATAAAGTACCTGTCACTACCTGCATATTACATTTTACTTAGTTCAGGCTAGAGGGATCCCAGAAGATATAATTATGCAAGCAAATACATAGAATAGGTAAAGGTCAACAACTTACTAAATTATAACCAGATACCTAAATTGGCAGTTGGTAGTTTGACTGGAAAAATATGAAAGCTCTGAACCAAAGCCCATATGTCTTCTCAGAGAGTTGAAACTATAGAACAAGAAGAAAGAAAGACCCATAGCATGATCCTGGGAGCCCAAGCTCTGTTAGATTGATGGAGAACTGAGGGAATGGTTCTCCCTTTCCTGTGCCTATTTTCAACTGATGAGCAGAAATACAAGTTTTATGACTGAACATCATAAAATTATGATAATGGTGGAATCTATTTCCTGAAACCATATCTATACAGATAATATAATTTTGAAATTGAGAAGAAAAATTAACATGTCAGAATATTTTAATTCAGGGTCATATCCAGACATAATTCAGGATAATTTTAGTCAATGCTAGGAAGACTCTAGAATGCCCATGTCTAGAATAAAATTATGGTCAGCCTAATGCAGTGGTTCTTAAACTCTTTGCACATTACAGTCACCTGAAGAGCTGTTAAAAATAACCAGTGTCTGTTTCTTGTTGCAAATCAAATAAGTCAGCATCTCTGGGGATGGGACCTGGTGTTTTAAAAAGCATCCTAGAACTACTGTGCAGAAAACCACTAGCTTAATGTTGAGTAGTCATTATCTAAGATAGCACCCAATTAAATTCCTTTGTCTAAAATTAGAAGGCACAGCATGTGTAGACCAAAGTATTCTTATTAGCCAATACTTGGGTGTAGAAATTTCACATAATCTGGGCACATCTCATTGGATTCGTCAAGACCAGTCACTAGGAAAATGGAATCAAACATTGTCCATTGGCAACTGAGGATCTAAGCCCACAGTTGGGAAGGGGCTTAAGGAAGTATCATTTTCTGGGACCAAATGGTAATTATGAAAGTTCAATGTGGCTCTCTGTTGGTAAGCTCCACTGAGGATATAAATCATAACAAGTCTTCCCTGAAAAACTACGTAGGGAATTTGGTCCTAAGCAGCACTCAAATGGGAAATTTATTGCAATTTAGAACCTGAACTTCAGTCAAGTACCCCACTGGGGACTCAAGACTTGTATGAGAAAGTTTTGTTTTCTCTTAGGCAGATGGGCAATGATGAAGAGGATCACATCACAGGCTGTCTCTCAGCACACTGCCAAGTAGGGAGGAAAATTTGTTATTGCCATTTGAAGTGTTTTCCTATTTTCCAGGCATCCTGAAATTTGCATATGATTTCTGTAACCCTTTGGGAATGACTCTGCCATAATCAGCTTCTGCTCAATAGCAAGGTAGGCAGAATAGGATGCTGAAGAATTCAGGGTTTTTTGGTTTGCTTACTTTTTCCAGTAAGTAAGTGGAACCATTAAATACCTCTGAGCAAGTAAATTACATGCATAGAGTAATATATAAGGAACTTAGCTCTATAGCAAGATGTAGCTAAAGGAGGAGAAAGAGTAGGCAAAGAGATCAGCTAGGAAACCTAATAATAACTATTCCAAGGCAGTGACAACTTTACCTATCTATACACACACACACACACACACACACACACACACAGCTACACACAAGCACAGGAAGCTGCAGGATTTTTTTTTTTTTTATGGCTGCACCTGTGATATATGGAAGTTCCCAGGCTAGGGGTCACATCAAAGCTGCATCTACAGGCCTATGCCACTCAAGCCACTGAGAGACGCCAGGGATTGAACCCACATCCTCATGGACACTATATCGTGTTCTTAACCCACTGAGCCACTACAGTAGGAGTTGCAGGATTTTTTAAATAGAAACGTAACAGAATGATAAGTTGAAAAGGATATTGTGGCATCATGATAGACTATAGATGACATTCCAAAATGAATGCCATACCAAAATGAAAAGATATCGAAGGAGGATACAGTCACTGCTTGTACTATTCTTAAATGCTTGTTCATGTAGACAGTTGCATGTTGGAAGTTAGAGATATTTTAGAGCAGCTTTCTTTGAGAGCGTTGTTGTGCCGCAAGTGCTTCTAGTGAAGCACCCCACCCACCCTACTCCCACTGAGGAGAGTTGAAAAAAGTTTCAGCCTTTACTTCAGCCAAGAGAGAGAGTGTAAGGAAGTCGCCTTAGAAAATGTAATGTGTATGTCCTGCAGGTTGGAGAGCACAGAAGCCTAGTGGCTGATTCATGCCATTTAAACCTGAGTAACTATTTAACTATTTTTAGCTGGTTGAAGGAGAGATTGGTGGTACATTGTGTAATTGAAATCCTCAGTGTTTACAGGGCAAATTATACATCTTATCCTGTGGAGTAGGTATAAGCCAGACAGAAGACAGAATGTCTCTTGCTGAATCATCTTAGGTCTTATCCTAAGGGCCAATTATAGGAACAAGGAAACCTCACTAGAGAGAATTCTCTAGAAAATCTGAAAGTAACACTATATTCCAGAGACTGGGGAAGAAGCTAACAACCAGCTAGTGTAGATATGAACTCTCTGTTACAGAAATACCCGTGAAAACACAGGAGTTAGAAGGAGGAAGGATAAATGCATGGTTTCCAGAGACCCATGAAAGTTGCAAATGTGGGGCCAGGAATAGTAAAGTAGGAATATTCTTGCCCTTTTTTTCTCTTCTGCTCCCTTGTGCTCCAACTCTGAGGGAGCCAGAAATCACAGTTAGAAAACTAAGGGAGCAGAAATCACGGAACAGCTGGTCTGGGAATGAGAAGAAAAGTCAACCATATTTCTATAGCTAAAAATTCCCCACCTGCAAGGTCGGGGAGAGGGGAATGGCCTCAATATCTAAGCAGGGTCAGAATTTGAGGTTTTACTAAAGCTCGAGATTTTTAAATCACTGAATTAAGAATGTAGCCAATATCACTTTATTGCTTAAGTATAAACAGAAAAGTTATAGGACCAGTCCAAATTTTTCTCCAAGAGTAAGGGAAAATTATACACAAAAAATAAGATTATCTTCAACTGTACTCTGTGAGGATTGCCTGTGTAACCTAATATTTATAAAAATGAAAGTCAGTAATGACCAAGAAAGGCACAGACTAATAATCATATTTTATACCTTTGTGATATTTATTAATTTCATGTATATTCTCTTATTTGATCCTAAATATTCTGAAGGTAGGATAGAACAATTTTTTTCCATTTTATAGAAGAACATTCTGAAGATCATGTTAATAATGACATATCCAAGATATTACACATGTTGGAGGAGGTTTTAAGTTAAGACCAGAATCCAGATAAACTGTCTCAAAATCTTACCTGAGGGAACAGCTCCTTGGGTAGGAAATATACTTTGAAATTTCCCTTAAAAGCTGTTTCCATTAACTCGTGGAGTAAAAATGTTAACCAGCTTCCAAGTACCAGGCATGGTCAAGGATTCATTATGGAAGAAATCAGAAAATTCCATTGCTTTCATGGAACTTCCATCCTAATATAGGGCATCAGACAGCAAACAGATGGAAAAAATAACTAAAATGATGTCAGGTTGCAAATTTTGTGAAAATATAAATAAAGCAGGATTCCAGGTAGAGCAAGTGTCAGAAGTGGGAGTTGTATATTTTGTAGTCACACCCGAGAGGGGAGTGCACTTACAAATAGCCAAAGGCCACTGTAGCTGGAGCAGAATAAGCAAAGGAGGATGCCAGGCAACGATGCTGAGCAGTGCAAGGGGCTGTGACGTTGGAGGAGAGGACCATTTAGAACCTTCTAAGACCTGGTAAGGAATTTGATTTCACTATTAATGCAATCAGAAGCCATTCAAAGGGCTTTAACAGAGAATTAATTTTTGCAACTTACCTTTTTTTCTTCTCAAAAAAATCCTGGCTTATATGTAAAAAATAGACTGGAACGGGCAATGATGGGGGTAAGAAGATCCGCATGTATGCTATTGTAATAATCCAGGCGAGAGCTAGCATGGTAGTGGAGGTGTGGGAAAGTGTGGACCCTTTGATTTTGATTTGGCAGGCAGCCCTCAGGTAACCTCATGCTGTGTTTCCTTAAGTCATATTTGTGGAATTTCTAACAGAAGATGTCTAGGACAAAAAAGTTTGCTCTCTATACCCAAGGACTCTTTGTTCCCTACGTTGTGAAGTATGAAATCCTTCAGAGTATTGCCAAACCTCAACCATTCCTTGTAGCTGGTCTTGTCTTTGCAGCTTCACGTGTCTGAAAATTTCTGTCATTAAAGCTGTTTTTATTATTTATGCCATTTTCTTTATAGCACTTACTGTTAAGTTGTGATTGTAAATTTACTTATGTGTTTATATGGTAATTATTCATTTCCCTCAGTAAACTTTAAGCACTGATAAGGCAAGGTCTATTTATGTTTTGTTCATTTCTGCATACAGAGTGCTGAGTCTAAAAGTTGACACAAAGTAGTTACTCAAAAATATATTTTGAATTGATAAATACAGATATCACCTTATATTTTCATTCTAAGGTATCCCAGTCATCTTTTTCTTGTCTCTATTCCAAAAGGTAAAGAAAATATCTAAATGACTTCAATTTTTAAAATCCCTTTATTTTAAGAAAAAAAGAGACTATTTTGCCTACTCCCTGCCCAATTCCCAACTATGCATTGATTATATATTTGTGGCAGGCAGAATAATGGCCCATCAAACATGTCCACATCCTAATCCTCAGAATTTTGAATGTTGCATTGTATGAGGAATGTGATAGGAAAGGAGAATTATATGGAAATGGGGATGTAAGGTCACAGATGGAATTAAGCTTGCTAATCAGCTGACATTACAGTGGGGAGATTATCCTGGATTATCCAGGTGGGACCAGTGAAACCACATGAGCTTGAAAAAGGGAAGAGAGAGGCAGAAGAGGTCTCAGGGCTGTGATCTGAGAAGAAGGATCTGCTATTGCTGACTTTGAAGAGGGAGAAAGTAGACCATGATCTAGGAAATGTGGATGCCTTTATTATCTGGGACTGTCTCATTTTAAAGTCAGCAGGAAAACAATGACCTGAGTCTTACAACTGCAAGAAACATGGTTATGGCAACAACTCATAGGAGCAGGAAATAAATTCTCCCCTCTCCTCCCAAGGAATACAGAGATACAGACACCTTGACTTTCATCTCGTGAGGCTCATACTGGATGCTAAAATAAATTCACGTTATTTTACACAACTAAGTTAGTGGGAATCTGTTATGGCAGCAGTAGAAAATTAATAGAATTTCATAAGCAGGTATTCATTTAGCTGTCTCGCTTGTTAGTTTTTTTAACTTAATGTATTTTTAATTATTATTTTGGAACATAATGGTTGATATTATTGGAATATATTTTTACTTTGAAAACTTCCCTCATGTTCATATAATAACATTAATATTCTTAAAACCTTAAGTAACATTGACAGTGATTTAAAAATTTTAAAAATGTTCTAGATTCAGTTAAATCTTTTTTTTTTTCCATTATAGTTGGTTTACAGATTTCTGTCAATTTTCCAACTGCACAGCTGGTGACCCGGTTACACTTACATATATGGATTTTTCACAAGTGGTTAGACAGAGTGCCCAGTGCTATACAGCAGGATCTCCTTGCTTTTCCCTCCCTAAGGCAACAGTCTACAACTATTAACCCTAGACCCCCCTACCATCCCACTCCCTCCCGCACCCCCTTGGCAACCACAAGTCTGTTCTCCAAGTCTGTGATTTTCTTTTCTATAGAAAGGTTCATTTGTGTAGTATATTAGATTCCAGTTATAAGTGATATCATATGGTATTTGTATTTCTCCTTCTTCTTTTTTTTTTTTTT